>JAJHZJ010000683.1:0-62456 GCA_023548195.1 Bettongia penicillata ogilbyi | reverse complement strand
CTCTGTCAGGTTTTATGCAGATACCTTCCGTAATGAAGATCCTGCCCTGCTGCTGGGGGATTCCTGAGTCCTGGGCCCTGCTGTCTCAGCCGCCGCCCACGCCTTTGCCGCTGCCCACGCCTCTGCCGTCGCCGCTTCCTCCCGAGGGGGGCCCGAGTCATGAGACGCTCTGCTCCCCTCCTCCAGCCCGGCCTTCTCTCTCACTGACCTGTAGCTTCTGTGGGCGGAGGGGACTTTCCCGGCTGCTGGAGCTTCTTTCTCTGAAGCTGCTCGGGTCAGCTTCTTGGGGCCATGTCCAGGGCAGCACTGGGGGTGGGGCCCGCTTTCCGGGGCGTGACGGACCCTGGGGACGGGTCTCCAGGGCTCCCTGGAACGAAATCTCTTCCACTCCGTTTCTGCACACTTTGTATTGACCCCAGAAGTTGTGGGGGTCTCTTTTTACATTAATTCTATGGGCTTTGGTTTCGGAACTCGTAAACGTGCGTCCTTCTACTCCGCCATCTTGGGCTCTGCCCCCCCGACAAAAATATTTAGAGCAGATCTTTCTGTGGTAGCAAATAACTGAAAATTGAAGGGATGTCCATCAGTTGAGGAATAGTTGAACAAATTGTGGCATATGATTTTGATGGAATATTATTGTGTTTAAGAAATGACAAGCAGGATGCTTTCAGAAAAAACAAAACAAACAGTCAAACTGAACCTTGGAAAGAGTTATATGAGCTGATGCAAAGTGAAGATGAGCAGAACAGGAAACATTGTATACAGTAACAAATATTATGAGTGATCAGTTGTGAAAGACTTAGCTATGCTTATCAGAACAGTGATCCAAAATAATTCCAAAAGACCCCTGACGAAAAGTGCTGTACATTCCAAAGACAGAAATGATGAACTATGAGTGCAGATTAAAGCACACTATCTTCACTTTTTTTTAAACATGGCTAATATGGAACATGTTTTTAATAACTTCACATGTATAATTGATATCACATTGCTTGCTTTCTTCATGGTTGGAAAAAGTGTGAAGAGTGAAGAGAATTTGGAACTCAAAATTTAAAAAAAAAACTAAAAAAATTAAAGGGGAAAAATTAAGCACAATGCTATCTTTAAGTTTCCCCTTGACAGGTGTGTGTGTTTTTTTCTCAGTAATGTGTAGAGATTCTCTCAAGTGACACTTTAAGGCAAAGCTTAAGTTACGTAAATACCCGCATGCACACATTCTTTTCATATATATATATATAGTATATATATATATATATATATATATATATACATATCTTATATTATATCTTATATTAACACATTCAGGTTTTGTTTTATTTGTTATGTTCATATGGGAAACAGTTGATCTTTCATTTATCTCTGTGCAACCTGTCTTCAAATTCAGTTACTTTGTCTTGTTGAGGATTCACTGTGCTATTTAATATTGTTACCCTTTGATTTTCTGTTTACCAATTTTCATTCCATCTTAGTATTTTTATCCCAAACTTTAATCTTTCTTTCATTTTTTGAGAGACTTTCTATCCTGGATTTGATTTATCCAAATTTGCTAATTGAGTTTCTAAATTATGTGTTGAAAACTACCATTTCTGACCTGCATTCATTCCTAATATTGTGTTTTAATAGATTTGTTTATATTTTTGATCATTCTGAAAATTTCTTATTTTTTATGAGCTCTATAAAGGCCAAAGTATTCTATCTTTCATTAGGTACTTTCTTTCATTTTCCTTCATATTAATAATGTTCCTCAAAACAGTCCTTGTTTTGTCTTTGGGGTTTTGCTTATTCTGGCTTTTGACTCCTTCCAATGATTTAACTGTTCATGAGCCAGGATTTCATTGAATATTTTTCTCTGGACATCTTTGTTGTTTCATCTTTTGTGGGGGCTCTTCATATCTCTTAGCTCTTGATAAGCTACCTTTCACTGGTGAATAAACTGCCCAGCTAGGTGATACAGTGGATAGAGTGCTAGGCCTGAAGACAGGAAGACTCATCCTCCTGAGTCCAAATCTGGCCTCAGGAGCTTACTAGCTATGTGACCCTGGGCAAGTCACTTAACCCTGTTTACCTCAGTTTCTTCATTGGTAAAATGAGCTGGAGAAGGAAATGGCAAATAACTCCAGTATCTTTGCAGGAAAAATCCCCAAAAGGGAATCATGAAGAGTTGGACATGACTGAAAATGACTGAAAAGCAATAAAAATTACCCAAGCTAGGCTGTAAAGTTGAGTCAAGTTGGATTTGAGTTTCCTTTCTTTTTTTAAAATCTTATTTAATATTTTATTTTCCCAAATTACATGTAAAAATAGTTTAAAAATTCTTTTTTTAACCAAAATTTTGAGTTCCAAATTCTTTTCCTCCCTCCTTCTCTTTGAGAAGGCAAGCAATTTGACATAGGTTACACATGTGTAGTAATACAAAACACATTTCCATGTAAGTCATTTCTGTGAAAGAAAATACAGACAACCCCCCCTCAAAGTAAAAAAGATAAAGATAAAATATCTTTGATCTGCTTTCAGGCTTTACCATTTCTTTCTTTGGAAATGTACAGCACCTTTCATCATAAGTCTTACGGAAATGTCTTTGATCATTTTTGCTTCTGAGAACAGCTAAGTTATTTATAGTAGATTATCACATAATATTGCTGTTACTGTCTACAATGTTCTCCTGGTTCTGTTCATTTTATTTTGCATCAGTTCATCTAAATCTTTCCATGGTTTTCTGAGAGCACCCTGCTCTTCATTTCTTAAAGCACGATAGTATTCCATTACAATCATATAAAATACTTGTTCAGGCATTCCCCAAATGATGGACATCCCATCAATTTTCAATTATTAGCCACCACTAAAAGAGCTGCTATAAGTATTTTTGTGGGACATAGGTCCTTTTCCTTTTTTAAAAAAAATCTCTTTGAGATATGGACCTAGTGGTAGTATTGCTTGGTCAAATGTTATGCATGATTTTATGCTATTTGGGCATACTTACAAATTGCCTCTACAGAATGGTTGAATCAGTATACAACTTCTCTGATAGTACATTACTGCTTTAATATTCCCACACCCCACACTCTTTTTTTCCCTTTTCTGTCAAATTAGCTAATCCATCATATGTGAGGTAGTAGTTCATAGTTGTTTCAATTTACCTTTCTCCCATCAGTAGTGATTTAAAGCATTTTTATATGTCTATAGCTTTGAACACTGTCTGAAAACTGTCTGTTCCTATCCTTTGATCATTTATCAATGGAGAAGTGACTTTCATTTCTATACATTTGACTCAGCTTTCTATATATCTGAAAAATAAAGTTTTTATCAGAGAAACTGTAAAAAAAATCTTTTTGCACTTTTGCCAACTATGTATTTCCCTCCACCCTATCTTTCCCCTGCTTATCCTACTCTCACACTATCACTATCTCTCTCTCTCTCTCTCTCTCTCTCTCTCTCTCTCTCTCTCTCTCTCTCTCTCTCTCTCTCTCTCTCTCACCCTGGTGTAACAGACCCTTTCATTCCAACCCTCCAAGTTGTCTTGACTGGAAAATTATTTCACTTCATCTTTTTGTATTTTCCTGTTTCTTTATAATTTATTTAGAGTCCTTAGTTACAGGTATTTAGAAGGCTTTGCGGGAGAACTCAGGGCAAGTCTTTGCCTTTGCTCTGCCATTTTGGCTCTACCTTCATTAGCCCCCTTTCTTTCAGGTCTGATCTAACCATGCACTACTTACTCTTTCCTTGCTCTCCCAATTTTCTTCATGTGCCTGATCACAGTACCCATCTGCTGCTTTTTGCATGGTGCAGAAATAGAAGGAGGGTGGGATTTAGGAAGAACTACTTGCAATAACCAGGGATCAGTAGTAAAATGATGGCATATCTTCTCCAAACCAATTTCTCCTTTGTGCTCCTCCTCTCCTTTATGTGGCTGAAGACAGTGAACATGTGTTGTTTCTTTTAGGGGTGGGAAAATAGCGGAGTGACATTCAGACATGGGTTACCCCTACTGGGTTACCCCTATGGGTAACCCATAGCTGAGTCCTGAATAAGCCTATGAATTTGCTTGCGCCCCTGCTGGGGATATGTGAGACTGTTGGAGGAGGGGCACTGAAGAGTGTAATTCTGTAGAGTAACTGAGTTCTCCAGTGTTAATTCATAAAAGATTTCACTTTGTCAGAACTTCTGTCTCCTGTGGATTAGTTTTAATCTTACATCAATTCTTTTTGTGATGGTTTGAAGGTTGATGAAGAGATTTGGAAAAAGTTGAGTAGTACCATTGTATGCTCAGTGATAAGATTTGAATTCAGGCCCTTTTGACTCCATAACCAGTGACTTTGCCTTTGCACCAAGCTCTCTCCTCATCCAAGGTCATACAGAGAGTAACAGTGCCAGAGCTCAAATTCAGATTCTCTGGTACAAGATCCATTTTTCTTTCTACTAGTCTATACTGCTGTACCAACATTGGCTGTTTTCTTTTGTTTTTTGTTTTTTTGTTTCGTTTTTTGAGTCATTCCAGTCGCATCTAACTCTTCGTTACCCCCATTTGGAGTTTTCTTGACAAAGATACTGGAGTAGTTTGCTATTTCCTTCTCCAGCTCATTTTATGGATGAGGAAACTGAGGTAAAGTGACTTGCCCAGGGTCACACAGCTACTAAGTGCTTGAGGCCAGATTTGAACTGAAGTTCTCCTAATTTCAGAGTTGGTGCTCTGTGCACTGGGGTGCTATCTAGCTGCCCCCTAGCTACCACCGCTCTTTCCCATTTCTGAAGTCTTTCTCATTCTCTAGTACTAATCGCTATTAATGAATTAGAGCTTACAAGTTACAGACATAGACCAGGAGTCTTAAAAAACCATTGTGTCCAATCCTCTTCCTTCTCCCCCATTTTAATGTTGAGAGAACAGATTCAGGGAAATATAATGACTTATCCAAGGTCATATATTTCATTTATAGTTATACTGGAAGAAGACAAAGGGAAACTAAAACCCAGATCTCTTGGCTCCAGGCCAGTATTTTCTTTCCAACATATCACTCAATTTCTATGCATATTATTCTCTAGTTACTCTCATTGTCTACCTTCTCCCAAAGAATATAAACTTTTTGACATCAGGGGCCATATCATAAATGTGTTTGGTACCTTCCATCGTACCTATCCCAATACTGAGTACTTGTTGATTGATAGAGGTCTGCCTTGAATCTTGACTCCTTCCTTGTGGTTGTATTTTACATTGTTTCTTGACAATTATTTTGTTTTTTAATTCAGGACAGTTTTCTAGCTTATTCAGGGATCCAAACATCTTCTCAAGTGTGGAAGAAAGCTCTTCCTATCATTAATAACAATAGAAGACAGGGGAGAAAAAGGGGATGGTAAAGTCATAAATTAGCTGAGGGTAGGGAAGCAGAAGGAAAATGGCTCCACACTGCTGACAAGATTAATATGCAGTTGATGGGGAGTGTTTTCACACCAGGGTGCCAACAAATAAACACAATTCAGAAATCTGGCCTCAGCCTTACCAGAGGAGGAAGATTCCTGAGCCAACGAAAGAGAACAAACTCAGGAGAGAAAGAAAAAGAGAGGCGTACTGTACCCATGGCTGTTGTTATGCCAGAAATTCCTCCAGTTAGATCAGATGGCAGGTGATGACCTAAGCCATGGGCCCTGCTGGGTTATACATTTTCTGACTGAAAACAGGGAAAGAAGGGCAAGGGGGCAGAGGCTGAGGACCAGGGGCTCTGTTGCTCCCTCATGAAAAGCCTGGGCAGCTGAGTTTGGCTCAGCTGCCAAACCTGTGGGGTGGCAGTCCTCCACCTGCTTCACGGACAAGACCACAGCTTGTCCCTACAGAAAGGAATCCAGGGACCTGATCTTTTGGCAGGACACAAAGTGCTAGTTTCTTTCAAATCCATGTCATACTTCTATCCCTTTCTGGAAACTCTGACACTGTCCTTTCCTTTGGGTCCTTGTCCCATTTGTGCTTTTGCATGCCTACCCTGACCTCCAGCACACACACACACGCACACACACACACACACATGCATACTTTATGATCAGCCTATGATATGTTTGGAGGAAGTCAGTGAGAAAGAACCAGGTACCATCCTTCCTAGAAATGTTAGATGATGTTGAACTTGGAGAGGCAGAATGTTTCCATTCATCCAGGCTCTTAAAAATAAACAAAATCTCCTTATGCTTCCTATGTGAGATATGGGTTCAATGAAAATGATTTTGAAAAAATTCATAGGCTGGTAAACTTTTAGTTAGTAACATACCAAAATGAAATGGGCTATCACAGGGAGGCAGTGAATAATGCCACACTAAAGATCTTTTCAACCAAGGACCATCATTTTACAGGTTTGTCATAGGGGGAGTGTGTGTTAAGGTACAAGTTGGACTAGATGTCCCTCTGTTGCCCCTTCCAACTATGAGATTTTGTGACTCTATGAAATATTTTATATTTATCTATAAGATGATTTTAGTCAAAAATTTCATTGTCTATAGGAATGTAGTAATACTTCTCCCCCCAAAGAATCATTTGGGAAACAGTAACAGCAGAATATAGTGCAAGGGGTCCTGGTCTTGAAATGGGAAGATCAGGATTCCAGACCTGTGATCTAACCCTAACATTTGTTGTATAGCTACCTTTTTTCTTTTTTGGAATTGGGATCCCTCTAGCTTACCCTGCTTGTACAAATATGTGCGTGTGTGGTATGTACAATATCATATATATGTATATATAATATATATCATATTTTCCACAAATATATAATATTCCAACCTTCTCCCATCAAAAAAGTACAGTTCTTACTACATTAATAGATTCTTCTTTACTTCGGGAGCTAGTGAAAGATGTAGGCATAGACCCCTGTTGGTCTTCTCTTTGGTGAAGACAGACCTATGAGTGAGCCTGTTTTAATTTAGAGTCCTACAAGAATTGAAAGATTAGAAGCAGCTAAATAACCATTCTCTTCCCATATCTCTCCTTTTCATAAAAGCAAAACAACAAAAACTTACTTACGGAAATCCAGTCTTTAAATGAAATAAATAGAACTGTACTTCTCCTACTAGTTCTCAGCATTAACTGGAGTTTCTTTTTTTGATAACCTGGCAGCAGTATATGACATCTGTCCTGGAAACTCTTCTAGCTTTCAATTATTAAATATTCAATGAAAACAAGGCCCTGTTGCCCAAGAGGGAGAAAAAGAATACTTGTATATGGTGTATGGAAACCCTGGAGCTCAAATAAACTCATAGCATGGATTGCTATTTTCTTGAATTTTCCACTTTGGACTCTTGCTTTGTCCTGACTGTATATGCTATAGTTCACAGTCATTCAACAGAGGAAGTTAATTCTCAGATGGAGTACTGTGTTATACAAAGATTCACATATGTCTGTGCCTGTATGCAGATTGGGAATGGGATACAGATTGTGCTTGTGATGTTCCTGGGGAGTCTGAAGCTGATGTGTGTATGTCACTGTTCCAAACACTGAAGAGCTACAGGATACAATAGCTACCTAGCTCAAGTTTATCAGGGATTGACCTGAGATTATATATGGGGTTCTGGGTGAGGGTTGCACAATTGCTCAATTTTTTTATATTTTTCGATGAGCGCCGATGAAAATTCTCATATAGATCTATTTGTATTCTCCTACCTTCCCCCTCAAACTTTGTGAAAAATGTTTATAGAGGGAGTTAGTGACAACTCAATGATAGAATACTATGATGAAGGTCTTAGATTGCCCCAGATAGCTGGGGATATGTAACTGACCCACACTTACCATATTAAGTGACAACTATAAAATACCTTAACTGTTTTAAGGATATGTTTGCAGAAATATTAGTAGTGTTCCTTGGAAATTAATAAACCGAATCATTAAAATTTAATCTATAATTTATAAATGTTATATATGTGTTAATATATAATGTATAAATGTTACATATAGTTTAATTATGTGAAACTACATAATGTATAACATAATTTATAATCTTTCTATTATAATTTAATATCTTTTCACCCAAGTTGATTGTATAATAATGACTAGCAAATATAGAGGGTATGCCAAAAGTCTTAGGATAGTTTTAAGCTTTAACACTTAATAGTATAAAACCTTAAGCCTTTATATATTACTAATACTTAGTAGTATGAAAATTTGAAGCTTTAATAGCTTAAAACTGCCCTAAGAATTTGGAGACACTGTACAGTTTGCAAAAGATTCTACATGCACCATGTCACTTGATTCTATTGTTGCTGCTGCTGCTATTGGGCTCATTTCACAGATAAGGAAATTAATTTCAGAGATGTTAAGTTAAGTATAGTAAGTTTCAGAGGTAGGATTTGAATATCGTGTCTATTCAGACTCCAAGTTTAGATCTCTGGGCTTGCAATAAAGAAGTCCCCAGCAAGGAAGTCTGGAGCAACTCTGCTCCAGGCTTATTTTCATTGGGATAGAGGCCAGAAATCCCAGAGCTGGGGTGGATTTGATTGGAATTGGAATGCATGCCACAGCTCATTTATATTTTATCAGATTATAGATTCCTCTAAATGTGGCAGTGCACGTGTATGCCCAGAGATTTAGCATCCCTGGGCAAAAGGTCTTATATCATGTCACCTTCTGAAAGACTCCCTCTCTACTATGTGCAACGTGGGCAAAGATAGGGTGAGAAAGGTTTTCTCTTTTCTGCCTTCCAAGACAGCATGAAGGATGGAGGTCAGCCCTGTGGAGGAAGAAAGGCTATATTTCCACTCACATATGTCCTACATCATTGCCTCCTAAAAATGAAATGTCTCTATCTTATGGGGCAACCTCACCCCATTGAACCCCACCTCTCGCTTTTGAATTTGTAGCTGCTTGGGAAGGCCTTTTCCTCTGCCTGGTGGAGTATAGGATTTCATTGGCCTGGTGAGCTTTTTCACTAAGGTTTCTTTGCTGACCTTGAGAGCCCAGGACACAGTGTTGATCCCAGGGAAGACAGTAATAGTTCTGTTGACAGATACATTTCAACAGCTGTATAGAATCTAAAGGGTGGGGAGTTTGGAGGACTGCAAGATGAGCGCTTGAAAGTTAACTCTTTTTTGGCATCAACAGCCTTTTTTGTAAGAAGGGAGTGCTTTTTATTTACTCCTGATTTAGCTTCTGAGAATCCATTAAAAGGGTTGGGAAAAAAAAGACTTCTGAATTACCGGTTATAGCAAAGAATATTTAAAAGCTCAAAACATTTAGGTATTTAGAGTCAGAAGCAGCCCTAAAATTCATGAAGTCTAAATCGTCCATTTTGTAATAATAGTTAACATTTGTATAGTGCTTACTATGTGCCAGATGCCACACTTAAGAGTTTTATAATAGCCATCTTATTTGGTCCTCACAACAACCCTGGGAGGTAGGTGCTATTATTATCACCATTTTACACATAAGGAAACTGAAGGTCACACAGTAAGTGTTTAGAGACCTCAGGTCTTCCTGACCTCAGACCCTGTGCTTCATCCACTATGCCACCTAGATAAAGAAGGGCATGTGAACCTCTGAAAATTGAAGCTGGCTAGTTTAGGATTACATAACCAGGCAATGTCAGAGTCAAGATTTGAACCTAGGGCTGATGATTCCCAACCCAGTGTTCCTTACACTATACCACACCCTACCAGCCATGAAGAGCTGAATATTCTGAAGGTTTTCTGGACCAAGGCCAATTAATATGTTATTAAAATCGGGCTTCTTTGGTAAAGGGCTCCATAAATCATTTGTACATATCTTCATGCTACATTTGTCCTGCTGAAAATGGGATCATTTTCCTTAAAACTAGGGAAAGAGAAAGGAATGAATTGATTTTTTTCCCTTTCAATCATTTAAATGACAAAGTCTAATCCACATCTTACCTTTATACTTGCTTTAAAATGTAGACATGGCAGGAGAGTGATGGCTTCTTTGTATGTGCTGTGGTACTTTAACCATGTGGCATTTTAAGTGATAATCCAGTGGGACCATTTTCTAATACTGGTGCTGAGGGAAAGGACTAACACCCATGTTATAATAATAGCTTGCATTTTTTGCAGCCCTTAAAGGTTTACAAAGTTCCTCACATGCTTTCTCTGACAATAGCCCTGACAGGGGTGGTGGAGGAGATGAGGAGGGATATAGTATGTATCATTTTGCACATGAGAAAACTTAGAAAATTCTCAATAAATATTTATTAAACACATACCATGTGCCAGGCACTTTGCTAAGCACTTGGGATACAAAGAAAGGCAAAAGACAGTACCTACTCTCAGGAAGCTTCTAGTCAAATGGGGGAGAAAGCAATTACCTATAAACAAGTATATGGCATGCAAAATTAAGGAAATTCAGGGAAGACTAGCCATGGAAGGAAGAGTTTTAGTTGAGATTTAAAGGAAGCCAGGGAAGCCAATAGGTGTGTTCATTCTATCAACAGATTAAAGAGGTCACCTCCATTCTGCTTTCAGACAGTTCTAATTGTTAAGCAGAATTTTCCTAATATCAAGGCCAAGTCTGCTTTCCATCCAACCAATCAATCAACATTTATCAGGTACCTACCATGTGCCAGATACTCTATGAAGTGTCGAGGATATAATGAAGGGGAAAAGACTACACCTACCCTCAAAGAGATGACAATATAATGAGAGAGAAAACATACAAATTACACACACACACACACACACACACACTGAAATATTTCCTATTTATATTTTAATCTGACTAAGGTAGCACTTGGAAGTTTTGCAGGAAATGATTTTGACATCTTTAATACAAAAAGGGGGATAGATTTCTTTCATTTAGGCCCTTAGAGCAGAACTCAGTGATAAATTACCTGCCTGGAATGCTCTCCCTCTTCCACTCTAACTCCCCGCTCCAGCTTCCTTTAAGTCCTAGAAAAACTCCCCCCTTCTACAGGACACTTTCCCTGATCCTCCTTAATTCCAGTGCCTTTTCTCTGTTTGTTATTTCCTATTTATCCTGCTTCCTATGTAGTCTCTCAACACACTTTAATCTAATTAGCCCTTTTTGGTAGCCAGGTCAGACCCTGACCTAAATTAAGCTTGCAATCCCTAAATTGCTTTCAAATGAATGAATTTCTAGTCCATCTTATAACTTATGTAATTTCCCTTTTTTAAAAAAAACCACAAGCACGGTCTTTACTTTCTTAAAACTTCACCTATGACATTTTTTCGAAAATTATCTTAACAGGGGGAGGAGTCAAGATGGCGGAGTAGAAAGACTCATGTATGCTAGCTCTGAACCCACAGCCCATGGATTTAATGTAAGAAGAGCTCCCCACAAGTTCTGGATCACTGCAGGGTGTGCAGAAACACAATAGAAGAGATTTCCACTCCAGAGAGCCCTGCAGAGCCGTCCCCAGGGTCTGTCATGCCCCGGAAAGCAGAGTCCACTCCAGTGCTGCCCTGGCTGGGTGGCCCCAGAGAAGCAGATCCGAGCAGGCTTCAGGGATGGAACCTGTGGTGGCCAGGAAGGTCCCTCCGTCCACAGAAGCTACAGGTCAGTGAGAGAGACGGCTGGGCTGGCCGAGAAGGGAGTGGGGTGTCTCCGTGGCTCGGACCCCTCAGGAGGAAGCAGCAGAGGCAGAGGCAGGGGCAGGAAGTGGCGGAGGCAGAGGTGGCGGTGGCCTGGGACTCCCCGAGTAGCAGGCAGGCAGAACTTCAGGTCTCTGCAAAAACCCCCTGAGGAAGCTGAGCCTGGGCGATGGCCCTGCCTCACCCGCTCCATTACTGAAGGTCTCTGCATAAAGCCCCTGAGGGAACTGAGCCTGGGAGATGGCCCTGCCCCCACCCCAGCACCAGAACTAAAGCTCACATTGATTAGGAGCCGTGCCTGTCGTGGAAAGCCCATTTGAATCTCAGACCCCAAGCACTAGCTGGGCGGATCTAGACAGGGGTGGACAGGAATCTCAGAAGTCAAGTAACTGGCTGGGAAAATGCCCAGAGAAAAGGGAAGAAAAATAAGACTATAGAGAGTTTCTATGAGCAGGTGCAAATGTTCCTACCTTTCAATTCTGATGACGAGGAAATATTCTTACCATCGGGGAAAGACGTGGAGGGCAGGGCCTCGGTACCCCAGACATCCCAGGGGGATGTCGGGTGGGCTCAGGCCTGGGAAGAGCTCAAAAAGGATTTTGAAAATCAAGTTAGACAGGTGGAGGAAAAACTGGGAAGAGAAATGAGAGAGATGCAAGAAAAGTATGAAAAATGGGTCAATACCTTGGTAAAGGAGACCCAAAAAAATGCTGAGGAAATTAACACCTTGAAAAATAGGCTCACCCAATTGGCAAAAGGAGGTTCAAAAAGCCAACGAGGAGAAGAATGCTTTCAAAAGCAGAATGAGCCAAATGGAAAAAGAGGCTCAAAAGCTCACTGAATTTAATAGCTCTCTCAAAATTAGAATGGAACAGATGGAGTCTAATGACTTTATGAGAAACCAAGAAATCACCAAATAAAACCAAAAGAATGAAAAAATGGAAGAGAATGTGAAATATCTCATGGGAAAAACAAGTGACCTGGAAAATAGATCCAGGAGAGACAATTTAAAAATTATGGGACTACCTGAAAGTCAAGATCAAAAAAAGAGCCTAGACATCATCTTCCATGAAACTATCGAGGAAAACTGCCCTGACATTCTACAACCAGAGGGCAAAATAAGTATTGAAAGAATCCATCGATCACCACCTGAAAGAGATCCAAAAAGAGAAACTCCTAGGAACATTGTGGCCAAATTCCAGAACTCCCAGGTCAAGGAGAAAATCTTGAAAGCAGCTAGAAAGAAACAATTCCAGTACTGTGGAAATACAATCAGGATAACTCAAGATCTAGCAGCTTCTACATTAAGGGATCAAAGGGCGTGGAATAGGATATTCCAGAAGGCAAAGGAACTAGGACTCAAACCAAGAATCACCTACCCAGCAAAACTGAGTGTAATACTTCAGGGGAAAATATGGTCTCTCAATGAAACAGAGGACTTTCAAGCATTCTTGATGAAAAGACCAGAGCTGAAAAGAAAATTTGACTTTCAAACACAAGAATGAGAAGAAGCATGAAAAAGTAAACAGCAAAGAGAAGTCATAAGGGACTTACCAAAAGTGAAATGTTTACATTCCTACATGGAAAGACAGTATTTGTAACTCTTAAAACTTTTCAGTGTCTGGATAGTTGGTGGGATCACACACACACATACACACACACATGTATATGTGTGCACGCACACATACACACATGCACGCACATACAGAGACAGAGAGCACAGAGTGAATTGAATAGGATGGGACCATATCTTAAAAGAAATTAAGGTAAATGGTGAGAGAGAAAGGTAGGGGGAGGAAAGAGGGTGAAATGGAATGGGGGTAAATTATATGTTATTTAAGAGGCAAGCAGGAGACCTTTTAGTGGAGGGAAAAAGAGGAGAGCTGAGAAAAAAAAAAAACAAGAAGTTTACCCTCATCACATTTGATTAAAGGAAGGAATAAAATGCACACTCATTTTGGTATGAAAACCTATTTTACAGTACAGGAAAGTGGGGGGAGAAGGAGATAAGCAGGGTGGGGGGATGATGTAAGGGAGGGCAATGGGAGGAGGGAGCAATTTGAAGTCAACACTCTTGGGGAGGGACAGGATCAAAAGACAGAAGAGAAACAACGAGGGGCAGGATAGGATGGAGAGTAATTCAGTTAGTCTTACACAGCACAACTATTATGGAAATCATTTGCAAAACTACACAGATAGGGCCTATACTGAATTGCCTGCCTTCCCAAAGGGAATGGGTGGGGAGGGAGGGATGGGGAGAATTTGGAACTCAAAGTTTTAGGAACAACTGTTGAGTATTGTTCTTGCTACTAGGAAATAAGACATACAGTTAATGGGGAATAGAAAGTCATCTGGCCCTACAGGACAAAAGAGAAGATGGGGACAAGAGAAGGGAGGGATGATAGAAGAGAGGGCAGATTGGTGATAGGGAAAATGAGATTGCTCGGTGTATTGTGGTGGGGGGAGGGGAGAAAAGGGGAGAAAATTTGGAACCCAAAATTTTGTCAAAATGAATGTAAAAATTAAATAAATACATTTTTACCAAAAAAAGTAGATGATACCAGACTTGACTTTATTTCTTTTCTGTCAGAGTTGCTAAGAACTAGGTAGCACAATGAACAGAGTACTGGACCCGGAGGTTCTTCAGGAAGATTCATCTTTCTGAATTCAAATTTGGATTCAGATACTTACTAGCTGTGTGACCCTGGACAAGTCACTTGAAGTTGCTTGCCTGGGTTTCTTCACCTGTCAAATGAGCTGGGGAAGGAGATGGCAAACCAATCCAGTATCTTTGCCGAGGAAACCCCAAATGAGATCACAAAGTGTTGGACAGGACTGAAATGACTGAAAAGCAAAACAAATCAAGAGGCAACTTAGTATAAAGTGGTAAAATATAACAAAGTGATAAAGTATAAAAGGATAAAGTGGTGGTGTTAGTTGGAGTTAGGTAGACTTGGATTCAAGTCCCTCTTTGGCACATATTAGTCATCTGACAGTGGACAAATTGTTTAACGTCTCAGTTGCTAAAGCAATTCTCCAAGGCCATAAGTCATACAGGAGTTATTCATCTCTCTAATGGAATATAAGCTCCTTGAGGGAAGGAATCATTTGCTGTTGTTATTCCAACTGCTGTTCTTTATATCTTTAGTACTTAGAAAAGTTACTGGCATATAGTAGATATTTAATAAATGTTTGTTGTGTTGGTTTATATCAATGAAGGGAATTCTCATACAAGGAGTTGCCTTGTATTCTTAAAATGTCATCTCTGTGTATAATAGATGCCACATTACTTGCCTTCTCAGTGGGTGGAGAGTCAAGAGGGAGAAAGTGGATTTAGAAATCAATTTTTGAGAAACTAATGTTAAGATAATTTTTTTTGTCATTCATTTTTATTTATTTATTTTTATTTATTTAACTTTTTACATTCATTTTCACAAAATTTTGGATTCCAATTTTTTCTCCCCTTTTATCCCCTACCCCTACCCCAATACACTGAGCATTCTAATTTTCCCTGTCTCCAATCTGCCCTCTCTTCTGTCATCCCTCTCTTCTCTTGTCCCCATCTTCTCTTTTGTCCTGTAGGGCCAGATGACTTCCTATTCCTCATTAACTGCATATCTTATTTCCTAGTAGCAACAACAATCTCAAACAGTTGTTCCTAAAACTTGAGTTCCAAATTCTCCCCATCCCTCCCTCCCCACCCATTCCCTTTGGGAAGGCAAGCAATTCAATATAGGACCTATCTGTGTTGTTTTGCAAATGACTTCCATTATAGTCATGTTGTGTAAGACTAACTGAATTACCCTCCATCCTATCCTGACCCTCATTGTTTCTCTTCTGTCTTTTGATCCTGTCCCTCCCTGAGTGTTGACTTCAAATTGCTCCCTCCTCCCATTGCCCTCCCTTACATCATCCCCCCCCCACCCTGCTTATCTCCTTCTCCCCCATTTTCCTGTACTGTAATATAGGTTTTCATACCAAAATGAGTGTGCATTTTATTCCTTCCTTTAGTCAAATGTGATGAGGGTAAAATTCTTGTTTTTTTTTTTTTTCTCAGCTCTCCTCTTTTTCCCTCCACTAAAAGGTCTCCTGCTTGCCTCTTAAATAACATATAATTTACCCCATTCCATTTCACCCTCTTTCCTCCCCCTACCTTTCTCTCTCACCATTTACCTTAATTTCTTTTAAGATATGGTCCCATCCTATTCAATTCACTCTGTGCTCTCTGTCTCTGTATGTGCGTGCATGTGTGTATGTGTGCGTGCACACATATACATGTGTGTGTGTATGTGTGTGTGTGATCCCACCAACTATCCAGACACTGAAAAGTTTTAAGAGTTACAAATACTGTCTTTCCATGTAGGAATGTAAACATTTCACTTTTGGTAAGTCCCTTATGACTTCTCTTTGCTGTTTACTTTTTCATGCTTCTTCTCATTCTTGTGTTTGAAAGTCAAATTTTCTTTTCAGCTCTGGTCTTTTCATCAAGAATGCTTGAAAGTCCTCTGTTTCATTGAAAGACCATATTTTCCCCTGAAGTATTACACTCAGTTTTGCTGGGTAGGTGATTCTTGGTTTGAGTCCTAGTTCCTTTGCCTTCTGGAATATCCTATTCCACGCCCTTTGATCCCTTAATGTAGAAGCTGCTAGATCTTGAGTTATCCTGATTGTATTTCCACAGTACTGGAATTGTTTCTTTCTAGCTGCTTTCAAGATTTTCTCCTTGACCTGGGAGTTCTGGAATTTGGCCACAATGTTCCTAGGAGTTTCTCTTTTTGGATCTCTTTCAGGTGGTGATCGATGGATTCTTTCAATACTTATTTTGCCCTCTGGTTGTAGAATGTCAGGGCAGTTTTCCTCGATAGTTTCATGGAAGATGATGTCTAGGCTCTTTTTTTGATCTTGACTTTCAGGTAGTCCCATAATTTTTAAATTGTCTCTCCTGGATCTATTTTCCAGGTCACTTGTTTTTTCCCATGAGATATTTCACATTCTCTTCCATTTTTTCATTCTTTTGGTTTTATTTGGTGATTTCTTGGTTTCTCATAAAGTCATTAGACTCCATCTGTTCCATTCTAATTTTGAGAGAGCTATTAAATTCAGTGAGCTTTTGAGCCTCTTTTTCCATTTGGCTCATTCTGCTTTTGAAAGCATTCTTCTCCTCGTTGGCTTTTTGAACCTCCTTTGCCAATTGGGTGAGCCTATTTTTCAAGGTGTTAATTTCCTCAGCATTTTTTTGGGTCTCCTTTACCAAGGTATTGACCCATTTTTCATACTTTTCTTGCATCTCTCTCATTTCTCTTCCCAGTTTTTTCCTCCACCTGTCTAACTTGATTTTCAAAATCCTTTTTGAGCTCTTCCCAGGCCTGAGCCCACCCGACATCCCCCTGGGATGTCTGGGGGTACCGAGGCCCTGCCCTCCACGTCTTTCCCCGATGGTAAGAATATTTCCTCGTCATCAGAATTGAAAGGTAGGAACATTTGCACCTGCTCATAGAAGCTCTCTATAGTCTTATTTTTCTTCCCTTTTCTCTGGGCATTTTCCCAGCCAGTTACTTGACTTCTGAGATTCCTGTCCACCCCTGTCTAGATCCGCCCAGCTAGTGTTTGGGGTCTGAGATTCAAATGGGCTTTCTGTGGCAGGCACGGCTGCTATTCAATGTGAGCTTAAGTTCTGGTGCTGGGGTGGGGGCAGGGCCGCCTCCCAGGCTCAGTTCCCTCAGGGGCTTTATGCAGAGACCTTCAGTAATGGAGCGGGTGGGGCAGGGCTGTCTCCCAGGCTCAGCTCCCTCAGGGTCTTTATGCAGAGACCTTCAGTAATGGAGTGGGTGGGGAGAAGGCCACCTCCCAGTCTCAGCTCCTTCAGGTGGTTCATGCAGAGACCTTCAGTAATGAAGATCCTGCCTGCTGCTCGGGTAGTCCCAGGGGCTGCTACTGCTGCTGCTGCCCCTGCCTCTGCCTCCGAGGCTTCCTCCCGAGGGGGCCCGAGTCACGGAGACACCCCGCTCCCCTCTCGACCAGCCCAGCCGTCTTTCTCACTGACCTGTAACGTCTGTGGGCGGAGGCACTTTCCCGGCTGCGGGAGATTCCATCCCTGAAGCCTGCTTGGATCTGCTCCTTTGGGGCTACCCGGCTAGGTCAGCGCAGCGGGTGGACTCCACTTTCCGGGGCGCGATGGACCCTGGGGACCGCTCTCCAGGACGCTCTGGAACGGAAATCTCTTCCACTGTGTTTCTGCACACCCTGCAGTGATCCAGAACTTGTGGGGAGCTCTTCTTACATTAAATACATGGGCTATGTGTTCGGAGCTAGCATACATGAGTCTTTCTACTCCGCCATCTTGACTCCACCCCCTGCTATCATCTACTTTTAACAAAGCCATATTGTCATTTTGTGGTTATCTCTTCCCTTCTAGAAATCCACTAACCATTCCTTTGCTAATATAATTAAAAACTTTAGGAATGAAAGTCAAGCTAAGCAGCCTCAAGTTTGCATACCCTACTATCACGTTATCAATCATACCTTCATTAATCACCTACTAGCGCTAAGCACCAGAGATACAAAGAAAGGCAAAGGACAGTCCCTGCTTTCACAGGACTGACAGTCTAATGGGGGAGACAACAGTCAGCATAAGTAAGAAATAATCAGTAAAGGAAGGCACTACCATCAAGACAGTTTGGGAAAGACTTCTTGCAGAAGGTAAGATTATAGTTGGGATTTAAGGAGGTAGAGATGAGGAGCCAGGGAATTCCAAGTATAGGGGACAGCCAATGAAAAATTATTGGGAGTTGGAGCGTTTTGTGGGGAAAAAAGCAACTCCAGGACATAAGAGACTTCTGGATTTCAAAGTATGTCATTGGGTGGAAGATAGGGCAAGAGGCAAGAAAACTGGAAATGTAGTGTGTAATTGGCAAGTTGTGAAGGGTGTTGAATGCCAAGCAAAAAAGATTTTATATTTGATCCTGGAGGTGTCTGGGAATCACTGGAATTTATTGAGTGGGGAGAGAGGGGTGACATGATTTTACCTGAGCTTTAGGAAGTTCCATTTGATAGTTGAATGGAGGATGGATGGGAGCAAAGGGAGAAAATCATCACAACTCTTGTCTTCCTTTAGCCCTGTGTTACCTCCAGCACTTTTTATGTTCTTTTGAAGGTCATAGATAATGCTCCAGCAATAATATGTGCTGCTTTACTTAGTATCCTGGTATACAACTCATCTGGACTTAGTGATTTTATTTCTGCATTTCTGCATGGGTTGTTGGACATTTTCTTTGAAATCTCCCTCCTTATCTGGATAACAGCTATGTTAACCATTATGTTTTGTTCTTCCAAGTCAGATGATTATTATCCTTGATAAACAAACAAAATGAGAATTTCCTTATTTCAGTTTTCTTATTCTCGTTGTCATTCACTCCAAGAATGTTTTATCTCTTCTTCAATCTGCCTTCGATCCTCTTCTTAATATAACTTAAAAATTATTAAAACTAAATATGACTTTCCTCACTTAGTTTTCCTCTCCAGCCCCAGCTCATTCTGAGTTTTAGATTTCTTGACAATATTCTTGTAAGATAATGCCATATTTTTGTATTTTAATTACCTATGTTTGCTCCCACTTTGTTCTGCATGTCAAAAAATATTCAACATCTCTTTCTTCTCAGCTATGGAATTTTAGCTAGTGTGATTACATCCTCCTCACCTTCCCTCCATTCCTTTCTGTCTCCAAGAAGTTCCTCCAAACTGGTTAAAATCAAATTCAGAAAGTAGTTCAACCTTGCTACTTCCTCTACCTGCTGAAATAGGAATTAGCCAAGAATGTATCAACTAATCTGCTTTGAGAAAAGGAAATTCTGCAGAAGATGTATTAAGGACCCCAAAGCATCATCTAATTAGAGATACAAAGTGAATATATGTATGAAACAGTTAAAGGTCTGGTAAGTTCTTAATGATATGGGATTAATCCAACTAGAGTCAGAGAAAGAGGAGATAAGTGTATAAAGGTGTATGTGTGTTCATCCTTCATTGCCAAAGAAGACCATGCCATCAGAGAAATGATGACATGACATGCACTTGACTTTGTTTTGAGTGATGGAAGGCTGTGATGGTCACCAGTCTCACTTCTCCTCCAGAGCCATCTGAATCCAGTGACCAGATACTTATCAGAATGACTGGAGATGACCCAGGTTGAGGCCATTGGGTTGTGTGACTTGCCCAAGGTCACACAGGTAGTGAGGGTCAAGGGTCTGAGGTGAGATCTGAACTCAGGTCCTCCTGACTTCTGCACTGGTGGCTTATCCACTGCACCCAGTGTATAAGGGCATAATCAGAGAAAACAAAGTTGAACTGAGGTGGTGATGCTTCAGAAAAGACTGGAAAACTGGAAAGTATTTGGATGGGTTGTCATGGATTCAATTATCATCTTTCTGCTGATGGTTTCTCAAATCTACTTATTCAGTCCTAATGACTCCCCTGAGACTCCAGTCTCACATCTACAAGTGCTTATTGTCTATCTCTAACTGGATGTCCTATGGACATCTTAAATACAATTTGTCTAATTCTGAACTCTAAAAACTTTTCCTCCAAACTGTTCCTTCTTCTAAGCTAAATCCATTAATTGAATTGAATAAAACTTAATTAATATAGAAGACACCACCATTCTCTTAACCCTCCAGGATTGAAATCTAGGTATCATCCTTGATTCCTCACTCTTTCTCAACCCCAAACCCAATCTGATGTAAATTTTGTTGATTTTACCTTTATAACTTCTCTCACTCACATATCCGCACACCTGAATTATTGCAATAATATGCTAGTTGGACTTTCTGTCCCAAATAATTTCCAGCTCTAGTCCATGTTCCATTCAGCTATCAAATTGCTTTTTCTAAAATACGGATCTGATCATATTACCTCCTACTCCCCTGCCCCCAAATAAATTCCAGTGGTTCCCTATAGCCACCTGGATCCAACATAAAACTCTCTGTCTGACATTCAAAATCTTTCATTACCTGTCCCTTCCACTTTCCAGTCTTCTTATACTTTACATCCCACCTCCATACTCTTGGATCCTTTGACAGTAGTCTCCTTACTATTTTTGAGATAAGACATTCCATCTCCCACTTCTGAGCATTTTCACTAGCTGGAATGCTCTCCTTCATCACTACTGTCTTCACTGGCTCCCTATTACCTCCAGACTCACATAGAAAATTTTCTGGTTAGCATTCGAAGCCCTTTATGATATTCTCTCCCCTTACCTTTCTAGTGTTCTTATACTTTACATCCTCCTCTTATAACTATATACTCTTCAGTCTAGTAACACTGGTGGCCTCCTTCTTGTTCCTCTCACAAGACTTCTTTGCATCCCCAGAGCTTCACACTCTCTTTCACAGAGTAGGTACTTAATAAATATTTGCTGATTGACTGACTTACCTTTATCTCTCTTATGAGTTCCAATCTCATATTTCTAATTACCCAGTAGGATAGCTCCAGGTGTCCTGATCTATATCTTGCCACTGGACCCAGATGGTTCCAGAGGAGAAAGTGAGACTGGTGACCTTGCACAGCCCTCCCTCACTTAAATCCAGTTCGCTTGCGTGTCATGACAGAACCTCTCGGATGTCATGGTCCTCTTCAGAACTAAAGGATAAACAAAAATATATATGTATGTGTTGGTGTGTGTATATGTTTATATATTACACATGCATGCATATATGCACATGTGTACATATATGCATGTATATGTTATATACACACACATATGTGTGTACAGACATATATTTAGTGGAAAAGCTAGGTGGCATAGTGGACAGATCTCCAGGTCTGAAGTCAGGAGGACTCATCTTTCTGAATTCACATTGAGCCTCAGACGCTTATTACCTGTGTGACCCTGAGCAAATTACTTAATCCTGTTTGCTTCAGTTTCCTCATCTGTAAATGAGCTGGAGAAGGAAATGGCAAACCACTCCAGTAGATCCTCATACACACTGATTGACTAATCTTCCCTAAGGAAAGACCTAGTCACAAAGCCTTCTGCTCAAAAATCTCAAAAGGCTTCCTATGGCTTCCTAAGTAAAATTCAGGTTCCATAACCTGGAATTCAAGACCCCTTTTCAGTTTTGCATCAGAATGTATAATTTCAAGTCTTCCTGACACCAGGTCAAACACTTTAACAATGTATATGCCACTTAACTGCCATTCACTATCTAACACCAGCTATTCCCAAAAGTAATCTCCACTATAACACAGTCATCTAGCTTCTGCTTGAAGACCCCCTACATGGAGGAAATCAACATGTCTTGAAGTGGACCATTTCACTTTTGGGAGCTCCAATTCTTAGAAAGTTTTCCCTTGTCATTAAACCTAAATGCACCTCTTTGTAACTACTACCTATTGCTTTTGTTCCTTCCATGGGAATAAATTAAAATAAGTTCATTTCCTGCCTAGGAAACAGACCTTCAAATACTTGGAAACAGTTTTCTCTCCTTGTATTTTTTCTCCATTTACTTTAAACAATCCCATTGTTTCAACCAACCCACATATTAGATGAATGAAATGTCTTTTACCATACCATTCTCACCCTCTCAAGGCCCCAGTTTAACATTGTGATTCTTAAACTGGGCACTCAGAACCGAATACAATATTCCAGATATGGTCTGAATAGGACATTATTCTGGGAAACTCTATTTCTCAATGTAGCACAAAGACCAGCCCTTCCCTAATACTTGGTTATGGAGTTTGTTTATAACATTTTACTATTACAAATCGTGTTGCTATGAAAGGTATATGGTATATGGTATTTTGGTATATGAAAGCCTGTTCTTTTTGTCATTAATTTCATTAGGAGTGTAAACCCAAGAATGGGATTGTGGTACTAAGTGTGAACATCTTAGTAACTTTTTTTCAGTAGCTTTTCAAATTGTTTTCCAGTAGAGTAAACCAATTCACAACTCCACAGTGGTAAATTAGGGTCCTTCCTTAACACCTCATCACTGATATTTTTTCTGTCTTTTACTGATGTGTGTGAAGTGATATCTCAGAATTGTTTCAATTTTCATACATATGATTATTATAGCTTTGGGACAAAGCTTTGGGTTTTGTTAGTCTGCCTTTCTTCAATGAACACAAGCAAATCACTTTCCCTCTCTAAGCCTCAGTTTCTTCATCTGAGAAGTGGTAATAATAATAGGCCTTATATCATAGGATTGTTGTGAGAATTAAATGACAAAATGAGATCGTATTATAAAGCACTTTGCAAATCATAAAGCAATAAGCAATGGTTAGCTACTTTCTTCAATGGCAACTGTTTGGTTTTGACACTATCCCTTAGTCTTATAGATTTATATTAATGTCTTTTAGATTTTGGATGTCAGATTTTTATCAGACATGTTTCATGCAAAGACATTTTCTTGATCTATGTCCTTTCCTCTAATTTTAACTATACTGGTCTTATTTGTGCAAAAGCCTTTTTTTTTATTGTATAATCAGCTTTACCTATTTTGTTCACTATCTTGCATCAAGTTATGAAGTTTCCCTATACATAATTTTGAAATATATCTTACATTTTCCTTTGTTGTTTTTTGGTGTGACTTTTTAAATATTTCAACCAGTAATCCAATGTGGCATTTGGTGTAAGGTATTTATTTAAACCCATCTTCCTGAGAAGTTCATGATAAATAAGGAATGTCTTATCTCGTTGTTTGTACTCTTTCATTTATAAAATAGTGAATTTCTGTATTCTGTGCTTCTAGATTATGCTTATTTAATCTTTTACTCTGGTTCTCACGTCTCATATGAAGAATGTATATACATTTCATAATGAAATTGTTTCATTTTTCTGGTGCTTTCAAACATAATGTCGAGTCTTGCCTTTCTTGATAGCATCTATTTCTACTGTTTTTTTAATCTAAAATCATGATTACAACTCCTACTTTTTTAGATTTTCCTAAAACACAATAAATTTTGTTATAGCCCATCATTTATCTTTGTATGATTTCTATTCAATATGTAGCAAGTTGTATAGTGTTTCCCAATCCATTTTGTAACTATTCTGCCTTTCTGATGAGTTTAGCACATTAGTATTCAATCTTATAAATGATAAAAATCATTTTTCCCCAATACTTTTATATTACTTTAAAAACAATCAACATGAGAAATCTTGTTGTGCTTGAAACAAAATTGCATTTGCAGTCTCAACCTAGTGATACCTCTTTTATTGTCTAAGACCAGACACAGATTCTACATCCATTTTATTTAATGCTTTCCTTGCACAGATGTAATAACAGTATGCTTCAGAATTCTACTTTTCTCCCTTCCTCATCATCTCATCAGCTCTTTGCTTGATTAACTTTCATTTGTGATGCTCTATTGCCTGAAATAATAATTTATGCCTTACCCATTTTCATTTCTTCCCTTCTCTTGGAGAGTTGTATTTTATTTCCTTTTATTGACTTTTCCCACAAATATTCTCTTTGTTCTTCCAATGCTTCTCAATCAAATTGAGACATATAAAAGACTTCAATATTGTTTACCTGCTAAAAATAAATCATATATAGTTTTGATTTCTTTATCCAAAAACTGCCTGTTCATATCCTTTGACCATTTATCATTGGGAAATGACTACTCTGTCATCTTGATGAAAGATTTCCCTCTCTCCTCACTCTTCCCCTACTCTCCATATAATTATGTATTAACTTGCAGTTTAGATTCTACTATGTATATCTTATCCTCTGTTAGAATGTAAGTTCTATGAAGACAGGGAAGTGCCTTGTCTAAATATTATATCATATGTAGCACCTAGTACAGTGCTCTACTCACATTGTGTATTTAATGAATATTTACTGAATTGAATTGACTGATACCACAATAACATTAGTTTAAAATGCTCTGCTATCTCACAGGCTTGGTTATATTGGGTGTGAAATTGAATCCTCATTTAGTATAGTGTTTTAGAACATCTCTTTCATAATAACACAGGAAACTTACAAGAAGGGTATGTATATCTATTCTATCATGGGCTCTTGCTATATTTATCTTTCCAGATTAAGGCATAATTTTGCATGTGGGGAAACAACGTTCTATATTTATCACTAGAGGAGGAACAAAGTGTAATAGAATTAATAATGTGTAATATATATTAAAAAGAAAAGAAAATAAAACAATTAAGAAGCTTTAGAAGAATATATAAACAAAAGTTGCCAATAAAACAACAAAATCTTCCCCATCTACAAAGATGAGTTTAACCTTGAGTGTCATTCAGAACAAGAAAAATTAAAGACATTTTACATGTTGAATGAAGTATTCAAAAAGTAGAAAGTTTACATTACAAAATCTGCTAGGGTAGTGTAAAGGGTTTGGATAGGGATGGAGTAGGGCAAAATTATTGTTAGTGTTTGTGGAATGCAGCGTTCTCCTCCTAAGTTCTCCTGTTGCATATTATAAAATGAAGAAGTGTATTGTTGGATGAAAGGGGAGAAGTGGCACTCATCCATCTGAATGGTAGATGGTATAAAATTCAGGGATAACTTTTTACTAAAGCCACTGCCATCTATTCAGCATGTGATACTGAACAAATTATTGAATTTTGTGTGTTTTCATTTCATTCTCTCTTGCATGAGGTTGCTTTCTGCAGAAGGGTAAAAGGTGATTTGGCCATCTCTCCAATATTGGCTTATTTCCTTCTCTGTCTTTAACAGATGTTGTCAATTATTCATGGTTTATTTCTTGAGCAGTACTTGGGAAGAATGTTTTTTTCTCCCCAGCTTTCAGAAGAAATGGACTCATTTGATTTGAAACCGGAATAGTAAGTGATTTCTCCTTAGACAGTCCCATTATTTTGTATTGTATGAAATCTGATGAAGATGCAAGTGTATATATTTCCAGTACCTATATCCATTACCCATTAAATGCTTTATTTCAGAGTGTGTGTGTGTGTTTAGTGTGTGTGTGGAGAGAGAGAGAGAGAGAGAGAGAGAGAGAGAGAGAGAGAGAGAGAGAGAGAGAGAGAGAGAGAGAGAGAGAGAGCACATGAGAATGCTTTGGAGGAAAATAGTCTCATATGAAAATGAATATTTTCCAGATCTTACCATTTTCTTTTTTTGGTATAGAAGATCTGATCTCTATTTTTTCCCTAAAGAGCTCTAGACTGGAAAAAATAAGTACCTGGCTAGGCCATAATTCTAGACTGTCCCTACTTACCTGATGAACTTGGCCAAATCACTTTCCATCTCTGGGTCTCAGTTTTCTCATCTAAAAAATGAAGATATGATACAAGACAAGCCTTAAGTCTTATTCTAATTTTAATAAACCTTAATAATTGCATGTGGCTAGAGTTTCCACTTAAGCTGTTGTTCTATATGTTTCCTTTTCATGACCAAAATGTGACAAAAAAGCTTTGTAGAGTCATTGCCTCCACTCTTTCCACTCACCTTTTAACCCCTTGAACCTTGGCTTACAACCTTATCACTAAACTGTTTACTTCGAAGTTACCAATGATCTCTTAATTGCTGAACTGAATTTGTTTTTCATTCCTTCCTGGCCTTTCTGCAGCATTTGACACTAAGGACTGCCCTCTCCCTCTAGTTATTCTATTCTCTGGAGGTTCTCATTATATTGACCTCAACTTGTTCTCTTCCTTTCTTTCTGACCATCCTTCTCAGACTTTTAGATGTGTGTTCATTTCAGAATAGTGTTCATTTCAGGTATTACCCTTTCATATAGCATAGTTTGTTCCTCATTTAGATTTGTTTTGTCAGTTCACTTGTTTGGAGAGTAAATCAGCTCAGACTTCTAAAGTCATTGTTGCTCATTTTAGAACATAGCAGGTTGTAATATGCTGAAGTAACATGGACACCATTTATGGAATAATTTATTTGGTTGTAGAGAGAAGATAGGAATTTAGTTACTAACTATAAGCCAAGATAGAGTCATTCACAGAAAAGACTCATTGTATGAACTGAAAAAAAGTTTAGAAAGGTAAGATGACATATTTCAGAACTCTATCATTTAAGCTCAAAGCTGGAAGTGAGGGATACCGCAGTTGCTGATGAAAAGTAGGTTCAGCTTAGAAGTAGAAAATCAGAGATATCACCAAGCTGGATTAGTGTTTGTCTGATATATCAAGCCAAATGAAATGTTAGTCAAGCCTAGTTTAGGAGTGGAAGAATTTATTCAACATAGAAGCTTTATTTGTCAAAGAACTTTTGGGCATAACTCCTAAGACAGAAAGAGGACATCACAGTTTATAAGTCCGGAGTTGTGAGTTACCTTGAACACTTGGATTTTCCTCCTCCATGGGCCTCCTGGTCAAGTTTTTGTAGGTGTATATCTATTCTCTCTCACAGACGCTGAGTGTAGTGAGTGGTCAAAAAGTATGACCCAGATATATCTGTGAATTATGATGCATGTTATTATTCATCTATTTGCTTTAATAAGTGAGTATCTGCAATCTTATTATTAGTAGTATTTTCCTGGTCAGTCATAATTTTGCTGCTTTGCTAATAATAATACTTAAAATCTAAACATACTGTAATCTTTGTGAGTGGCTAGTTTGAATAAATTATGACTCATCAGTGGGGACCTCAGGATTTAAGTAGAAGGGATTATACTCTCCCTTCATAGGATTACCCCTAGTATCCTGGGAAAATTTACATGTGAACATGCAATAGAAATTCTTTTAGGGGAACTAAGACTTGTCCGTCTACGAGTAGGTTTGAATAAGTTAGCCCAAAGAATTAATAGATGTTCATAGACCCTGTGCAAGGAGTATGAAGTGCTACAGTGTGAGTGATCACTCTGTACACCTGTTAGATACATAATAACCATTCATGTTCCACCTGAGCTCTAAACCTCCATCATCAACTCTCTATTGGACATTTCTATCTGGATGCCACATGGGCATCTCAAACACATGTCCATTATAGTTTTGCCCAAACCTTTTCTATTCCTAAATTCCCCTCCTATTTTTTTTCTTTTGAAGGTACTACTATCCTTCCAGTTACCCTAGGTTCACTACTCCAGAGTTATCCTCAACTCTTCTCCCTTACCCCCTATATTCAACATGTTGCCAAATCATGTCAACTCTATCTTTCTATTTTCTCTTGAATCTGCCTTCTTATTTGTTCTTGACCACTATCACCTGGCATGTATCCTATGGCCATAGCCTCTTACTTGACCTTCTTGTCTCAAATTATTCCCTTTTCTAATCTATCCTCCACACAGCTGCCAATTTAATATACATAATGTAAAAGTTTGACCACATTTGCTTAAATCTGATCTTTGCTTAAAAATCTCCAGAGTTGTCTCACCTCTAAGATAAAATACCAACTCCTGTCTTTGGCATTTAAAACCCCCATCCATGATCTGGCTTTAAGCCTACCTTTGATTGGACGACTTCTCTGAAAACCTCAATTTAAAGAGTCTGCTTAGGATAGCCATCTCTTCATTTCTCATCAGGCTCATCAGGCTGTGCTCTCTGGACTCCTCCATCGTGACTCCTCACTGAATAAATTTGCTTCCTGCCCCTCTCTTTGGTTTCTTTTTATGTGTTATCATCTTCCATTAGTATGTAAATTCATTGAGAGTAGGATTTGTCTTTCTTTTTTTTGTTCGTATCTGTAATCTCAGTCCTTAGGCTTATGACCAAGAATAACTAAGCCAGCGAAACTGAGTATAATGCTCCAGGAGGGAAAATGCAGCTTCAATGATCATAATAACAACAGCTACTCTTTGTATAGAGCTTTCTTTGTAAGCACTGCGTTAAGCTCTTTACAAGTATTTGATCCTGGGGGGAAGTGGGGCAGAGCCAAGATGGCGGAATAGAAAGAGGTACATATCTTAGCTCTTCCCCCACAGCCCATAAAATACCTGTAAAGAAAGACTCTCAACAAATTCTGGAGCAGCAGAAGCCACAGAACAACAGAGTGGAGGAGATTTGCAGCCCAGGGTGACCTGAAAGGACAATGGAAAGCATCCGTCTCACCTGATATGGAGCGGAGCCCAGCCAACCCTTGGCCACACAGCTTTTGGAGGAGGACTCAAGCCCTCACAGTGGCAGTGGTTCACAGATCCCTCAACCCACAGGTGCCAAAGGTCCGTGAGAGGGTTTTTTTTCAGCTGGCCAAGAAGGGAGAAGGGCCTTCCCATAGCTCTGGCCTCAGGCTGCAGAGGTCCTACTGAGTAGGCTGTAGCAACTTCCACAGCAGCCTGTATCCATTGTTGTATTGTAAAACCCTGGGAGCGCTAAGCAGCTAATTCTTACCTCAGCCCTGTGTAGAGGCCCCACCTCCATCTAATATTCCTGAGGGATTTGAGCAGCTGATCTTTATCTCACACTGAATGGTGGCCCTGCCCCTGCAGTTTATCTGAATCTCAGCCTAAACAGGGTCAGGGGGGATAATGGAAGGGAGGGTAATGGGAGGAGGGAGCAATTAGACTCTTGGGAAGGGACAAGGTCAAAAGAGAGAATAGAAGAAATGGGGGGGCAGGATAGGATGGAGGGTAATATAGTTAGTCTTACGGAACAAGACTATTATGAAAGTCATTTGCAAAACTATACAAATATGGCCTATATTGAATTGCTTGCCTTCCCAATGGGGATGGGTGGGGAGGCAGGGAGGAAGAGAAGTTTTAGGAACAACTGTTGAGTATTGTTCTTGCAAACAACTAGGAAATAAGAAAAACAGGTAATGGGGTATAGAACTTTATCTTGCCCTATAGGACAAAAGAGAAGATGGGGATAAGGGAAGGGAGGGCAGATTGGTGATAGGGGTAATTAGAATGCTTGGCATTTTGGGGTGAGGGGAGGGGAGAAATGGGGAGAAAATCTGGAACTCAAAATTTTGTGGAAATGAATGTTGAAAACTTAAATAAATTAAAAGAAGTTTGATCCTGCAAGGATAGGTACCATGACTTCCTCTCCACGAGCAAGTGCTAAGCTCAGTGAGATGTGTACATGAGACTTGTTTTGAATCTTAGTATAGCAATGGACCTCAAAGGTCCTCTAGTTCAACAGATGGTTGAAGCTTGAACTCCTCTCTACAATATGCTCCAGTCTAGCATGACCATTAGGTTCTTGTTTCCATTTCTCTGTTCATAGGAGAACTCACAGTCTCACAAGGAAGTCCATTTCATTTTCAGCAAACAATTAGAATGTCTTCCCTTCTATTGAACCCATATCTGTCCATAACTCTCTTCCATTGGTACTGGTTATGTCCCCTAGAAATAAACAGAAAAAAATATAATGACTCTCCCATGAGACAATCCTTCTTTTCCTTGAAAATGGTTATTATATCCTCCCAATGTTTCTTCTCTTGCAGATCAAAGACACCCTGTTCCTTAAGCTGACCTTTATTTGATACAGTTTTGAGTTTTCTTGCTCCCACAGTTCACCTTTCTCTAGACATGCTTTAGTTTGTCTCTGACTCTTCTAACCAGTGGAGTCCAGAAGAGAAGGTGATACTCTAGATGTGATTATTTGTGTCCGTAGGTGGAGATAACCTATTGGACTGTTTATAATTTAAAGGTATGGACTTCATCCTTTGTGTATTTCCCCTAGCTTCCAGTACAGTATTTTGCTTCTTCCCTGGACCAGGGCTTCTTCAACTTTTTCCTGTGACTGATTGCACCTTTCAACAGTATTCCTTGTCATTACATGGCCTGAGGGCCTGGGCAATGCAAAATGTGCATACTTTGTGTTCAAAACCAAGGCTTTGGTGAAGTTGTCCAATGTAGCTTAGGCAAGTGCTGCCACAAACACCTCGGATTCATTACACGTTTGATTTTTAATTAATTTTTGGTCATTGCACATTCAGAAGCTTTTTACTATTGTAAAAATTTTTTCCATATGGAGTTGTGACTCAGTTTAAGAAGTGGTAAAAAAAAAGGCCCATTAAAAAAAAAAAACCTAACAAGAAAGTTTCTGGTGCTATTGCATGAATACAGGTTATGGAATACCGCCACCTATGATGAATAAAATTGAGCTTACCGCAAGAGACAATGCTGATGAATGCAGTGGGGAGGAATAATATAGTTTCAACTAAGAATTGCACAAGAGAAATGTTGCAAAGGACTTCTTCTGAGAGATGTATGACTAGAAGAGCAGTAGGCTGGTCACTTGACAAGAGTGAGATGTAGGAGGATAGAGACTGCTCTTGTGATTCCATTGGTATGCCCAAGGAGACTCTCATTACCAATATAAGTAGGCATTTTCTCTGTAACTTATATTCTCAGTTATCTGGAGCACAGTGTAACTTGTCCAGAGTCATACAGTTGGCGTGTGTCAGGGGCAATACCTGGACCCAAGTCTTCTTGACTCTGGGGCCAGTTCTCCATCCAATCTGACATGTTGCCGCAGAGTAGGAGTCTATGGAAAAATCAGTACGTGGTAATGCAATGTCCAAGATGCTAGAGGACTTTCCTCAACATGTTAGGTGGGGTCTCTGTGGAAAACTGACAGGAGAATACAGAGAAGAGTTAGACAGAATGAGAGAGCATGAATGTGTTGTGATCTGCTTGGTTGGAGGAAGTTTGTGCATTTGGACAGAGATCCAATAACAGAACAAAATATTACTACTGAATGAAACAACTCTCATTCTCTAGCCTCATTAAATACGTTATAATTTTTTCCCTTCAAATAACATGACCATTGCTTTGAAGATAGAAGGGAGTTCATGGTGGTCCATATTAAGTTAACTGATGTGTGAAAGTCCTTTTGCTAGAGTAACTGACTGAGCTAGATTTTCCTCAGGGTATGGTGTTGGGGCAGATTATGTGTCTCTTTTTTGGAGAAAATGCAAGGAAATCAGGTCAATAAATACAGCTGTAAGAAGAGTGGCTGACCAGGGGTAGGGGGGCTGCAGGAGAGGGGGGAGAGAGTCAGGGAGACTCTTAATTTAGATCGACAGTCCTTGTTATGTATTAAGTGCCTGTAGACTTTTGTCTAAATTTTAATAAGGGACCTATAAGTTTGGTTTGCTTGATTGAATCCACCTGAATAATTTCCTGCTTATTTCAGCCACATTAATCATATGTAACATTTTCTGACACTTTTACTAATGTGGTAGAGGACATGGGCAAATGCTGCTGTTTTGTCCTTTATGGTATTTTTTTCAAAGCCTCCACATTCACTGGAGTGATTGACAATTGCCTTTAGGAAAAGTCAGAATGTTATAGCACAACAGGAGGCACCCTTTAATAAGACCTTGCTAAACTAGGGGCTGCTTCAGCTGGTGAATAGGAGCTGTTAACCAGCATGGCAGGAAAATGGGCAATCAGACCAGGTAAATACTCTGGTTAACAAAGGCTCTTCCTACAAGATGAACATAGATCACCATGTGACAGAGAACAATAATTTTTAAAATTCATTAATAATAATAGTAATTATTACTTTTATGGTTCTTCTAATTGAGAGACAGCATGGCAGAATAGATAGAGAGGCCTCCTGAGTTCAGGTCTTACCTCTGACATATAATGACTATATAATCATGAGTAAATTACCCAATTCTTCATCCTCCAGGCAATGCTCTAAAACCAGTGGTGTCAGACTCAAGAAATGAGGGCCAGTAAACCATGACTAAAGGCTAAAATGTAATTGGAAATTTTTTTAAAGCAGATAAAAAAGACTTTACAATGCTATATTGACCTTATCTATGTTCTATTATATTTCTATTTATTTAAAAAAATATTTCCTAGTTCATTTTAATCTCATTTCAAGGCATTTGGTAGTATAGGGTCCAATGCCCCAGTATTTAATATCTCTACTCTAAGACTATAAATTGCAGAAGGATTGTGGAGATGTATTGCTAGAGGGAATTTACACAAGAGAAGATCCCTGTGTTAATGAAACCACCCATTCAGTTGGGGAAAAAGTTGACAATAACACAATATTTCATTTATTTCTTTTTAATTTTGTTTAGTTTTCAACATTCATTTCCACAAGATTTTGAACTCCAAATTTTCTCCCCATCTTTCCCCTTCCCCCACCCCAAGACACTGTACATTCTGAATACCCCTTCCCCTAATCTGCTGTCCCTTCTATCACACCCCTCCCTTCTCTTATCCCCATTTTCTCTATTTTCTTGTAGGGCAAAATAGATTTCTATACCCCATTATGTGTATTTCTTATTTCCCAATTGCATGCAAAAACAATTCTCAGCATTCGTTCCTAAAACTGAGTTCCAACTTCCCTTCCTTCCTCCCTTCCCATAGATCCCTACTGTGAAAGTAAGCATTTCGATCTAGGCTATGCATGTGTAGTTATGCAAAAGATTTCCATAATAGTCATGTTGTGAAAGACTAGCTATATTTCCCTCAACTTTATCCTGTCCCCCGTTTATTCTAGTCTTTCTTTTGATCTTGTCCTTCCCCAGTAGTGTTTACTTCTAATTACTCCCTCCTCCCATTTGTCCTCCTATCATTCCCCCTACACCCCACTTATCCCCTTCTCCATACTTTCCTGTAGCGTAAGGTAGATTTTCATACCAAATTGAGTGTGCATGTTATTCCCTCCTTAAACCAAATGTGATGAGAGTAAGCTTCACTTTTTCCCTCTCACCTCCCTCATTTCCCCCTCCATTGAAAAAGCTTTTGCTTGTTTCTTTTATGAGAGATAGTTTACCCCATTCCATTTCTCCCTTTCTCCTCCCACTATATTCCTCTCTCACTCCTTAATTTTACTTTTTTAGATATCATCCCTTCCTATTCAACTCACCCTGCACCCTGTATCTATATGTATATAATCCTTCCAGCTACCCAAATACTGAGAAAAGTCTCAAGAGTTACAAATATTATCTTTCCATGTAGGAATGTGAACACTTTGATGAGTTCCTTAAGGCTTCTCTTTCCTGTTTACTTTTTCATGTTTCTCTTGATTCTTGTGTTTGAAAGTCAAAATTTCTATTCAGCTCTGGCCTTTTCAACAAAAAATGCTTGAAAGTCCTCTATTTCATTGACTGTCCATTTTTCCCCCTGAAGTTTTATACTGAGTTTTGCTGGGTAGGTAATTCTTGGTTTTAATTCTAATTCCTTTGACTTCTGGAATATCATATTCCAAGCCTTTTGATCCCTTAATGTAGAAGCTGTTAGATCTTGTGTTATCTTGATTGTATTTCCACAATACTCGAATTGTTTTTTTCTGGCTGCTTGTAATATTTTCTCCTTGACTTGGGAATTCTGGAATCTGGCTACAATATTCCTGGGAGTTTTTCTTTTCAGATCTCTTTCAGGAAGTGATCACAAATTCTTTCAATATTTATTTTACTCTCTGGTTCTAGAATATCAGGGCAGTTTTCCTTGAAAATTTCATGAAAGGTGTTATCTAGACTCTTTTTTTTCATCATGGCTTCCAGGTAGCCCCATAATTTTTAAATTTGTCCCTCCTGGATCTATTTTCCATGTCTGTTGTTTTTTCAATGAGATATTTCACATTGTCTTCTATTTTTTTCATTCTTTTGGTTTGGTTTTGTAATTTCTTGGTTTCTCATGAAGTCATTAGCTTCCATCCGCTCCATTCTAATTTTTGAAGAACTATTTTCTTCAATGAGCTTTTCAACTTCCTTTTCCATTTAGCCAGTTCTACTTTTAAAGTAGTAGTATTCTTCTCTTCATTGGCTTTTTGGACCTCTTCTGCCATTTGGGTTAGACTATTTTTAAAGGTATTATTTTCTTCAGGATTTTTTGGGGTCTCCTATAGTAAACTGTTGACTTTCTTTTCATGATTTTCTTGCATCTCATTTCTCTTCCCAATTTTTCCTCCACTTCTCTTAGTTGATTTTCAAAATCTCTTTTGAGCTCTTTCATATCCTGAAACCATTGCAAATTTATTTTGGAGGTTTTGGATAAAGAAGCCTTGAGTTTGACATCTTCCTCTAATGAGTTCTTCCTCATCTGAAAGGGTAGAGGAAAATACTCATTCACCAAGAAAGTAACTTTCTATAGTTTTATCTCTCCCCTCCCCCTCTTTCTGGTTATTTTCCCAGCCAGTTGCTTGACTTTTGAATCCTTTGTCAAGTGGAGGGTATACTCTAGGGACCTGTAAGTTTGTAGTTCCTCCAAGGTGCCACAATCAAGGAAGAGGAGTTTACTCCTCTCCTGGCCTGTGCTCTGGTCTGGGAGCAACCACAGGCACTCTTCTGCTCAGGATTTGTGGGTAGAGTTCCCTCTCCAGAACCTCCACCAGCTCCAACAGACCAGTACTTCTCCTCACCCCAGGGCTGCCACTCAGGGCTGAGATCAAGATCAATGACCCAATTCCCCCAGAGTCGTTAGGCTGAGGGCTCCAAAAATGGACACTGTGCTACAGTGACTTCTGCAGCCCTGGATCCAAGGTTAGGGCTGAACCCTGCTCCCTTGTCATCCAGGTGAATGAGCTTTCTCACTGACCTTTGAAGCTGTCTTTGGTATTTGTGGGGTGAGAAATCTCAGAACCACCACTGCTGTCTGAGATTCTGCCTGCTCCAGTCCTGTCCCTGCTGTGCTGCATGACCAACACTGTGCTGTGCTGTGCTCCACTCTGAGTCTAGTGAGATAGACCTTTCCTGTTGGCCTTCCAGGATGTCTTGGGCTGGAAATCTCTTTCATTCTGTCGTTTTGTGGCTTCTGCTGCTCTAGAATTTGTTTAGTGTCATTTTTTACAGATGTTTTATGGACTTTAGGGGTAGAGCTAAGAGCAAATCCATCCTTCTACTCCATCATCTTGGCTCTGCCTCCTCCCTTTGATAATACTATATTTCTAATGAATTTTTTAGTTCATTCTTTCTTTGAGGAATTAGTAGGCACATGAGGATTTGGGAAGATCTCAGGGTCATGCCTAGGAAGAGCTACACCTTTTAGAGATAGTGGGACCCAGTGTACACAGAGTGCTGGATTTGGAGTCAAGAAGACCTGGATTTCATCCTGCCTCCTACACTTGCTAGCTGTGTAGTTATGGGTAAATTATTTAGCACTTCTAATTTTAATTTCCATATGTATAAAATAATTATAATAATACTTTCCCCTTGATTCTCAGTAAGATAATGTCTGTAAACTATTACAGAGATATCAGTTAATATTGTTATTCTACAGGTGGAGACAGAGAAGGAAAGCAGGTGCCACTATCATGCACAGAGAACTCAAGAAGACCTGAGTTCAAATATAGCCTCAAACTCTTGCCACTTATGTGACTCTAGATTATTTAACCTCCATCTGCCTCATTTTTCTCATCATTAAAATAGGGATTTTTAAGAGTATCTGCTTCTTAGGGTTGTTGTGAAGATCAAATGAGATATTTGTAAAATGCTTTGCAAAACCTTGGAGAGTTATATAAATGCTATTGATGATGACGATGATGATACCATCATCATTGAGAATAGAATAAGGAACCAGGAGAAATGGGTTTCCCTCCTAACTTTGTCACTGCTTGACTGTCCAAAAACACTCAAGTCAAATTGTTTCCCCTTCCTTACCCTCTAATTTTCATCTGGGGAAATTGAACTATATGACCTCTAGGATTCTGTCCAACCCTAGTGTTCTGTGAATCTCATGGTTGCTACACTAATATTTCATCTTTTTTTCAGAAATAGGTGCTTTGGAGAAAAATTTCAAAACTCTTATTTCAAGAGATAAATCATTATAAATATCCCAAACTGGCAAACTTCTTTGGAGGGAAATAAAAAATGCATTTCTAAGTGAATTCTTGAAATTGTAGACATTGCCAATAGGAAAAATATAAAGTAAAATCTTCTTAAGAGGAATTCATTTTACTCTGTGGAGCCAAAGAAGCTATTATCTTTTCCATACCTATCTACACTTGGCAAGATCCCAGTAAGTGAGCTATACCTCTGATCCCAAGGCAATATGAAACAACAAATCTCATACCTGCATAGAAGTACATTGAGGTTAATTAGGCAGTACTGTCAATTCTCATTTCATACTCTTGGGGGCTGCCTGCTGCAACCTTTCAAGCATATAAGGTCTGGAGAGCTCTTTTTTCAGCCCCAATACTGACCTATTTGGACACCCTTCTGTGAGCTGCTTCTAAGTGTTCTGGCCCATAAATTGAGGCAAATTCCTTCCCATAATCTCCACCTACCTCCCTGCTCAGGGGTTGAATAGCTCAGGGAAAAGTCTGTGTTCATCCCTTCCCCCTCCACTCAATTAAGGTGTAAAGATGTTGAAAAGCTTACAAGTGAGTCTGAAAAATGCTCTGTGGTTTCCTGGAAGAAGTTGTGACCCAATGTTGTTTGCAGGGATGGATTGGGGAAGGGGGAGCAGGAGATGAGGTGACTATTATTTCTCAATGTGGCTGCTCAGTCACCATCCAAAAAGCATGCAAGGATGCAATCAACTGGTATTTCCACTGATTATTATTAACACCATAATATAAGAAAGACACACTTAAATATCATAACTTCTTATACTTATGTAGTAGATTTACAGCAATCTTTCCTAATAACTACCTGTACAGTAGGTAAGGAAAGTACAGATTCTTTTCATTTTATAGTTGAGGAAACTGAAGGTGAACAATTAAGCAATTTGCCTATGGTTGTAATATCCAAGGCCAAGTATGTGTTAAAAGGGTGGGACACAATCTTTGGTGAAAACCTTGCTAAATTTAAGAACATATACCTATAAAATACTAGACATAGAGAAGAAAAATGGGGCTACAATATTTAACCAAGCCATTGGTAAGTATGTCTTCAGCACCCATATATATACACACACAAAATATACAAATATATGTATATACCCATACATGTGTGTATCTTCATACATATATACACACACATATATGGAAGTATCTATCCCTATATATTATGATAATATGAAAGAACTTGCACAAAATATCAATTTTCAACTGTGTGGCATTTTGTATAGAGAGCTAGGTGATATAGTGCATAATATGCTTGGTCTAGTCAGGAAGATCTGAGACACTTATGTGATCCTGGGCGAGGCATTTAACTTCTGTCTGCCTCAGTCTCCTTAACTTTAAATTGGAGATAATAACAGCACCTACCTTGCAGGATGGTTGTGAGAATCAAATGAGATATTACTTGTGTCATTTCAGTCCTGAAGCCCATTAGAGTGAAACTTTCCTGCTTTTACCAACTCTGACCTTGTAAAGTGATTAGCACATAGTAGGTACTTTAAGAAGAGTTTTCTCTTACCACTCCATAAAGTATAGTATCTCAAGGTCAAATAGTGAGTGTGTTTCAGATGTAGGCCTCAAAATCTATCAACTATCTTTCACACACACACACATGAGTTTTATTTGTTTGTTCAGATATGGGTTGTGGCCCTCACAGGGATATTTTGGCTTCTGTTTGACTTGCAAGGTCTCTTTTAGTTCTAGTGATCCCCTAGCCTGGGAATATTTTCTGTGAAGAGAAGGAGCAGTTTTGGATGAATGAAGGAGCCTGCCCCAGGCATATGGAGGTAGAAAGCATGAAATCTGCACTGGGAGAAAATGCCAAAGGTGAGACGCTCCAGGAGGGTCTGAGTGCCGTTGGCAGGAATGAACAGACCCAGGCCTTTGAAATCAGAGTTCTAGGCTCAAATTTTGTAGCAACTTTGAACTTTTTACTAATTGGGATATTTTACCTCTGGCAAAACAAAGCAAAATGTTTCTAAGAAAGAAAGATAAAAAGGGAAGGGCTTGAAAAACTTCTTGGAGAAGAATATTTGAAAGAAACAATATTTTGATGAGTTAGTGCTAAATGAATTAGAAACATGTGGACTGAATTTCCCTTGAAATACAAATGGATCGAATAATTAATGAGGAAAAAAAGCCATTTGGCAAAAATTCACTTGAGGTTTTGCTGAACCCAAAACATTTGAAAATATTTTGAAATATGCAAAAAGTACAAAGCATCAGGATTAGCCCAGCCCTAGTCTGGTTTCAGAGAAAAAGACTATTCATCATTTATTGATCGCTTAATGGAGATCTGAGAGTGAATAGTCCATGGTTATTGTGATTAGGCATCCCCTAGACAGTTCTATGGTCAAGGTTATTCTCGTATTCATTTTCATTTGGAGTCTGGAGGATATGGACACAATAACCCTAGAAGGGCTCATTACCACTGCTTTAAACTCTGAGTTAAATGGGGCTTAGTACAATGGAGCTTGTAAACCTCCAGGCCATTCAGGTATTTTCTCAGCAAATCTGGACCTTATGCTTCCAAGGTGGAAGAGCCCATAGCACTTTGTTTGCTGGTTTGTTTTCAATCATAGGCATAGTCACAGCCTAAGGGAGGCCTTGAATTTTTTGTGGGGAGGACCTTAAAAGAAGGAGCAATTCCTAGTACCTGGGAAAAGTAGTTGGGACAAAGCATCATAGATCTTTCAGCTGGAAAGGACCTTAAAGGTAATCTAATTTTTCACTTGTCATATTTTTTTTTAATTTTTGAAATTTCGTAATTTCCTTGATGTAAGAAACTCCCACCAAACAAAGAGTGGTACCTACTTAGGATTTTAGAAAGTTGATGGCTGGAATTCTTGGCCAGGGTCATTGCAAGTATGCTCATATGATCATGGGATCATAGATTTAGAGATGCAAGGCCATCTAGCCCAGTCTTTCATTTTACAAATGAGGAAACTGAAGCACTTAAAGGTTTACTGACATGGCAGCAGTAACTAGCATTTCCTGAGTGCTTACTATGTGTTAAACAGTGTGCTAAATGCTGGGAATACAAATAAGAGAAGAAAGACAGCTGCTGCCCTTAATGAATTGAATTCCCAATGAAGGATGACAGCACATAAAAGGAAGATGAAAAGGAGAAGGAGGCATGTGTGAGGAGGTGAAGATTCCTAATGAAGGGAAATGGTACAAAAAATATAGGGGGACAGTCTAGAAAAGAATGAGTGACATGGTGGATCTAAGCATCCTCCTTTAATAGAAGTTCTGTGAGGAGTAATCCAATCAAAGCAAGTTGTCAGGGATAGAGGACAGGTTCATTGGTTGAAGGGGATGGAGGAAATGTCCATTGGTTGAAGTGGATGAAAGACATGTCTAGTGAGTGAAGGGAATGGAGGTCACATCCAGTGGGTGAAGGGGATGGATGACATGTCCATTGGTTGAAGGGGATGGAGGATATGTCCAATGTCTGAAGGGGATGGAGGACATGTTCAGTGGGTAAAAAGGATGGAGGACATGTCCAATGTGTGAATTTTAGGACCGGAGTGAGGCTTCAGGATGAAGAGCTGGCGCATGGCAAAGGAAGTCCAAAGTGAAGCCTAGAGAGGAATGAACTAGAGTCAGAGGCAAGCCTGGAACTTAGATCCTCCTAACTCCAAGGTCAGCATTCTCTCTTCTATGACTCACAACCTTTCATTTCACTGAGAGCACACTGAATGCCCCAAAATGTACTTGGAAATGAAAATTTCTTTCAACATATGATGGCAAAATCCACAGACACTGCACCAGATTTATCAGGACGCATTGAGACAGTTTACTGAGAAAAGCTGTATAGTCTTCCTTGGAAAAGAAATATTAGAAATATTAAGAAAAGAAGAAACATCATTCATTAGCCCCTTGTTATTCCCCAAATTTGTCCCTACTACAAATTTTTCTGTTTTTGAGGGTACCACCATCCTTTCAGTCACCTACACTTCAGCTATATAAGCATCTTCAACTCTTCTCTTGCTCTCATCCTACAATCAATATTTTTATTGATATCTTTTATTTGTTGCATCAGCAGAATTTCTCCCAGTGTCTCTTCCCCTGCCCTCTCCCAGGAAGCTATCTCATATAACAATCTTTTTAAAGGAAAAAAAATCAGTAAAAACTGAAACAGGCTAGAAAAATACACAGTGTTCATTATCCATATACCGCCAGTCTTAGCAGAGATTTGAGGGAATGTCTTCTCATTTCTTTTCTTTGGGGACAAGCTTGTTCTTTATAATTTTGCAGCATTTACTTCTGATTGTTTTATGAATTTTTTTTCCATTTCCATTGTAATAGTCTCCATATATATTGCTTTCTTGGCTCCATTTATTTAATTCTGCTTCAAATCATGTAAATACATGATTGTTGGTATTTATCATATTCATAATTTCTCATAGTACATTAATGTGCCATTACATTCATATACCACAATTTGTTTAGCCATTCACCAATCAATGAGCATCACTTTGTTTCCAATTCTTTGTTGTCCCCCAAAATGCTGCTAAAAATATTTTCGTGTATATAGGACCTTTTTCCTTCCTGATTGTCTCTTTGGGATATAAGTCCAGTAGTTGGATCTCTGGGCTAAAGAATACGGAATTTTTTGTAACTTTATTTGCACAATTCCAAATTATTTTCCAAAATGGCAGCATTGATTCCCAGCTCCATGCATTATTGGGCCTATCTTCTCACAACTTTTTCAACATTGACTCTTCCCATCTTTTGACCAGTTGGCAGGGGACTTGCCCCATAATTAATTAGTTTACAAGTCTTTATTCTACAATGTCTGTCATTACTCTTCCCTTCTTTCTAGTCCAATAATTACTACTTTGGTCCAGGCTCTTATCCCCTCTCACTTTCAGTATTACTGTAACATACTAATTGTTCTTCCTATTCTCAAACTTTCTCTTTTCACTTTTAACTTTCACATAACTACCAAAATAGATTTCCTAAAGCACAGGACTATACTACTCACCCTGTTCAAAATTCTTCATTGGTTCCTTATTGCCTCTAGGATAAGACACAAACTCTTCAATTTGGCTTTTCAAGTCCTTCACAAAACCAGTTTCAGTCAGTCTTTCCAGACTTATTTCCTATAATTCCTTTTGAATGAATGATGAATGTGTGGATGGAAATGAAAAAGCATTTTTTAAAAATTGTTTACTATGTACCAGGTGCTGTGCTGAGTAGGAATATAAAAACAGGCAAGCAAGGCTGTCCTTGCCCTCAGGAAGCTTATGGTCTAAAAGAGAAAGACAACTTTGAAGTAGGGATGATATGGTAGGAGAATATAGCGGCATAGTTTGACAACATCCAGGAGTGTGTGGAGTGACTTGGTTTCAGGCAAGATAAGGTGAGCATGCACCTACCAGAGTCCTTCAAGGCATCTGTACTTTATCGCTGCAGTTTTGCAAAGGTTGCCCTTTTCCCTCTCCCCAAAAAAACATTCCTCAACATACTGTTGAGTGCTCTACCATTTTTCTTTTACCCTTTAATCTTACTCACCCCATATATTCTGTCACTTTCAAATTTTAAAATGTCTTTTTTCTATAGCATCTTTCATATAAGCTCCCTTCTAGTCACACACATAATCATCCCCTTAGTTCAGGTCCTCATCACTACTCAACTGAACTATTGTAATAACTTTCCAAATAATGAACTAACTGTAGAGAAGGCTAATTCTCTAGTCTTTGAAATTCCCAGTCACCCACCTCTCCTCTGCTAGGCATCATACTTTGGCAAGGTTGCACAATCCCACTGCTTTCAACAGAACTCAACTTTGATCCTGCTTCCCTGTTCTATGGAAAGCCAAAAGCAGAAACTTGAGAGACTGCCATCTATTTCAGAGAAATGAGGAGTCGGATGTTGATGTATGTATGTGACTCCAACAGGCCTGAAGCAAAGGGATTGTCATACAGCTATGATTAATACTATTCCTTGAGAAGCCACGTGGACAAAGATACCAAGGCAGGTAAAACATGAATTGCCCAGTGGAAGGGGAAGTTGAAACAGATTTGAAACATAGGGGAAGGGGTAAAAATGAGTGATAGAGAAATATCATGGAAAAAGTCTTAAATTACCAAAGACTTAAGAAGGAAGAAAACACAGTAAAGGTCTTGAACATAAGGAGATAAATCAATAAGATTAGTAACAGAAGGAAATATGGCTTCCAGATCATCTCAATGAGTATAAAATCTATGAATAATATTGTAAGACAAAGGAAAATTACTCAACAGTCAATGAGGCAGACCTTGTCAATTCTCAAGAGAATAACAAGATATTCCTGAATGGATTAAGGGAGAAATAGGAATTGTAAAAGTAAAACGTACAGTCTGCTAAGCAAAAATAATCAACAGAATAGAAAAGTTCTTCAAGCTTCTGCAATGGTAAATCTCATCATAGAAATAAAAGAGAACAAGCAGCTGATTGGGAATACAAATACATAGAAGTAAAAGACAATCTGGAAGAAAAGAAGGAAAAAATTTTTGAAAGAAAATGTGATAATCTCTACACAAAGATCTCATTACATTGATTTTGAAGGCAGGATAAATAGAGGTAACTTAAGGATTCTAGGTCTTCCAGAAGAAATAAGACAAGACAAAAAACCCAAATGCAATAATGCAAGAAATAAAACAAACAAAGAAAAAACTGCCCAGAACTTCTGAACACAGAAAACAAAGTGCTAATCCAAAAATCCATGGATCCTCTCCATAGTAAGCATTCAATAAAAGTTTGTTGATGGATATTTACTTCATTCTGATCTCCTATAGACATTGAGAAAAAGTTATCAACAGTGCCAATATCATAAACTCCTTTCTGCTGTTTCAATTTTATCATGTTGACGTTGGGTTGACTCATCGATTTCCAGTTTTTGCATCTAGTCCTTAAACAAGGTCTGAATCCGCCTCAATATACTGTGTCTAGTTAATATTGCTAGATCTTGTCTATAAGAACAGAATGAAACACTTTGTCAAATGCTTTTCTAAAAATTTAGTTAAATCATATCAGCTGTTTTCCGATCCTTTAGTCTACTTTGTCGTTCAATTGTTTCAGTCCTGTCTGACTCTTTGTAACCCATTTAGGATTTTCTTGGCAAACATACCGGAGTAGTTTGCCATTTCCTTCTCCAGCTCATTTTCCAGACGAAGAAACTGAGACAAACAGGGTGAAGTGACTCTGTCCCAGTGTCACACAACTAATAAGTATCTGAAGCCAAATTTCAACTCACAAAAATGAGTCTTCCTGACTCCGGGCCCAGCACTCTATCCACTGTGTGTGCCTTTTCAGATGCTTAGTGTTGCCTGAATTTAATTCAGTTCACTTAAGCAAACATTCACTTAGCATCTCCTCTATACCAAATACTAGGCCAGGCTTTGGGGAAATAAAATCTAAAAAGAAAAGAAAAAAGAAAAGAAACAATTCCTACTCTTAAGGAACTTTTCTTTATCCCAGGGATAGATGCAGCAAGTAAAGAAATAAGTAAATAGACAATATATATATATATGTGTGTGTATATGCATACATGTATATATATTTAAAATGTAAAGTAATTTCAACTGGGCTCAGTAACAACTGGTTGATTAGAAAAATGCTCTCACAGAAGCTAACACTTGAGTTGAACCTTGAAGGAAACAGGAGCTTCAAGGAGGCGAGGGTCAGGAGGGTGGGCATTCCAGATGTGAGAAATAGCCTAAGGAAAGGCATGGAGGCCAGAATGTTGGGTACAGACAGTAACTAAGCTCGTCTGAGTGAAACATGTGGTATGTGAGATGGAATAATAACTTATAATTAGCCTGGAAGGAGAGGCAGAAGGCAGGCCGTGAAAGACTTTCAATAAGAAACAGAGGAATTTCAATTTTATTTAAAGGGCAATAGGGAAGCATCTTGAGCAGGGGAATGTCATGGTTGAGCCTGTCACTGATAAATCAATCAACAAGCAATTATTAAGCATCTAATGTATATCAGATACTGTGCTAAGTACTACAGATATAAAAAAAGATACATTTCCTCATCTTAAGGAATTTACATTATTTAGAGGGGGTCAATATATATATATATGTGCATATGTGTATATACATATACATACACAAAAATTAGTGATTTGATGAATACAAAATAATTTTGGGGGGAGAAATCTAGTAGCTGGAAAATCATATAGGAGGTAGTCTTTGAGGTGAGCCTGATAGGTGAGAGCATTCCAGGAATGGAGGACAGTAAGAGATAGAGAGTTGTGTTAGCGAGATATCCAGTTTACCTGTTCAGGTAAGGGGAGTATATATAATAAGACTAGAAAGTCAGTTTGAAGTCGAGTGGTGAAGAGTTGTAAATGCCAACTAGAGGAGATTGCATATGATCTTTGATATAACAGGGAGTCACTTTTGGAATATCACTTTTGAAGTTTTTAGAGGATGCATTGAAGGGAGACGCTAGAAGTGGGGAACCTCAATCAGACGCTGTTTAGGTAAGAGGTAACAAGGGCCTGAAAGAAAGGTTGTAGCTTGAATGGAGAGAAGGAGATGATTGCAAGGGAGATGTTACAGATATTACTGAAGAGCCTAATCTTGCTGATTTCTGAGCATTCTGTACCATAGGCCCCTCCTAGGGGGTTTATTTCCATTTCCTGGTAAGCCAGGTTTAATCAGTTTTGATGCAAGCTTGCCTCATGCAAATACTTCATGATGATTTGGACTTCTCCCAGGTTGACTGTGTGTTGCTAAACAGTTCTAGGAAGATGGAAGCATTTGGCTTTTTGAGTGGGTGGCCATATGACACATGGGTCATCTGAATGTGTGAGTGGTTTAATGAGAATCCTGACTCTAGGCAGTCATCAATTTTACAACTCCACAGCATTGGGAATCATACGTCCCCACAACTGGAGCAGTTCCTCCTTTTCCAAGCCCCATCTGCCAATGAATCAGCGTTTCCTCTTTTCCCATCTGAAAGAGTAAACATTATCTGTTTCTCTCCCTTCCCAGCCAGTCTGGCAGTGATTGTGCTTGTCAGGGAGCCATGGTTCACTGCTGAGAAATCTCCTGAGATGCTTATGTGCAGTTTTGCAGCCACTGAATCACACATTTCAGACCTTGCCATTGAGAGCACTGGTGTGTGGCCCCAGTCCACATGGCACCCTGATGGGTGATGTTTGCCTTTGTTCAGTGGCCTGAAGACTTTTTTAGTGGCGTACGGTCTAGAAGTTTAGATATGTCTTAAAGAAATGCAGTGGGTATACTTGGATCAGGCCCTCACCCTTTTCAGCCCCATTTTGGCATACTCCCTTTAGCCAGGAGCACATGGCCTCCCAGCCTTGGCCCGTCTCACTGAAAACTTTTTGGAGAGGAATAGACAAAAACAAACAAAACAATGGAAATGTATTTCATTTCTTGGACCAAGTAGCTGGTAGAAGAAAAATACAATGAAGTAGCAATGAATTTATTTGATTTATTAGAATGAGCCCACTTTTCATTTATCTGAAGGCATGTGCAACATTACACTTTGAAGAGCTCTCTTATACTTCTTTGTTTGGTCACCCTGGAATTTATGTCTTCAAAAGCGATGACTGAGAAAAGTCCACAGTGCTGTCTAAGCAAAAGGGATTTGAGGGAGCACAGAGAGTTGGAGGGTATTGCAGCTGAGAAAAGCTTGTGAACTGAGATGTTTTAGAGGTTCTGACTGATTGAGGTCTCAGTCCTTAGTCAATCAGTAGTCAAGAAAGGAAGGAACCTTTATTTAGTGCCTACTATGGTCCTATTTTACACTTTAGGAAACAGGCAGTTAGAAGTTTTATGACCTGTCCAGGGTCACACAAATAGTAAATCTGGAGCTGAATTTGAATTCAAGTCTATCCTGACTCCAGATCCTACACTCTAACCATTGTACCACTTAGATGCCTCATGGTAGGGGTAATAGCTATAGCTGTAGCTGGACTGTGGTATGTGGAGAGGTGTAAAGTATAGGATAATTGGAAAATATGAAGGGACTAGGTCATGAAAAGCTTTAAATGCTAAAAGGAGGATTTTACTGTTGATCCTAGAAGTGGGAGGAGTGGAGTTTACTGAGCAGTGGATGACATTGTCAGACTTGGAGTTTGGGAAAAATCACTTTGGAAGTTGAATGGAAGATGGATTCTAATGGAAAGAGACCTTAGGAAGGGGATCAATTATCAATCAATCAATCAACATTTGTTAAGTTCCTACTATGTGTCAGGCACTCTACTAAGTGCTAGGGATGCAAAGAGAGGCAAAAGATAGTCCCTGCTTTCAAGGACCTTGCAATCTAATTGAGGAACACAACATGCAAATAAATCTATACAAAACAAGCTATAGACAAGATAAATCAGAAATAATTAAAAGAGGGAAAGCACTATAATTAAGAGGAGTTAGGAAAAACTTTCTTATAGAAAATGGGATTTAAATTGGGACTTAAATGAAACCAGAGAGGTCAGTAGTGAGAGTGGAGGAGGAAGAGCATTCTAGGCATGGGGAGCAGCCAGAGAAAATGCTTCGTATGTAGTAATTCAGTTTTACTAGATGAGAGATGTAGAGCCAGAAGACCAGTGTCACTGGATCAAAGAGTACATATCAGGGAGTAATGTGTAAGAAGACTGGAAAGGTAAGAGGGGGTTAGGTTATGAAGGGCTTTGAATGCCAAATAGAGTATTTTGTATTTGTTCTTGCAGGGAATAAGAAATCTCTGGAGTTTATTAAGTAAGGGGTGAGTGGATGAATGGGTGAGGGAGGTGACATGAGCCAACCTGTGTTTTAAGAAAATCACTTTAATGACTGAATGTAGTATATTAGAATGGAGAAAGACTTGAAGCAGACAGAAAGGCATGAGGTGATGAATAGTACCTGTACCAGTGTGGTGGCATGTCAGAAGAGAGAAAGGAGAGAATTTGAGAGGTGTTACAAAGATGAAATCAATAGACCCTGACAACAGCTTGGATATAAGGAGGCCAGAGATAGTGAAGAATCTAGGAAGATTGTTAAGTTGTGAGCCTAGGGGACTAAGAGATGGTGTTGCCCTTTATATCAATAGGGAAGATAGTAGTGGGAGAGAGTTAAGGGGAAAATATAATAATAATATCTGTTTGAGACATATTAAGCATAGATATCTACTGGACATCTTGTTTGACATTTCTGAAAAACAGTTGGGTTAGGGTGGGCAGGAAAGGTAGATTTGAGAGTGATCACCTCAGATATGGTAATTAAATACATGGGAACTGATGAGATCACTGACTGAAGTAGAGAGCCCTGGACAGAACCCTGAGGAACACTTATGTCTAGAGGGCATGATCTGGAGGAAGATATAGCAAAGGAGATAGAGAAGGAGCGGCCAGATAGGTAAGAAGAAAATCAGGAAAGAGTGATGTCCCAAAGACCTAGAGAGAAGAGAATATCAAGGAGGAGAGAGTGATCCACAATGTCAAAGGCTGCAGAGAAAGAAGTCAAGGGGAATGAGCATTGAGAAAAAGTCATTGGATTTGGCAACTAAGAGATCATTAGTGACTTTGGAGGGAGCAAGCTGTTGTAACAGTCCAGGAAGCAGTCTAGGTATAAGGTGACAAGAACTTGTTCTAGGATGGTGGCTATGTGAGTGGAGAGAATGAAACATACACTGCTGGATTTGATACTAGATAAGATATGTGGGATGAGCAGGTATGCTGAGCCAAGGATGGCAATGATGGGATATAATGAGTTCTATGTTAGAAATTGTTTAGCCTATGACTCCAGAATCATGTCCCCAAACTCTCCTCTTCTATAAATATTTTGCACCTTCATGATGAATTAGATTGACTTTGAGATTTCAGAAAGTCTACAGGACATTCATTTTAAGATACCTGAAAGGCAGCTGGTGAGTGGAGCTCAGGAGAAAGATTAGAAATGACTGTATAGATCTGGAAATCACCACAAAGAGATGATAATTGAATCAAAGGCAAAAGACAAAACCATCAATCTATCTGGTACAGAAGAAAAAGAAAAGGTCAAGGACAGAACCTTGAGGGACAACTTCAGCTAATGGGCCTGGATGATGATCCAGAAAAGGAAACAGAAGAGTTGTCAGACAGGTAGGAGAAGAAACAGAAGGTAGAAATATCATAAAAAGCTAGAGAGGAGAAAGTATCCAAGAGGAGACAAAGATCAGCAGTACCCAGTGTTTCAAAGTACTCAAGAAGGATGAGAATATTACACTGTACGTGATTTGTAATTTTGGAGAGAGCACCCTCAGTCAAATCATTCATAATGTTCCCTAAATGATGCAACTCCCTCTTGTTGCTCAGTCATTTTAGATTCTTCATGACCCATTTTGGGATTCTTGGCAAAGATTCTGGAGTGTTTCACCGTTTCCTTCTCCAGCTCATTTTACTGATGAGGAAAATGAGGCAAACAGAGTTAAGTGACTTATTCCTCACACAGCTAGTAAGTGTCTAAGGCTGGATTTGAACTCAGGAATATGAATCTTCCTGATGTCAGGCCCAGCTCTCTAACCAGTGTATCATGTAGCTGCCCTCAATGCCCTATGAAATGCTAAAGGAAATGTAACTGCCATTTCCTGACTCAGAAATGTCATGTCTAGGGGGGAGAAGTAGAAAGATTCACATATGCTAGCTATGGAACCCACAACCCATAAATTTCCTGTAAAAAGAACTCCTCACAAATTCTGGAGCAGGGGAAGCTGCGCAGCAATGCAGTGGAGGAGATTTCCGTTCCAGAGAGCCCTGAAAAACCGGCACCAAAGGTTCATCCCACACCGGACAGCGGAGCCCAGCCCTGCCCTGGCCATGCGGCCCTGAGAGGAGCAGATCCGAGCAGGCTGCAGGGACGGAATCTCCAGCAGCTGTGAAGGTCCCTCCAAAGGCGCACAGGTCAGTGAGAGAGACTTCTAGGCTGGCCGAGAGGGGAGCGGGGTGTCCCAATAACTCAGGCCCCCTCCAGAGGCAGCGGCAGAGGCAGCAGCGGTCAGGGGCTCCCAGTATAGAAAGGACCTCAGATCCATTATTGAAGGTCTCCACATAAAGCCCCTGAGGGAACTGAGCCTGGGAGGTGATGCTGTCCCCACCTGAGAACCTGAATTTAATCTTACCCTGAATAGCAGCCCTGCCCGCTGCTGAAAGCCCTGAGGCTGGGGAGCAGCATTTGAATCTCAGACCCCAACACTAGCTGGGTGGATCTAGGCAGGGGTGGAGAAGAATCTCAGAAGTCAAGTAACTGGCTGGGAAAATGCCCAGAAAAGGGAAGAAAAATAAGACCATAGAAGGTTACTTTCTTGGTGAACAGATGTTTCCTCCTTTCCTTTCTGATGAGGAAGAACAATGCTTACCACCAGGGAAAGACACAGAAGCCAAGGCCTCTGTACCCCAAACATCCAAAACAGATATCCAATGGTCTCAGGACATGGAAGAGCTCAAAAAGGATTTTGAAAATCAAGTTAGACAGGTGGAGGAAAAACTGGGAAGAGAAATGAGAGAGATGCAAGAAAAGTATGAAAAATGGGTCAATACCTTGGTAAAGGGGGCCCAAAAATATGCTGAAGTAAATAACACCTTGAAAAATAGGCTCACTCAATTGGCAAAAGAGGTTCAAAAAGTCAATGAGGAGAAGAATGCTTTCAAAAGCAGAATTAGCCAAATGGAAAAAGAGGTTCAAAAGCTCACTGAACAAAATAGTTCTCTCAAAATTAGAATGGAACAGATGGAGTCTAATGACTTTCTGAGAAACCAAGAAATCACCAAACAAAACCAAAAGAATGAAAAAATGGAAGAGAATGTGAAATATCTCATGGGAAAAACAACTGACCTGGAAAATAGATCCAGGAGAGACAATTTAAAAATTATGGGACTACCTGAAAACTACAATCAAAAAAGAGCCTAGACATTATCTTTCATGAAATTATCAAGGAAAACTGCCCTGACATTCTAGAACCAGAGGGCAAAATAAGTATTCAAGGACTCCACCGATCACTGTCTGAAAGAGATCCAAAAAGAGAAACTCCTAGGAACATTGTGGCCAAATTCCAGAACTCCCAGGTCAAGGAGAAAATCTTGCAAGCAGCTAGAAAGAAACAATTCCAGTATTGTGGAAATACAATCAGGATAACACAAGATCTAGCAGCTTCTACATTAAGGGACCAAAGGGTATGGAATAGGATATTTCAGAAGTCAAAGGAACTAGGACTTAAACCAAGAATCACCTACCCAGCAAAACTGAGTATAATACTTCAGGGGAAAATATTGTCTTTCAATGAAACAGAGGACTTTCAAGCATTCTTGATAAAAAGACCAGAGCTGAAAAGAAAATTTGACTTTCAACCACAAGAATGAGAAGAAGCATGAAAAAGCAAACAGCAAAGAGAAGTCATAAGGGACTTACCAAAGGTGAACTGTTTACATTCCTACATGGAAAGACAATATTTGTAACTCTTAAAACTTTTCAGCATCTGGGTAGTTGGTGGGACTACACACACACACATACACACACATGTACACATATGCACATGCACACACACACATACACATATGCACGCACACACAGAGAGAGAGTGAATTGAATAGGATGGGACCATATCTTAAAAAAAATTAAGGTAAATGGTGAGAGAGAAATGTAGTGGAAGGAGAGAGGGTGAAATGGAATGGGGCAAATTATCTCTCATTCAAGAGGCAAGCAGGAGACTTTTTAGTGGAGGGAAAAAGAGGAGAGCTGAGAAAAAAAAACAAGAAGTTTCCCCTCATCACATTCGACTAAAGGAAGGAGTAAATACACACTCATTTTGGTATGAAAACCTATCTTACAATACAGGAAAGTGGGGGAGAAGGAGATAAGCAGGGTGGGGGGGATGATGTAAGGGAGGGCAATGGGAGGAGGGAGCAATTTGAAGTCAACACTCTTGGGGAGCGACAGGATCAAAAGACAGAATAGAAACAATGGGGGGCAGGATAGGATGGAGGGAAATATAGTTAGTCGTATACAACATGACCATTATCGAAGTCATTTGCAAAACTACACAGATATGGCCTATATTGAATTGCCTGCTGTCCCAAAGGGAATGGGTGGGGAGGGAGGGATGGGGAGAATTTGGCACTCAGAGTTTTAGGAACAACTGTTGAGTATTGTTGTTGCTACTAGGAAATAAGAAATACAGTTAATGGGGAAGAGAAAGTCACCTGGCCCTACAGGACAAAAGAGAAGATGGGGACAAGACAAGGGAGGGATGATAGAAGAGAGGGCAGATTGGTGACAGGGGAAATTAGAATGCTCGGTGTATTGGAGTGGGCGGAGGGGACAAATGGGGAGAAAATTTGGAACCCAAGATTTTGTGAAAATGAATGTAAAAAGTTAAATAAATATATTAAAAAAAAAAAGAAATGTCATGTCTAATGTCTTCGAACAATAGCAAAAGAATTGTCCACCCTTTCTAGCATGTTTGTAGTTCTCATTTAAGGTTAGGATACCCAAAATGAAGAAAAAATATCTCTACTCCAGTTCTAGGGAATCCTACTCAAGGCCTTTTGTTTCTTATTTATGTTAATCAGTTCCTTTTTAGTAAAGTCTTCCAGGAATCAGTAAACTAAACTTGTCTACTTCAGAGGGGCTAAACTGGGGATTTTTATAGAACTACTTTCCATCCTGCTCAGCTTAAAGTTAATGCCTGCTACTTTCCCCCCCATTCCCTAATTGTGCCATTCCACAAAAAGGTTATAACCTCCATTAAATAATAATCATTAAAAATGAAAGATAGATTCACTAATTCCTCCACTCTACAATTTCTACCTCCAGGCTAAAGGCTTGCATGCACAGAGCCACTTGCTGACCTTAGAAAAATCTTGTCATCTTATTATAAACACATTTGAACTACATAGTCCAGGGAACACTGAAAACCAGACCTTCTCTGTGAATGGCCTGCCTTTTACAATCCTTCAAAATGGTAAAGCTAAGTAACTGAAATGAGGACCAGTCAAGAATAAGAATTCTAGTTTTTCATCTCATGATAATTGCAATTCCTTTTGTGAATGCATGACCCTATACCCCATATTATAGGATAGGGGGACAGGACTTAGATAAATTAGATTGTAAGCTCCTCAAGGAGTAGGATATTAAATTCCTCTTCTCTCCAATACCTCCCACAATATACTGGTACCACAATATGAACTCAGTAAACAATCTGTTAGCTGATTGATAGACTGAGAAAAAATAAAGTTCTTGTTGTCAAGAAGTTTCTAATCTAATTCATCATGTAGGTGCAAACTACTGAAAGAAAAGGAAATTTGGAGGATATGATCCTGTAATCATAGGCTAATAAATCTAGAATAATTGTAGAGAGCTCATCTTGTTGCTGGGACTAGGGTAACTGGTCTGCTTGGTTTTCACTATGTAGTTTTCTCATGATATTTTTAAGGTTCAATGTTCTTTGAAATTTTTAATCAACATTCTGACAAATCTATAGATATTGTGGCAAAACTGGTCTGACCATAAAACTAGATAACCTCAAATTATATTCTTACAGAATCTTCTTTTTGAGTAAGCACAATAGCAAACATTTCTGAGAGCCTCAATATCTATGAAACTAGGTAGAATAAATAACTTGAATGGGCCCACCATGTTCGAATCAAAGTGATCTCTGCCAGTGACTCATTGATTGAGCCTGGGACTCATGTTATCTCCATCATTAGAACTTGGCTTTTTCTTTTTCTGCATCTTTTCCAATTTTTTCTGGTCTATAAATTTACAAGATACACCTGGCTACATGGGTCATAGTACACCAGGGGGTCCCAAACTCCTGTTTGATGAATTGAAAATATTTTTGGTATGATGTTTTCTTGAGTAGCAGAAAATTTCCTTGATATGGTAAGGCCAGATGAAAATCAGTTCCACCTTTTCAGTCTGAAACATTATTTTGCCAGAGTTGTCTGGAGGAAAATACACACACACATATATAATATGTGTGTGTGTATATATATATACACACACATATATATACATACATACATACACACATATATTATATATATATATACATGTTATATATGTGTATACACACAATATTTTCAGGACACTAGGCCATTTGAGAGTCTGCTCTACCCTTTCAAAAAGCAAGCACAATAGATAGATAGACAGATATATAAATTGATAACTAGACAGATAAAACAATAGGTAGGTAGATAGGCAGAGAGAAGGATATATAAATTGATACATATATAAATAAATTTATAGGAAAACTGAAACCTAAATGTGATAAGCAGATAGATACATAAATTGATAAGTAGATAGATAAATTGACACAGGCAAATATGTACATAAATTGATAGATATAATATATAAATATGATATATGTATATATAAATAAATTGATAGACATTGATACATAACTTAAGAGATGGATGATAGGCAGATAGATACATAAATTAATAGATAAATTAATGAGTAGATAGATAGATAAGTAGGTAGGTATGTAGATAGACAGACAGACAGACAGACAGATAGATAGATAGATAGATAGATAGATAGATAGATAGATAGATAGATCCCATTCTGGGTCATGTCCAATACGGCTGCCTCCCTTGTTCCTCCTATAGTTATGTTCTGGGTAACGCCCATCCCTAGACCCTCTTAGATCACCTAACTGAGCACCAGATTAATAATCAGAGGTCTAATGCTACCTCAGACTTCATATACATGCTAGCTATATGGCTTTGGGCAACTCACATCAATTTTCAGAGAATAGTTTCCCCCTCTGTAACATGGAATAATAATATGTAGCCCAAGTGTGAAGAACCAGTGGCAATGGGTAGAAGCTACAAAGACCCAGCCTTCATCTTGAAGTAAGGAAAGACTTCCTAACAATTAGGAATGTCCAAAGTGAAATGGGATTATAGAGCTAGAGTTAGAAGAAACCTTGGAGATCATCTAGTCCAATACTCCTTAAGTGAAAAAGTAGACTTGTCCCAAATCACCAAACACCAGAGGTAAGGTTTATACCTCAGTTTCTTTCACTCCCAGATGCATGCTCCCTTAACAGAGCCACACTGAAGCTGGTAATTCTCACCCTCGCTCCCAACCTCTTCCTGTCTCCATTGGAAGTTTTCAAGCAGGAACCCACATTTTCAAGTGACTTACTACTAATTGGGTACAATGTAGAAGAGGTGCCCTTAGTGGGGTATGGATTAGTTTAGATGAACTAGAGATTCTTACTAATTCTGAAATTCTGTGATTTTATGAGTGTACAGCCCATCCAGACTGGGTTGTTGGGAGGGAAATTTTTGTCAGCCTTAAAGAGCTATGTAAATGTGAACTATTTAGGATGAGGATGATTAACCGTGGGTAGGGAGGCCCCAGTCTTTCAGACCTACACTTAAGTTGTGGGTAGCCTTTCAAGAAAAATAACAATGTCAATTACCAAAGTGTCTGCCCTACCCTGGTAGCCTTTCTCAGGCTTTTAAAACAGTGTGATTTTAACAGATAAACGTGGAAATGGCAAAGAGAGGAAAGGTCACTGTCACCTCTTGGTTTTACAGTCAACTCTTGCTAAATCTGGACTTTTTCTAGCTCATTGCTTCCCACAGCTGGAAGATTTCTGAATTTGCATTAAAATATTATTAGACTTCTATATTTAAAGTGAATTGAACCATTGTGTGCTGGGAGAATGATTCTCTTTGGATAAGCAGTTTGCAAAAACATTGTTTATGGTATGAACTATAGAAACCTAACTAGAAAATCATGAAAAATAGTTCAGTCTGTCAAAGACAAAGACAGGGTATGGCATTCAGGATGTTTGATGTGAGTATGATAACCCTGGTTAGGTTTTTACTCGCAGCATCCTGTGGGTGTGAGCCTGGGAGTCTGTCACCACCTCTAGTTTTAGGAATAATAGTGTCTCTATATTAGGTTCTGTGTACAATCTATCCACCCCCTCACCAAGAAAAAAAGAGAAAAGAGGAAAGGAAGGAAGGAAGGAAGGAAGGAAGGAAGGAAGGAAGGAAGGAAGGAAGGAAGGAAGGAAGGAAGGAAGGAAGGAAGGAAGAAAAAGAAAGAGAATAAAGAGAAGGAAAAAGAAAAGGGTAAAAAGATATTGAAACCCTTGCTGTCAAAGTACTTAGAATCTAAAAGACACAAAATGTACACACACACACACACACACACACACACACACACACACTTTTCATTTTCATTAACTTTAAAATCATATTTAGTCTTGCTCAGGTTGGGCACTCCAATTATCTGATGCCAAATATGCCAGTTAATCAAACCTGTGTGACAGGATACAAAGAGACTTATCTGCTGGAGGGCTGGTGTCCTCCACCTCCAAAGGCATCTACATAATAGTAGAGATTCATAATTTCATAGAGGAGTCTCCTTTTCTCTGATCTCCTTCATATTAGAAAATATTTACACATTTTTAGTTCATAATGAAAAAGTTAGAGATCACTCATAGGTAATACTTATCTGTGTGATTGATGTGTGTGGCATATCTGATTCCTATCATGTGACTGATGAAAGGATATAGGAAAGAAGTGATGTAAGACCTGAGAGACAGAAAGACAAATGAGTTTGACCTCTGAGTTATTTAGAGACCAGGCTCCCTAAAGGCTCAATATTGTCTGCCTGGGTCCAGAACTGAGAAGGGCCCCTAAGAGAGGAGAGTGTGATCTGCCCTGAGCCCTCCATCTGAGCTGAGTAGAAGATAAGTTATTTACTCTGTTTTCACATTAATTACTTAATACATGGTAACTGGAGCAAGGAGAGGTAACTAACCACTAGGGGGATCAGGGAAGATTTCATATATGAGACAGTATATGTGAGATAAAGAATCTGTGAGGGACTGGTAAAAAAAAAATACATTCCACAAATGGATTATGTCTTACAGGAATGCACAGTGGCAAAGAGATGGAATGTTAAGTTCAGAAATTAAAGAGTGGTCTAGTTTGACTGGAATGTGGACTGTGTGAAAGGGAGTTATATAAAAAGGGCTAGAAGATAGAACCAGACTATGGGAGGCTTATAGAAAAACTCCATTTCCCCATAAAAAAAAAAAAATCAGCAAATATCTAAAAGAACAGAAGGTTGAACAATGATCAAGGAGACAAAGAGAAGCCACATTAACATCCAGCCTGGAAATGGGCAGAAGGAAATGAGAAGCCATTATTAGGTCCGTGGGGAAGAGATGAGTCAGGGGAGGCAGAAGCAGTCAGTGTGAAATCTGAGAAATGGGCCTGAAGCCAGTGCAATAATGGCTCTGAACTGTCAGGCCAAAGAGGAAAGAAACAGACTGCTAATGGCCTCTTCAATCATTCTACATCATACAGTTCTTTAAAAATTGTTTTCTAGGAGAAATATTTGTAATAGGAAAGTTTCTAGGGTTTTTCGGAAGCAAATAATACTAGCCTTTGGTTTTAAATATAGCTTTGGAACATATTAACAAAAGGTCTTTCTGTACCTATGATTTAGTTATTCATTTGTTCACTTATTTTTAAGTTTTTTTGTTTTAAACAAAAAAGTGTGTGCTATTTTGTAAAAAAAAATAATTTGCATCTATTGAAATAGACATTTTTTGATAATTTTTGTTTTAGGTAGGAAAGTGGATAGAGTGGTGGCCTGGAGTCAGGAAGACCTGAGTTTAAAACCAGTTTCAGATACTTACTAGCTATGTAACCCTGGGCAATTCACTTAACCTCTGTTTGACTCAGTTTCCTAATTTATAAAATAAGGATAATAACAGCACCTACCTCCCAGGACTGCTATGATGACCAAATGACATAGTAATTGTAAAGCCCTTTACACAGTGCCAGGCCAGTGTCATAGTATGCACTATATAAATTTTAGGTATTATTATTACTACTATGGGGCAGGCAGGTGGTGCAGTGGATAGAGCACTGGTCCTGAAGTTAGGGAGACTTGAGCTCAAATTTGACCTGTGTGTCCCTGGGCAAGTCACTTAACCTTGTTTGTCTCAGTTTTCTCATCTGCAAAATGAGCTGGAGAAGGAAACGGGAAACCATCCCAACATCTTTGCCAAGAAAACTCCAAATAGGGTCATGGAGAGTCAGACAAAGGAAATAATTCAGCAACAATTATTGTTATTATATTTAACTAAGTCAATTGTTTTCATGATGAATTAACCTTACAGATATGATATGAATCCAATTTTATCATAAGGAATTATTTTCTGGACCATATCCTATAGTTTCAAGAATTTTATTAAAGGTATTTCCATTGATATTTATTAGTGAAATTGGTCTTTTGTTTTTTTCTCTGAAGGAAAGCAATTGTTTCATTTATATCTTTCCATTATTAATATCTAGCAATTGTAGAGACTTATGCTTGTTGAATGATTTGTAAAGTTCTTTGCAGAGTGTCTGGCACATAGTAGGTACTTAATAACAGTTGTTCCATTCCCTTCCCTTCTCCTAGTTGGGTGTCAGGAACATATTTATTCCTTAAAAGGTATTTAGTAAAATCCCTTCCCTCTCTGTTTTTTAAGATACTGTGTGTGTGAGTGGGTGTTTGTGTTTTAAACAGAGATAATAACTATGTTTGATAGAATTCATTTGAAAATCAATCTGACCCATCATTTTTCCCCCTTTTGGCAATTCATGTATGGCTTACTTAATTTCCATTTCTGGGATTGGGTATTTTAAAATCTGTATTGCTTGTTTTGTCAGTTTGAATGTGTCTTTCCTTTTGTAGATACTCATCTACTTTGTATAAATTCTCCATAGTATTTATTATTATTATCATTATTTTGGCACGTATTTGTGACAAACTCTAATAGTACTATTTTATCTCTATTGTGAATTCATGCTGTTGATTTTTATTTTGATAATTTGGGTTTCTTCTCTTTTTTTGGACCAGGTTAGCTAATAGGTATTGAATTGGTCAATTTTTTAAAATGTGGATTTCAGTTTCATGGTTCTATGGTATTTCAACTTTTAAGCTTCTCTATTTCTCCAATTTTCAAGATTTTTTCTTTTGAACTTGCTTTACAAATCTTAACCTGTTTGCTTTCTAATTCTTTTCACTATATGCTCAATTGGTTGATCCCATTTAAAAATTTTTGTTAATATAAAGTTTCACAAATATACATTGTCCTTTGAAGAGTACTCTAGCTATAGATTTGGCATGTGTCTCATTAGTATCATTCTCTTCAAAAAAAAGTTAATTGTTTCTATGATAATCCACTCAATATTTAGGCTATCATTAATTTTCATGCGATCATAATTTTTTTCCTCATTTTTCATTAATTTTTATGTTGCATTATGGGCCACAAAGGATATATTTATGGTTTCTATCTTTTTACATTTTATGTGATTGTCAAGGGAACTGGATCATGTCTCTGACATATTCTATCTGAGAGATTTTGGACAAATTACTTGATCTGTCTGATTTTCAGAAAGTTTTTATCATTTGCAAAATGATGAGGACCAACCTTATTGATCATAGATGATCAATAATGTCCTTTCCAGTTTGAAATTTATTATTCTATAATCTTCTATGTCTCAGTGTAAAAATATTTTTATAGAGGTATTGCTAAGCAATCCTTTAGTAAAAAAATAATTTAGTGTATTTTTAAATTATTTAAGCTTAATATTTTGGGAACACTGTATTCTCATACAGAAATCACACTAGATTAGCTAAATATATTTTCCAGAAATCTTTTCCATTTTATATTTTCATTCTTATTTATTTTTCTTTTGGATTCATCCAATTCTGAGAAAGTACATTACATTATCCTAACCTTTGTGTATTACCAAGAAAGTCTTTTTAAATTCATCCAACTTTTCTTTCGTTAACTTAGGTTCTATATCATTTGGTATACATGTATTTAATAATGCAATTTTTCATTGTTTTTGGTATCTTTAAGTGTAATATAGTTTCTCTTTTTACTTTTCAATATTATCAGTTTCTAGTATTACACTCACTAGTGACTACCTTTACTATTGACTACATAGTATTGCTGTGATTTCCATGGACACCATATCTCTTCCTGGTCATCACTATCCAATATGTGTTATCTTTCTGTATTATAGTAACAGCTCCTTGAACCTAAGAACTATATCTTTTTCTTCCTTTCTATTGGTAACTAAAGTATTTAGGACAGTAGTTGGCACATAGAAAACACAATACTTTTTCATTCATAAATCATTTTAATCCTTACACATTTTTCTTGCTTATTTCTTCTTCATTGCTCTGGAATCTATTCCCAGAAATGTTAGTCATCAGTTGATGCAGAAGAATACAGTGAGAGATACTTTATAACCCTGATTCAGGGAATATTTTCCTATTCTTTGTCATTTCCCTAATTTTGCCCTTTTAATATCATTCCATCCTTTCTTTCCCAATCAATAAGTATCTTGAAGAAGCTGTTCTCCCAAAATGTCAAAATACCCCATAGTTTGTTGTAAGACCCATTTCTCATTTTCTCCTGATTCTGTGAAATCATTTCATGATGTTGCCAGATATCACTCCTCTCTGAATGATTTACCATCTCTGAAAGCTATCCCTTTTCTCACATTACCCTAAATGATGGATAGAAATCACTCTATCCCATATTATCAAATGAGACAATATTTTTAAAGCACCTAACAAAAATCTTGGCAAAGAGTAGGCACAATGTATGTAGGCTAGTAGCCCTATAGTAGGCTAGCTATGATGATGATGGCTCATAAGGACAAAGTGAGGCTGGTGACCTTGTACAGCCCTCCCTCATTCAAAACAAAGTCAAATGCAAGTCATGTCATTATTTCTCTGCTGGCATAGTCTTCTTTGGCAACAAAGGAGGAACACAACAATCTGTGAGTAGATCCAGATGCCTGAATGGAGTTTACTGGTTAGATTTTTTCCTCTCCTCTCCTCTCCTCTCTCTCTCCTCTCTCCTCTCCTCTCCTCTCCTCTCCTCTCCTCTCCTCTCCTCTCCTCTCCTCTCCTCTCCTCCTCCTCCTCTCCTCTCCTCTCCTCTCCTCTCCCTCTCCTCTCCTCTCCTCTCCTCTCCTCTCCTCTCCTCTCCTCTCCTCTCCTCTCCTCTCCTCTCCTCTCCTCTCCTCTCCTCTCCTCTCCTCTCCTCTCCTCTCCTCTCCTCTCCTCTCCTCTCCTCTCCTCTCCTCTCCTCTCCTCTCCTCTCCTCTCCTCTCCTCTCCTCTCCTCTCCTCTCCTCTCCTCTCCTCTCCTCTCCTCTCCTCTCCTCTCCTCTCCTCTCCTCTCCTCTCCTCTCCTCTCCTCTCCTCTCCTCTCCTCTCCTCTCCTCTCCCAAAACCTTAACCCTACTGAACTCTGAAGGCCATACAATGGATGACACTAGGCCCCTGCCCAAGCTCCATTTAAAGGCTATTTTCTGGACCCTCCTGGCTTAACAGTGATCATCAGTAGTAACTATTAATGTATCCCTCCCAACTTGATTTAGCTATTTTTCCTTTGGCTCATCAAAGGGGGAATCCCCTGACTACTTCTTAAACGGGCCTATTTACCAAATGGGAGTTACCTCACCCTAAGCGAATACCTGAATATCTTACATCCTGGAACATCTCCAGTCATCCTGATGAATATCTGGTCACTGGATCCAGATGACTTTGGAGGAGAAGTGACTCTGGTGACCTGCACAGCCCTCCCTCACTCAAAACAAAGTCAAGTGCAAGTCATGTCATCATTTCTCTGATGGCATGGTCTTCTTTGGCAATGAAGGAGGAACACAACCACAATTATGATGATGATGATGATGATGATGACGACAGTGACAACGATGATGATGATGATTCCCCCTGAATTCTGACAAGAATTTTCCTGAGCTTCACTTTTTCACCATCTCATTTTACTACCAATCAATCAATATAAGTACACATATTCATTTATTAAGGATAGAATATTTTTTCATTCATTATTTATCAATTTACTTACTCTTGCTAATCTTCTTCTAATTATTCCTTTTATTGTTGACCTTTATATTATTTATATTCTTCTTGCATTCTCAATGTCTCTCAAATGATGTGTTATTTTTCCTTGAATAGCAATCAAAAGACAGAAACATTCCATTACATAAAGGTGTCTCAGTCTAGTTCTAACTACATGAAAACAAACATTTAATTTCTTATTTTTTTTATTAGTATTGAAAATGTTTTACTTTCTTTTGTTTGGTCAGTTTGTGTGTTGAATACTCAACATACTTTTGGATTCTTTTGAGGGAATGACTTGAATAGTTAGCTATTCCTTTGTGTTAATTATCTTAATATTTTCTTTTATGCTTAGTCTCAATTTTTTAGAATATTACATTGTGTATCAATGAATATTTGCTTCCCAGAATATTATATTTCAACTTTTCCTCTTCTTATAAACAAGGAATAATTTTGCACTATTCTGATTCATTGTCTTTGAAATGTGAAAATATGTTTGATTTTGTAATTATTAAATTTGTCTATGATGTTTTGGGATGAATTAAACTTGGAGTTTCTTTCAGTTGATACTCTGTGATTCTCACAATCCAAATTTTGCTATGTTTTCATCATTTCTGGGAATTTTCTCTTCATAATTTCTTGAATTATAGTGTCCAAGTTTTCCATCGTTAATTTATTTTACCAGAAGATTTTGATTACCTCTAGATAATACTTAGACTACTTTATTTCATAAAAATTTCAAATTCTGTATTGATGTGTTTTTTCAATTTTGTTTTCTTTTAATTTGGATAGTAAATTGTTCTTTCCACCTTTGCATTTATACATTCCAATTCTTTTTCCTATTTTGGAAGAATTCTTTTTCCCTCTTTTTTGAAGAATCTAATTTAAAAAGCATATTTTGCTCTAAATATCCCAATCTTTTGGTAGAATTACCTTTTTTCTCCTTCTGAGTTCCATTTTTTTTGTTCTTTTATGAGATTTTCCCCCCCACTTCTCTGATTATTTTTTGAACCATGTTATCAGAGTTGTTCCATTGGGAAGCTAGAGAGCTTAGTGTATAGAGTGCTAAATTTGGAGTTAATAAAAATTTTCCAATTCTGCCTTGAATATATAAAAGCTAGTCGAGTTATTATTTCTTCATTTGTAAAACAGGAATAATAAAAACATTTGCTTTCCAGAGTTGTTCTGAAGACTAAATGAGATAACATACATAAAGTACTTTGAAAACCTGACTAGCTATTATTACTGTTTTTATGGATGTTTTCAGGAGCTTTGCATAATCTGTTGTTGTATATTTCAACCTCCCTGGGATATTTTGATTTGTTTTTCTTTATTGCAAAGTACTTATTCATTGAGATAATAATTTTTTTTCTTCAATTATTTACTTATTTCTCCTCACTCAACTTTAGTTAATTTTTATCATTTATTCTAATGAATTTTCTA
>JAJHZJ010000682.1:0-350740 GCA_023548195.1 Bettongia penicillata ogilbyi | reverse complement strand
ATACTATTCAATTCACTCTGTGCTCTCTGTCTCTGTATGTGCATGCATGTGTGTATGTGTGTGTGTGCATGCACGCATGTACATGTGTGTGTGTGTATGTGTGTGTGTGTGGTCCCACCAACTACTCAGATACTGAAAAGTTTTAAGAGTTACAAATATTGTCTTTCCATGTAGGAATGTAAACAGTTCATCTTTGGTAAGTCCCTTGTGACTTCTCTTTGCTGTTTACTTTTTCATGCTTCTTCTCATTCTTCTCTTTGAAAGTCAAATTTTCTTTTCACCTCTGGCCTTTTCATCAAGAATGCTTGAAAGTCCTCTGTTTCATTGAAAGACCATATTTTCCCCTGAAGTATTATACTCAGTTTAGCTGGGTAGGTGATACTTGCTTTGAGTGCTAGTTCCTTTGACTTCTGGAATATCCTATTCCACGCCCTTTGATCCCTTAATGAAGAAACTGCTAGATCTTGAGTTATCCTGATTGTATTTTCACAATACTGGAATTGTTTCTTTCTAGCTGCTTGCAGTATTTTCTCCTTGACCTGGAACCTCTGGAATTTGCCCACAATGTTCCTAGGAGTTTCTCTTTTTGGATCTCTTTCAGGCAGTGATCGATGGCTTCTTTCAATACTTATTTTGCCCTCTGGTTATAGAATATCAGGGCAGTTTTCCTCGATAATTTCATGGAAGTTGATGTCTAGGCTCTTTTTTTGATCATGACTTTCAGGTAGTCCCATAATTTTTAAATCGTCTCTCCTGGATCTATTTTCCAGGTCAGTTGTTTTTCCCATGAGATATTTCACATTCTCTTCCATTTTTTCATTTTTTTGGTTTTGGTTTGTGATTTCTTGGTTTCACAGAAAGTGATTAGACTCCATCTGTTCCATTCTAATTTTGAGAGAACTATTCTCTTCAGTGAGCTTTTGAACCTCTTTTTCCATTTGACTAATTCTGCTTTTGCAAGCATTCTTTTCCTCATTGCCTTTTTGAATCTCTTTTGACAATTGAGTGAGTCTATTTTTCAAGGTGTTATTTTTTTTCAACATTTTTTTGGGTCTCCTTTACCAAGGTATTGACCCGTTTTTCGTACTTTTCTTTCATCTCTCTCATTTCTCTCCCCAGTTTTCCTCCGCCTGTCTAACTTGATTTTCAAAATCCTTTTTGAGCTATTCCATGGCCTGAGCCCATCGGACATCCACCTGAGATGTCTGGGATACAGAGGCCCCAACCTCCAAGTCTTTCCCTGATGATAAGAATTGTTTCTTATCATCAGAATTGAACGACGGGAACATCTGAAACCCATCAAAGTAGCTTTCTATAGTCTTATTTTTCTTCCCTTTTCTTGGCATTTTCCCAGCCAGTTACTTGACTTCTGAGATTCCTGTCCACCCCAGCCTAGATCCTCCCACCTAATGCTTGGGTTCTGAGATTCAAATGGACTTTCAGTGGCAGGCGTCGCTGCTATTCAATGTGAGCTTAAGTTCTGGTGCTTGGATGGGGGCAGGGCCATCTCCCAGGCTCAATTCCCTCAGGAGCTTTATGTAGAGACCTTCAGTAATGGGGCGGGTGCGGGCAGGGCCGTCTCCCAGGCTCAGTTTCCTCAGGGGGTTTATGCAGAGACTTTCGTTAATGGCCCTGAACTTTTGTCTACTGCTCTGGGAGTCCTGGGCCGCCACCACTACCTCTGCTGCTGCTTCTGCCACTGTCTCTGTCGCTGCCTTCAGGGGTGGCCTGAGTCATGGAGACACCCCACTCCCCTCTAGGACAGCCCAGAAGCCTCTCTCACTGACCTGTAGCATCTGTGGGCAGAGGGACCTTCCCGGCCCCTGGGGATTCCGTCCCTGAAGCCTGCTCGGATCTGTTACTCTGGTGCTGCACACCCAGGGAAGCTCAGTGGTGGGCTCCGCTATCTGGAGCGTGACAGACCCCTGGGTACAGCTCTCCAGGGCTTTCTGGAACGCAAATCTTTTCCACTGTGTTTCTGCATGCCTTCCAGTGCTCCAGAATTTGTGGGGAGTTCTTCTTGCAGGAAATATATGGTGTGTGTGTTCGGAACTAGCATACGTGAGTCTTTCTACTCCACCATCTTGGCTCCTCCCCCTCTTTTGAGAAATTATCAGGGAAGGTTACCGTGATATCCTTGAACTAGAAGTTAAAATAGTCATTGAAATAATCCACCAATAATCTCCTAAAAGAGATCACAAAATGAAAACTCCAAAACATATTGTTACCAAATTACAGATTTAGCACATCAAGCCAGCTAGAAGAAGCAATTCATATATCAAGGAGCCACAGTTCGTATTAGACAGGATTTAGGAGCTTCTACATTAAAGGATCAGTAGGTTTCAAATATGACATAATGGAAGGCAAAGGTGCTTGGATAATAAGGAAAAATCCACTACCTAGCAAAACTGAGCATAATGTTGTACGGGAATAGATGGACATCTAGTGAAATAGGTTAATCATTCCTAATGAGAATACTAGAGTTGAACAGAAAATTCAATTTTCAAATACAAGACTCAAGAGAAGCATAAGAAGTAAACGGGGGAAGGGGGGTTGGAGCCAAGATGTCGGAGTGAGAGCAACAACTCACCAAAACTTTTAGACAAACTCCTTCAGATACATCTCAAAAGAGAATCTGACCAAATTTTGGAGGTGCAGAATCCAATAGGAGACATAGTGGGGCAGACTCAAAGGTACATGGGAAGGATTTGTTTCCTGGGGGTGAGCCCACAGAGCACAGCACAGCCTGTCCAGAACAGCAGAGCAGGAGGTCGCCAGGAAGCCTGAGACAACAGCAGAATGCAGAACCAGCAGAGCAGCAGCCCAGAGTGAGAGACCAGCCCAGCGAGTGACAGCTGCTGAGCACCAGATATCAGCCCAGCAGCTCTTGAGACTTTCAGCCCCAAGATTAAACTTCTATAAGTCACCTACTTGAACGTCTGGGAGTGAGGATGGTAGAGTGATCAGTAAATGCTCTCTCCTCCCCCTTGATGACCTTGAAAGGACCATGAATTATTTCTCCAGAAAAATCCTGGATCAGCAGAAACAGCAGAGGGGGCAAATAGTCGCATAACATTTGAGGCTAGGAAAATAGCTAGGGAGGATTCCCCCTTCTGTGGTGAAGGGAAACGGAAAGAAAAGGGCCTCAGGGTGGAGGAAACTCTCACTAGGACCCAGCCAAGTCTCTGTGGCAGGAGAGGAGCACCATGAGGGGTGGAAATTTGCACTAGGATTTAAGTATGCCTTACCACTCCAGGGGAAGCAGGAAGACAATAGGGAAGCTGTGATCAAGATCCCCTGAGCTTGCCTTTGCCTCAGTTCAGCTGAGGAGATCTCCGGTAACCAGACTAACCCTCCCTCACACTTAAAATCTAACACCAGGGCTGATCAGGGAAACACAAAATAAAAACCTGCTCTTATTTTTTTTCACACAAGTCAGCTCAGTACCAAGTTCTGCAGCTTCTAACTGAAAGAAACAGAAGCCACAACACACAATCACCACCATGAACAGGAAAAAGCAAAAGAAGGGTGAAAAAAACACGAATCTTTCCCTGGGGTCAAAAACCAAAGCACAAATACCAAAGATAACAGTGGTGAGGATGTACTTCCACCTGAAAATTCAGAAGGGGCTATGAACTGCTCGAAAGTAGAAACAGCTCTCCTTGAACAGCTGAAGAAGCAAATAGAAGAAAAATTGGCCAATGATTTTAAAAGTATAAAAAAAGAATTAACTCACTGATGAGAACATCTCTTTGAAAAGGAAAATTGAACAAATGGAAAAAAGTGCAAAAATTAACTGTAGAAAATGACTCCTTTAAAGGGACAATTGGACAGATGGAAAAGGAAGCACAAAACCTGACTGGGAAAATTGAACAAATGGAAAAGGAAGTACAAAAATTAACTGGAGAAAATAACTCTTTAGAAGGAAAAATTGGACAGATGAAAAAAAGAGATGCAAAAGTTAACTGAAGAAAACAATTTGATAAAGATTAGAATTGGGCAAGTAGAAACTAATGACGCTAAAAGAGCAAGAATCAGCCAAACAAAATCGAAAGAATGAAAGGATAGAAGAAAATGTAAAATATCTAATTGAAAAAACAACTGACCTGGAAAACCATATCCAGGAGAGAAAATTTTAAAATTACTGGCCTGCCAGATATACCACGATGAAAAATAGTGTCTGGGCATCTTCCAGGAAATCATCAAGGAAAACTGCTCAGAAGTGCTAGATCCAGAGGGCAAAATAGTCTTCAAAAGAATCCACTATTCACCTCCCAAAGGGGATCCCAAACTCAAAGCCCCAAGAAATATCATTGCCAAATTCGAGAACTGTCAAGGGAAAGAGAAACTACTACAAGCAGCCAGAAAGGAACCATTTAAATATCATGGAGCTGCAGTCAGGATCACGCAGGACCTTGCAGTTTCTAGATTAAAAGACTGTAGGAATTGGAATCCAATATTCTGCAAGGCAAAGGAGTTAGTAGTACAATCAAAGATCAACTGCCTAGCAAAGTTCAGCATAACATTTTGGTCAAGGAGATGGTAATTCAACAAAGTCAGGGATTTCCAGACCTTCCTCACAAAAACGCAAGAATTTAATAGCAAATTCGATCTTCAAACGTGGGTCTCAAGAGAGGCTTAAAGAGGTAAAGTGGGGGGAGGGGCAAAATTGTTACTCAATTTGGGAAAACTGTTTCTTTCCTTATAATGGAAGATGATACCTGTTAATCTTGAGACCTGTGCATCTATTATGAAATATAAATGGGAAATGCATAGAGGGAACAAATATAAAGTAAATAAAGTCATGTTAAAAATGTGATTTAAGTATGCGAAGGGATTGTAATAGGAGGTGTGAAAAGAAGGAAGCAGAAAATGGTAAATAACACCACAGGAAGAAGCACAAAATGACAGCAGAGGGAAAGAGGGGAGGGAGATGAGCATTGTTTGAGACGTACTCTCATCTGATTTCTTTAAAGGATGGAATAATAAACTTAAGTAGATAATCCCAACTACCTCTATAGGCAGTAGGAGGCGAAGGGGGAAGAAAGGGGAGGGAAGCTAAAAGGGAGGGAAGAAGCAGTAAGGATAAAGGGCAGTAAAAGGGAGGGGCCTTAAAAGAAGGACGGAAAGGCTGCAGGAGGTTGTGGTGAAAACTATTGAGGAGGGGAAGGGAGATGGGAGAGCTAAAAGCACAAATATGGGAAAGAGGATGGAAGGAAATAAACAGATTGTAATCATAACTGTGAATGTGAATGGAATGAACTCTCACATAAAACGGAGATGGATAGCAGAATGGATAAGTTGTTTACACGAAACACATTTGAAACGGGGGGATAGATACATAATAAAAGTCAAATATATTGTTTCAGCTGATGTAAGCAAAGTTGGAGTAGAAATCCTTATCTCAGACAAAGCAAAAGCAGAAATAGATCTAATCAAAAAAGATAAGAATGGAAAATATCCTGCTAAAAGGCACCATAGAAAATGAAGCAATATCATCACTAAACATGTATGCTCCAAGTGGTATAACATTCAGATTCTATAAACTATGCTAGTGGGGGATCTCAACTTCCCTCTTTCTGGGAAAATAAATCTAACCTCAAAGTAAACAAGAAAAAGGATAAGGAGGAAAATAAAACTCTGGATAAGGTAGATACGATATATCTCTGGAGAAAATTGAACGGGAATAGAAAGGAATATACATTTTTTGTAAGTGGTACAGGGCACATAAGCAAAAATTGGCTATATACTAGGACATAAAAACCTCACAATCTGGGACAAAAAGGCAGAGATAATCATTGCATCCTTCTCAGATCATAATGGAATAAAAATCATATGCAATAAATGGCCATGGAAAGATAAACCAAAAATCAATTGGAAACTACATACTCTAATCCTACAGAAGGAATGGGTTAAAGAAGAAATCATAGAAACAATCACCAACTTCATTTAGAAGAATGACAATAATGAGGCAACCTACCCACTAAATCTTATGGGATACTGCAAAAGCAGTTCTTAGGGGAAGTTTTATATCTTTGAATCCCTACATAAATAAAATAGAGCAAGAGGAGATCAGTGACTTGGGCAGGCAACTGGAAAAGCTACAAAAAGAACAAATTGAAAATCCCCAAATAAATACCAAATAAAAAATACTGAAAACCAAAGCAGAAATTAATAAAATTGAAATTAAAAAAATATTGAATTAGTAAATAAAATCAATAGTTGCTTTTATGAAAAAAACTCATAAAACTGATAAGCCTTTAATCAATTTGGTTTAAAAAAAGAAAGAATAAAACCAAATTAATAATATGAAAAATGAAAGAGGTGAACTCACCTCCAACGAGGAGGAAATAAAAACAGTAATTAGAAATTACTTTGCCCAACTTTATGCCCACAAAGTCGATAATTTAAATGAGATGGATGAGTATTTTAAAAAAATACAAATTGCGCAGATTAACAGAAGAGAATATTGAATACTTAAACAACCCCATCTCAGAAAAAGAAATTGTAACAAGATATCAATAAACACCCTAGGAAAAAATCTCCAGGGCCAGATGCATTTACCAGTAAATTCTATCAAACTTTTAAAGAACAGCTAATTCCAATACTATATGGACTATTTTTGAAAATTGGGGAAGGAGTCCTCCCAAATTCTTTTTATGATACAAATACAGTTTTGATACCTAAATCAGGAAGAGAAAAAACAGAGAAAGAAAATTGTAGAAAAATTTTTCTAATGAATATATATGCAAAAATTTTAAATAAGATTTTAGCAAAATGAATACAGCATTTTTTCACGAAAAGAATACATTTTGATCAGGTAGGATTCATACCAGGAATGCAGGACTGGTGCAATATTAGTACAACTATTAGCATTATCGATCATATCAACAACAAAACTAATAAAAACCACATGGTTATCTCAATAGATGCAGAAAAAGTTTTAGACAAAATACAACATCCATTCTTATTTAAAAAAAAAACACTGGAGAACATAGGAATAAAGAGAACTTTCCATAAAATAATAAGCAGTGTCTACCTAAAACCAGTAGCAAGCATTATATGCAATGGAAATAGCTAGATGCATATTCAATAAGATCAGGAGTGAAACAAGGATGTCCATTATCACCCACTATTATTCAATCTGGTACTAGAAATGTTAGCTGTAGCAATTAGACAAGATAAAGAAATTGAAAAAATAAGAATAGGCGAAGGAAAAACAAAGTTGTCACTCTTTCCAGATGATACGATGATATACTTAGAGAATCCCAGGGATTCGAGTAAAAAACTACTTGAAACAATAAACAACTTTGGCAAATTTGCAGGTTACAAAAATAAACCCACACAAATCTTCTGCATTCCTATATATTAGCAACAAAGTCCAATACCAAGGGATAGAAAGAGAAATCCCATTTCAAGTGAGGGTAGACACTATAAAATACTTAGGAGTTTACCTGCCAAAACAAACCCAGGGATTATATGAGCACAATTACAAGGACACTTTTTACACAAATAAAATCAGATCTAAGTAAGTGGAAAAAACATCAGTTGCTCATGGGTAGACTGAGTTAATATAATAAAAAAATGACATTTCGACCTAAATTAATTTACTTATTTAGTGTCATACCAATTAACCTATCAGATAGTTATTTTCCAGAGCTGGATAAAATAATACCAAAATTCATCTGGAAGAAGAAAAGGTCCAAAATATCAAAGTGACCAATGAAACGAAAATCTAGGGGAAGGTGGGCCTAGTGCTACCAGATCTCAAAATTGTATTATAAAAGCAACAATTATCGAAAGCACTTGGTACTGGCTAAGAAACATAAGAGTAGACAAGTGGGATATACTAGACACTCAAGACACAGTAGGCAAGGAATATAGCAACCTCCTGTTTCATAAACCCATGGACCCCAGTTTCTGGGATAAGAACTCACTGTTTGACAAAAATTGCCGGGAAAAACTGGATAACAATGTGGCAGAAAACTAAGCATAGACCCATGCCTGACACCATACACAAGAATAAAGGCCAAATGGGTACATGATCTACGTGTAAAGATTGATACCATAGAGAAACTGGAGGAGCAAGGAATAGTGTATTTATGAGTTTTATGGAGAAGGGAAGAATTTTTGGCTAAAGAAGAGAAAGAAAGCATTATGAAATGCAAGATGGATAATTTTGATTATATCAAACTGAAAAGTTTTTGCACAAGCAAACTCAGTGCAACCAAAATTTGGAGGGATGTACTAAATTGGAAAAGAATTTTTACAGCTAATCTTGGGGATAAAGGCCTCATTCCTAAACTATATAGAGAACTGAGTCAAATGTACAACAATCCAAGTCATTCCCAAATTGATAAATGGTCAAAGGATATGAACAGGCAATTTTCAGAGGAATAAATTAATGATATCTATAATCATATGAAAAAATGCTATAAATCACTTTTGATTAGAGAGATGAAAATCAAAACAACTCTGAGGTACCACATCACACCTATTATGTTGGCAGACATGATGAAACAGGAAAGCAATAAATGTTGAAGAGGATGTGGGAGAGTTGGAACACTAATTCATTGTTGGTGGAGCTGTGAGCTCATCTAACAATTCTGGAGAGTGGTTTGGAACTATGCCCAAAGGGCTACAAAAATATTCATACCCTTTGACCCAGCATAATGCTTCTAGGACTGTATCCCCAAGAGATCATAAAAATAGGAAAGAGTCTTGTATGTACAAAAATATTTATAGCAACACTCTTTGTAGTTGCCAAAATCTGGAAATCAAGGAGATACACATCAATTAGTCAATGACTAATAAATTATGGTATATGAATGTAATGGAGTACTATTGCACCATAAGGAGTGATGAACCAAAACACTTCAAAGAGGCCTGGAAGGACTTATGTAATCTGATGCTGAGTGAAAGGAGCAGAACCAGAACTTTGTGCACAGCAACGACCACAGCGTGTGAGAGTTTTTTCTGGTAGACTTGGAACTTCACAACATCGCAGGAACTTAAAAAAAAAAATTTCCCAATGGTCTTCTAAGGCAAAATGCCTTCCACGCTCAGAGAAAGAATTATGAAATTCATTCGCAGAATGTAGGAGATCATTTTAGTGTGTGTGTGTGTGTGTGTTATGTTTTGATTTGTTATGTGATTTCTTCCATTTATTTTAATTCGTCTGCACAGCATGACTATAGTGAAAATGTATTCAATAGGAAAGTGTGTGTAAATCCTATATAGAATTGTATGCCATCTTGGGGAGGGAGCAAGTTGGGGTAGTAAGTAGGGGGGAAAAGTCTAAATTTTATGGTAGTGATTGTAGAGCATTAAAAATAAAAATAAAGTAAACAAGGAAGATAAAATAAAAACATTATTCAATAAGTTTTAACTTCTTAGATCCCCATAAAAAAAGATGATACTTGTAACTCTTGAGAACTGTTTCTTTTTAGGAGAATTGGAAGGAGTATACACAGAGAGAGGATGTGGCAATACATTAATTTTGATGTGATAATATAAGAAAACATTTGAAATGAGAAAAAAAGGATTTTACTGGGAGCAGAGGAAGGAGAAAGCAGAATGGGATAAATTACATCACAAAAAGATGCAGAAAAGGCCTATTATAGTAGTGGGAAATAAGGAGAGGCATGATTTTTGTTTGAAACTTGAAACTTTTGTCCAAAGAGGGAACATCACACAAAATCAGTTAACTATAGAAGTTTATCTTACCTTATAGGGAATTTGGAGGAGAAAGCTCAAGGAAAAGGGAGTGTTGAATAGAAGTGAGGGCACCAGTAATGGGGAAAAAGAGAAAGAAAAGGGAAGGAGCTGGGCAGATTAAAGGAAGTGGTGGTCAGAAGGAAAACAGTGATGAGCAGGGACAGGGTAAAATGAAAGAGATAAGTATAAATAGGGGAGAAATAGGATAGAGGGAAATACACAGTAAACATAACTGTGAATGTGAAGGGGATGACTCCTCCCATAAAATGGAAGTAGATAGCAGAGTGGATTAAAAACCATAATAAAGCAGAGAGGTACACAGAGAGTAGAGGTAAAAGACAAGAACAGAATGCATTATGCATCAACTAAAGTAAAAATAGCAGGGTAAGCAATCCTGATCTCAGACAAACTAAAGCCAAAATAGATCTAATTAGAAGAGACAAGGAAGGAAACTACATGTTGCTAAAAGGTACCATGAACAATGAAGTAACAGCCATACTAAAGATGTATGCACAAAGTGATATAGCATCCAAATTCTTAGAGATTTTAAATTGGTTAAAGGAAAAAAATAGACAGCAAAATTATATTAGCGGGAGACCTCAATCTATATGTCACAGAATTAGATAAATCTAACCATAAAATAAACAAGAAAAAAGTCAAGCGGGTGAATAGAATTTTATAGAAGTTAGATGTGATAGACCTCTGAAGAAAATTGAAAGGTGATGGAAAGGAATATACATTTTTCTCAGTGTTATTTGGCATCTACATTTAAACTGCCCATGTATTAGGTCATAAAATACTCACAATCAAATGCAGAAAGACAAAAATATTTAATGCACCCTTTTTCAGATCATGATCGTGATGCAAAAAAAAAAAAAAAAAAGAAATTATGTGTGATAAAGGACCATGGGAAGATAAAGTAAAGTTCATTAGAAACTAAGGAATCTAATCCTGAAGAATGAAATGGGTGAAACAACAAATCATAGAAGCAATCAAAAATGTTGTCCCAGAGAATAACAATGAGACAGCATACTAAAACTTACAATATGTTGTCAAATCTGATATTAGGGGAAAGTTTATATCTCTAAATGCTTATATAAATAAAATAGATAAAAAGATCACTGAAAGGGTCATGTAAATGAAAAAGCTAAAAAAGGAACAAAAAATTTCTTACTGAAATATGAAATTAAAAATAATAAAAATCAAAGCAGATAAATAGTCAATAACTATAGTAATCTATTTGCATATCTCTTCATTTGAGAAAAAAACAACTTCTGGAAAAATGGAACAAAATTATTATAGAAATCAGGCATAGACCAATATTTTACACCATCTACCAAGATAAGGACAAAATATTTCAGAAACAAAGGGTGATATCATAAGTAAATTAAGAAAACAGGGAATATCTGACCTATCAAATGTGTAGAGAAAGGAAGAATCTATGACTAAAAGGGAGAAAGTGAACATTATGAAATGGAAAATGGATAATTTTGATGACATTAAATTAAAAAGTTTCTTTTTCTGTGCCAACAAGCCCATGCAGCCAAAATTAAAGGAAAGCTGGGAAGCAATATTTTATTTTTACTGCCAGAATCTCTGAAAAAATACCTCATTTCTAAAACATATAGAAATATGACTCAGTTTTACAAAAATGCAAGCAATCCCTCAATTGACAAATGGCCAAAGACATGAAAGGAATTTTTCAGATGAAGAAATTAAATCTGCCTATAGTCACATGAAAAAGAGTTCAAAATTACTATTGATTAGAGAAATGTAAATTGAGACAATTCTAAGGTACCACCTTGTGTCTATTAGATTGACTAATATGACAGAAAAGGAAAATGATTGGTGTTGCAGAAGACATGGAAAAATTGGAACACTAATGCATTGTTGGTAGAGTTGCGAACTGACCCCACTATTTTGGAGAGCAATTTTGTACTATGTCTAATGTGTTTAAAATTGGGTATACCCTTTGATCGAGCAATGCCACTACTAGATATGTAGCCAAAAGAGATTATAAAAAAGAGAAAGGGCTCATGTGTACAAAAATATGCATAACAGCTGTTCTCAGCAATACAAGGGTCTAAGAAAATTCTCAAGGACTCATGATGGAAAAAAAGAATATCCATATCCAGAAGAAGAACTATGGAGTCTGAATGCAGATCAAATAATGCTATTTTCATCTTTTAAAAAAATTTCTTTCTCTTGTTTTTTTTTTCTCTGCTGTCCTGATTTTTCTTTTACAATATTAGTAATATGGAAATGTTTAATAAGATTGTATATGTATAACATCAATCAAATTGCTTTCCCTCTTGGGGAAGGGAAAATGTAGGAAGGGCAAGAGAAGATATTCGGCACTCAAAATCTTATAAAAGTGAATGTTAGAGAGAAGGGGAGGGTAAGGAGAGGGAGGGGTTAATAAGGAGAGAAAGTGATTTATTTTCTGTCCATACTTAGGACTTGGATATTCAGGTTGCTATGATAATTTTTTTTTTTATTTTGTTTTGTTTTTAGCATTCACTTTTTCTTTACAAGGCAAATTTATCTTTAATATTTGTGTCATTTCCTGAAGATATATCTCCTTTTGAGTTCTGATTCACTACATATTGTGGAATGATATCAAATAAGGATACAATAATTGTTTTCTCAATCATTTCTTTAAATGAAATGGCTTAGCATAGATCTCACCACTAGAATTCACTCCGAGTAGTGGCAGAAGCAACCTTTAATTCAAGAAATTTAAAGATGGTGATTATATTTACTCTACACTACTAGTATTATATTTATTTGATTCATTAAATAATTACATTTAATATCATTACTATTGGTTTTATCATATGAAAAACATTTAATCTATTTTTGTGAAATTTACATATTTTCTGATTTGTACATGTATATTAAAGGCAACACTGACAAATCAAATGTAACAAATTAGTACCCTCATTTGGAAGAAAGTCACTTTGAATAAAGCTATTAACTAGTTTGATTAAGTCATAATAATAATGAGTCAAACATCAAGTGGACAGGTAGGTAGCACAGTGAATTGACTACCAGACCTGGAGTCAGAAATACTCATCTTAATTCAAATTTGGCTTCACACCCTTAAGCTCTATATGAAATCAAAGAAATAAGTCACTTAATTGCTTCAGTTCCTCATCTTAACTGGAGAAGGAAATGGCAAACCACTCTAGCATCTTTGTCAAGAAAACCTCAAGTTCTGTCACAGAGAGTTTGACACAACTAAAATGGCCGAACAACAAAACATGAGACACATATTTTACAAATTGTTCCTTAGCTTCTCTGTTCTTTGGTACTATATTTCATCCCTTACTAAACCTATTTAAACTTAGGCAGAGGTGAGGTAGGATTGAACCAGAGTAAATCATGCTTTCCTTTCCCATAGTGCAACAATTTTTATACAGTCAAAGTCAGAACCCAGGGTGAAAGTGAAGGTGTTCCACCACTAGTCTCACCCTGGTGCAACAGACCTTTCCTGCTGACTTTCCAAATCGTCTTGGGCAGGAAATTTGTTTCACTCCTTCTTTTTGTGGATTCTTCTGCTTTATAAGTTGTTTAATCATTCTTAAAAGTATTTGGAGATGTTTTGGGGAGAGTTCAGGTGAGTCCCTATAGTTATTCTCCCTTCTGGATCTACCTCCTTTAAGTCTCATTCTGATCAGTGATTACCATTGATGTTAATTGCTATGGTTGACCTCTATGAATGTTCTATTTTTTTCCCCTCTTGACAGTAGATTGAGGGATTTTTTTTTTGATGCCTTTTTGTTTTGGCATGATTACTTCTCCAGTGATGACTTTTGAAGTTTTCTTTCCACTTTAATTTTTTCCTTGTCTTGATAATGACCCCATAGTCAGTTACTAAATAGTATAAATGGCTCAGTCTAACATTTATGGGCCACAATAAAATTCCCCACAAACCACATTTTCAGGTAATTTTAACTTCTCCTTTACTCTTCAAACTGATTTTCCCTGTGTCTTACTTTGCTCACTCCACCTTTGATTTTTAAAGAGGTGCATTATGCACAGTTTCACCAAAGATGTCACACATGTATTTCAAAATCAATCTGAAATGGCATACTTACTGCTAAAGTCTTCAGTCCTACTCTTAAGCAAACATTTGTTTACATTACTGATATCTCATCATAAGACTATACCTCATAAAATTAGAATCTGAGTTAAAGTCCCCTTTATGCGTAAACTTTGTGTATTGTTATCTAATTAGAAAACCCTCTGATTACTTTTCTAAGTAAATGCTATTCCTTTGATCACTGATCTACCTAATCTATTAAGAAACTAAAATCTTATTAATAAAGTGGTAATTATTCTCCAAGTCTTTCACTTGATGAAGGTCAACTCAAAACATTGGCAATTTATTGATTCCAAATTTCATTAAGTATGGAAGCATTCTGTGAGGTGAGGGGGATGAAAAACTATGCATGATTCATAGCTTGCCTACATTCTCATTTAGTAAATCAATTTCTGTTAATAAAAGAACAATAATATTTTTCAGAATAGGATTGATTAGAACTACAACTAGATTGATTAGAATACAATTGATTAAAATTGATTTGATCTTAAAAGGGCACTTTCATTTTAAGTTTTGCTAAAAATGACTGAAGCACAATAAATTTCATGTCTTCCAACCTATCCACTTTGAATTATGAAGCACTCATAAATTAATTTAGAGGTTTTAATTTGACACAGACCAATAGCCACCTGATGAATTTTGGACAGCTAATAAAACACTGAACTACCATTTTAAATAATCTAAATCAAAACATTTTATCTTACATCTAATCAATGATGGAGATTTAAAAAATATATTCCATAGTAATTGATTTTTGATTAACATTCTAGGACCTGAATTCATAATAAAATTCATTTTCTACCTTCTCTATTCCATTATGAGAACTCATAAAACCAAGATATTCTCTCTAATTTTACAGAAAACATACTTTTGTTCAATCTGCTTACATTGCATACATATCATCAAGGCATAAATATGTAATACACACATATATATATAAATATATACCAAATAATACTAAATTATAACTCTTTCAGAGAAGATTACAGTACTTAAATGCAACTTTTGGTGCACCATAAATAAATATTTGAATTCACTTTATTCTCACAATGCAGCCTTTCTTGCCTGACTCCTTTCTGCGTCCTTCTACAAATTTGTTTCAGAGGTTCTATGCAACATCCTGGGGACCTTCTTCAGACTGTTGATTATAACTCTTTCTGAAGACATAAGATCAAAGATTTGGAGCTGAAAGAGATGTTAGCATTCATCCAGCTCAACCAATCATTTTGTAGATTTAGCAGTTAAGATCCAGAGAGACGGGAAAAAACATTCCAAGGTCATACAAACAAACAGTAAATGTTAGAACTGAAATTTGAACCCGAGTCCTCTGACTCCAAATCATGAATCCCTTCTCTTCTTTATAATGGTACACCCTCATGACATACCCATCTTATTCTTTTAAAATATATTTATTTAATGGTATTATTCATGTTGATTTACTTATATTATGCCATAATTGTAATGTGTTAGATCTATCCATGCCCACCATGTACTTCTCCAACTCTCTTTGGGTGATCATAAACATCAGTTCTTTAGAGACTGTAGTGTACAATACATACTATTAAACAGCACCACTGGGCAATTTTATCTATTTCTTAAAAAAAGAACCTTTCTTTTAAAAATATTTTTGAATGAACATTTTCTCTCCATCTTCCCTAGTTGCAATGGAAACAAATCAATCCTTCTAAAAAATATGTATATTCAAGAAAAATAAATTTAAATATTGACTACCTCAAAATATGTATTTTCTTCTGTAAAATAATTTCATCCTCTCCCTATCAAAAGGTGGGTAGCATTCTTCATTATCTGGAATATTAAATCATAGTTGAACATCACCTTGATCAGAGTTCTTAATTTTTTTCTTAAATAAATCTTCCCACGTTTCTCTGAAAGCATCACTTTATTATTTTCTTATAACTTTAGTATTATCCCATTACATTAACATGCCTTTTTTGATTCAGTACATACCCTACTGATACATACTCTCACTTACAATTTTGTTGACACCATAACAAAATAGTTGATATATTTTCATAAAAATTGCTCATCCTCTTCTCTTTGGTCTTTTTATTTATTTTTCTAATAATTTATTTTTTTTCATTCTTAGAGTATGTGCTGTATAGTAACTTTTAAAGCATAGTTCATCATTTCTTTACTGAATAGCTGTAAGAAAACTTTTCTTCCACAGCTGAGGAGTACGTGTGTGTGTGTGTGTGTGTGTGTGCGTGTATGTGTGTATGTGTGTCTATAGGGGAGAGGATGGGCATCTAGTTGATGCGTTGGGTAGTATGCTGCTCCTACATTCATGAAACCTCATCTTCTTGAGTTCAAATACAGCCTCATACACGTCCTAGTTGTGTGAGCCTGAGCAATTCACTTAACTCTGTCTCATCTGTAAAATAAGCTGGAGAAAAAATGATAAACCATTCCACTCTCTGCCAAGAAAACCCCAATTAGAGTCATGAAGATTTGGATAAGATTGAAATGACAACGACGACAAACATGGGGAGAGGCAGGGTCATTATGGCTAAATACATTCCAATGAGCTCTCTGTCTTCTGTTCAATTTTTATATTGGATGATGGCCCTCACAATGAGGCATAATTTCATACTGTTAAACAGAGGCGTACTTGCTTAATTGAATGCAATACAATGCATAAAAGTACATTTATTCAGACCCTACTTTGAAAAGACCCTTCTAGGTGGACACAGTTGAGTACAAAGGAAAACAATAAAGATGCAACCAAGGCACTGAAGGAATTTACAATCTACTTTTGCATACAGAAAAATTACCAGTAATTGCTGAAATTTATATTGTGCTTCAGAGTTTCAAAAATCATATAAATTTTATTTGCATATGTTATCTCATCTGATCATCACAAACATTTTATGTTACCTATTACAGTGATATTATGCCTACTTTAAAAGAATCTGAAACTCAAAGAGGTTATATAACCTTCATAGTGTTGTTAAATTTCTGTGCTACATCTAGAATCTATCTCAACTGAGTCTGTGCCTACTCTCATTCATACAAAATGATTTTCAAGATCAATGTCTTTTTACAAAAAAAGCTGGGCAATGTAATAAATATGTTTAATATCAAAACAATATTAATTTTTTTCAGTATTTTTTAGATATTTAGTAATTAGTCAAGTTGTGATTACTTGTAAACAATCCTAAGGATGAAATCTTGATAATCTGTCAACCAAGGTATTATTAACTGAGAATAGTGTATAGTAGCTGTGTGTCTGTTTATGTGTGTATGCATACACAAATTTTTTTGTGGGGACTTAAATGCAAAGCATACCTCAAACTATTTTTACAAGCATCTATGTTCTGTATACCTAGGCCATGTCATATACATGCATTCAAAAACATAATTTGGACTGGAAAAAAGTATTTCTGTAGAAATGTTCTTATGTGTAACTACTTTAGGTGAATTACAGTGAGATTTGAGTTTTAAAAATAATAATCTGACTAACATTCAACAGGTGGTTCATTCAGAAGATTATGCTTTGAAATCAGGTTGAATGTATAATGCTTAGATCGGTTAGAAAATCCTTTGGTTATTAGGTGGGGTTTAATTTTCTAATATATTAATTTAAAACTCTATGCTAAGTAAATATATGATTCCCTCAAATTATTTTAATTTTTTTTATTGTAACTCTCCTTGCTAGATCCCTCTTAAGATAAATTTTACTCTTCAGTTGTTTGTTACTTAACTGTCCTTTCTTTCAGTAGAATCTTAATGAAATTAAACCTATAATATTCCTGTGGTTGTTCACATAGTGAAGGAATGTTACAAATATTAGTTTTTTCTTTGTCTCTTGAGGACCATCATTAAAAGCTAGTTCTTTCCTAAGAAAAACACCAACAAAAATAAAAATAAATTTGGTAAAATCAAGTTACTTTTGTCTAAATAAGAGGAATACAACATTTTAATCTAATTATTAAAAAGTATTTTTCCTGAAATTATGACTTTATTTCTTTTAAGAACATAGTATTGTGTTACATTTATATTACAGATAAAGTTTATCAAGTTTCTACTTCTTGTATGTAAACACTATCCACAAATATCATAACAGAATTGACAAAATAAATCTGTAATAGATGATCTTCCACGTTCATACTTAATGACAGTAAAACAAAAAAGTTATAAAAGCAACATTCAATTTTTGACATACACAGTTACAATTTCAGCATAATGGAAATATGTACTGAAATATGTATCACAAACTTAGAATACATTAAAATGCATGTATACTTATAAAACCAGATGATTTCAAAATATTTAATATGTTTGATAAAAATGGTACTTGTTATCAAACGATGTCTTTATTTTCATAAGATGCTAATGAGATGAAAGTCTAGTGTTACATGTATAAAGGATTGACAATGAACAATTGTAAAAATGCTGTTACTCTCCACAAAATCACAGATGGGCAAAAATTCCAGATATGCTTCAGAGACGGTAGTTTCTACTGGAATCTGAGAGGCATTCCTGATAGAATATATTGTCTGTCACTGAGCACTGAGTTCAAAGTTGCATTCTGGAGAAGAATCAGGAGACCTATAGCACTTCTTCAGCTCTATCATTTCTGACTACAGTGTGCACCTATTGATTGATGCCTCGTCCTGGAGCAAGTTTGAGACTCATCATTTTGACATGTAACTACTTGGTCTCTGAAAAATCCATGAATATAGATAAGAAAAGGATGACTGAAGTGAGCCTTCTAAAGACAGCACAGGACAATCATATGCAGGAGAAAGTGGGGATATATGATTTCTTCTTAATATAAGCTATTTTCAGTAGTGATTTTTAGTATATTTTTGTTATTGAGAAACTCTGTGAGCACTTTACATTGCAGCTAAAAAATGATAAAAAAAAAACTTAGAGGTTTTCCTGAGTTCTATTTCCAGTATATTGAATGTATGATATTTTTATTGTTATACATAAAAGAACTATCCTCAATGTAAAGTGAAATGAGAAAACATAATTATTTCTTGAAATATAAAATACTTAATCACTCAAAAAATTGCTCAACAAAATCCAAAACAAGTTGTAGTTTCTCCAATGTTGGCATTTTCCCATTTAATGTCTGTAACAAATCATTTATCACTTAGTCTTAGAGAATTGCTGGAAACAAATCATTCATCACCTTGGAGCCAACTGTGTGACAGAGCACTACACATTTAAAGACATGAATTTAGGTGATGTGTACCACCAGGATTTAACTCAAAGACTTTTCATGTTGATAAGTCTTGACAGGAAAACCAGTGACTTCCACTATGAGGCATCCCAGAAGAACTCCAGTGGACAAAAACATAAACTTTATATTTTACAGAGGGAATTAACAGAAGAATTGTGAGTCAGTGGAAAAATTCTAGTTCTGGCATCAGGCGATCTGAATTCTAGTCCTGCTTGTTAGTAATTGTGTGTGTATACACATATATACATATATGTGTATGCATGTGTTTATTTACATATATGTATACATATTTACAAAATTTTACATTCTAATGGATCTATCAATATATCTAACTAAAGAGAGACAGACACACAGAAATTTTTATGCATGCATATAAACACATTCCCATTAGAATTTAAGCTAGTTGATATCAGTGGCTTTTTCATTGATGCCTTTAAACCCCCAGCATAGCTATGGAAACATAATACTTGGTAATAGGTACTTACTGATCGAATAGATAGAGAAATGACTTAAGATTTAGGGTCAACACACCTACACACACATTGTCTCTCTGACCTTAAACTAGTATCTTAATCTCTGTATCTCAAGCAACTTTCTAAGACTACAAATTATAGAGCACTATTCACTTGCTTTTATCAAAAGTTTTTTTTTTTTTCTCACTGAATACTGCACACACGATCGACATAATGGAATTTTAAAGACCTCTGTCAAATACACACTTCTATATGCATTTTGTGCTTGTGTATAAATAAGTTGTCCTAAACCTGTTAAGGCAGTTTTCATCTCAAATAGTTTAAAACTATGCCACAGCCTTTTGGACATACTGAGTATTTGTAGGTGTATCTATTTATATATGAATATATGTGCATTTACATATGTGGACATGTATATATGTACATATTTTGTGTTCATTTACATCTTTACTTTCAAAGATCATTTTTCTGTTTTGAACATTTGGACAAGCCATATTGTGTCTGTGTGTGTGTGTGTGTGTGTGTGTGTGTGTAGAAATAATTACTTAAACATTAGTTATTGGGAATGAAGTAGTAAATAAATTCCATGAAGAATATGATAAGAATCTTCAAATCAAATCAATACTCTAATACTTGGTGATTTTGATGCAAAGGTGGGAGGGGGAGATGAGGATGAAAAGAAATATATGGAAAAGTATCATTCATGAGAAAGAAGTGAAACAGGCCATGTATTTCTAGAGTATACAGAAGCCTCAATCTCTGCATCATAAATATTTTGAAAAAATAAAAGAATTGATAGCCCCTTAGGATTGTGAGCACTAAATAACTTTACAGAGAATGAAGCAAACAATTTAGCATGCAGGAAAAATTCATGTGTGTGTATCAACTCAAAACAGAACTAATTATGTTTTCATACTTTTCTATTTTTTTCAACATCACTTAAACTATCCAGGTTCAAATCTACCTCATTATCTTTGACTCTTTCATTTCCCTTCTCCTATGCAAATAGCTGCCAAAATGTCTACTCTACTTTTCCTATGTATCTCACACAGACCTCTACCCCTTTAAAATTCTCACTTCTGCCAATTCATTCTAGGCTCTCATTACTTTTAAGATGTATGATTCCACTTGTCTTCTGGCTTCCAGTCTCAGCACTCTGCAATTTATCCTTAACATTGATCACAATTTGTTCTTTCTTTTGTACAAATTGTCTTGTTCCTCTTCTTATCAACACTTTAATACAGATCTCCTATTTCACAATCAAACATATTGCTCATTTTATTATTCAGGCACTATCTTCTACCTTTCCTGCCTTGTTTCATACTGTTTTCTTATATATAAATTTCTAACTATTTTATCCTGTTTGCTATAACTTATGCATGGAGTAAAACTTCCTAAGTTTCTTAATACCATTCCCTAGAACTAGAATTCAGTAGCTCCTATTTCCACATGTTGAAAATGTAATAACTTTTCAAAATCAATCTCAAATTACATCTCAAAATATATTAAAATGTATATTAAATTGTTATATATACATGTTATATATTATAATATGTTATAATATATAAAATCAAATGCATTTAAAAACCTTTCATTTCTGTACCCTCCCAAGCCCAACTTGGAAATAACATTTTTACATGTGGTAGACTATTTTGTTTATGTCAAACTTGAAACCTTATTATAACCAATTTCACTATATCCAAATATAGATGAATACACTTGAATATAATCTAGGTTTCCCCTTCTTAAGTATGGTCTTTTTGAGGACAGAGGCCATTTTTATTTGTTCTTGAACATTCTCCCTTAAGCTAGAATATTGTCACTGATGCATTTCTATTGAATTATATTGCTCACTCTATATCAGAGCTAATGTAGTTCCGTATCTATAATGGACATAATGCTATCATTCTATATTAGTTATAAAATACATACACATTCTTCAACAAAATACAAAAATCAGATTAAGTAGTTATTTTTTCTACAAAAAATATATTTGCATTTTGATTGTTATCCCTTTTTTCTAAGCACTCTACCGTGTTTACTCTAAGGTGTAAAGATATTACTGTCTTACCTCTTTCCATTTTGTGTTGTATTGAAATTTGAAGAATTAAATGTAAATAAAGGTAATTCCTAGATCTTGAAAACCAGTAATTTTATATTTTCTATGAAATAAAAATCAGCTTAATTAAGGTATCAAAGTCATAGCAGTGAGAAAAAGCTTTAGAAGGTTGATTAAACTCTATGTTTGCTCTCATACTATTTGGAACAAAAAGGACTTAAATAAAAATGTATGTGGTGAAGTAGGGAAGGGACTAAGATTTTCAATTAATCCCCTTCAAATGAACTTTCCTGATTTCAGTTTTCCATGCCACCATCACAGGAGCATAGAAACTAAAAGAAATTTAGGGACCATATAGACAAATCTTATAATTTACTCATTAATTATTTTTAAAGTTTTATTGATAAATTTCATTTTTGCATCAATTTCATTTTTGAAAATATGGCTACTTCTTGCAACAAAAACAGTAAAATAAAGGTGATTGCATTTTAAAAATAAAAATAAAATCATCTTCATATCAAACATTCTGTAGTACTTACTATAAGCCTGGTTCTGTGCTAAGTTCTTTAAATTATTATTTCATTTGATCCTCTCAATATAAAGTAGGTTATCATTTTCCCAATTTTCTACAGAGGAAGAACCAGGCTAAGGATAAGTGCCTTGCCCAGCGTTACACAGCTAGTAAATTTTCAAGGCCAGATTTGAGTCCTGGTCTTCTTGACCCTAAAAATAAAACAAAATAAAACAAAAAACAACTCCCCCCCACAAAAAAAAAAAACAAGCAAACAACAACACAGTCATCACATCTGTAAATATGTAATCAATGCAAAAATTAGTCTTCACTTCTATACAAATAGTAGGGACAAGGTGCATTTCTCGTCTCCTCTCTACACTAAATTTTGTTCATATTTATTCCTCATTGACTTTCATTTTTTGTCTCTTTATTTCATGATTATAGTTATTTTATCTACTACATTCCTGATTCTTTTTGTTTCACAATAAAAATTTGTTTCAAAAAAGTTTCTCCTGTGTTTGAATTATTTATATTTATTTTTTGCCATTATAATGGTTATGAGGGTTCTCTGGTTCAAAAGGTTTGTTTGTTTGTTAGTTAGGGTTTTTTTTTTTTTTTTTTTTTTTTTTTAAGGAATAGACTTGGCTAGTATTTCTTATCTATTTATATTCATTCATTTGAAAACCAACAACTCAACTCAATGGACAGATATACACTTCATCTGTAGTTCATTGCTATTACAAAAGAAGCTGCTTGGAATGCTCTAATCTATATGTGATCCCTTACTCTATCATTGATTTTTTGGAAAATATGGATAGTGGTGGGGTCTTTGGGTCATAGGGTCTGGATATTTTACAGATTTTCTTAAAATAATCTGAAATTGCTACGCAACATGGATACAACTCCACCAACTGTTTCAATAAAGCTTCCCGAATTCATGCTTTCTGCCTTTTTATCTTTGCTAAATTGTATTTGTGAGATCAAAAACTCAAAGTTATTTCCATTTTTCTCATCATTAATGATTTCAAGCAATATTTTACCTGATTATTTAGAATACTTAATTTGATGACTAGTGTTAATAAGTTTTTTTTTTTAAATATTATTCCATTGTAAAATGTCTCTTCATCTTACTTTTTTCTGTGTATTTCCTATCTTTCTTGGATATTAGAACTTCCTCAGATACAGTTTTTGTGAATATCTTTTTTCTACAAAATACTCAGCTTTCCTTCTTATCCTGGCTACTTGTTTTGATCCCTAAGTTTTCAATTCATGCAACAATAAATTTATTGTATCTTTTTGTGATTATTTTCTTATTTGTTGAAGAATTATCCCACTCATATTAGCTGTTGAAAACTCTCTTCATGATTCTGCTATTTTTTATGTTGTGACCTTCACTATTCTACTGAAATATCTATTTTGAGATTATTATTCAGTTTGCAGTAAGGTAGTGATCTAATCCTCATTTCTATCAAGGAAATTTCCAGGATATGGAATGCTTGTTTTTAGGCAGGAAATCCTACCACAAATCATCTTCTCTGGCTTCTCAAACACTCTGCTTTGAACATTTCTAAAAATATTTTGTGTATTAAATTGTTTTTATGGAGAGTCTTTAATTTTAAATTTTTTATATGTTTTAAAACATAACCTTTTTTCATACCTGAAAGAATGTCAATAAATATTTAATAAGCGCCTACTTAATGTTAAATAATATTCTAGGGACTGTAGATATAAAGAAAAACAAAGGCAGTCTCTATTCTCAAACACTCCACAAATTAATTAATGGTGAAAAATAATACGTAAAAAGAATCTGAAAAGCAGGGGAAACAAAGTTATTCAATTCTAGGAGTAGAAAGGTAATGCAGGACAATGAACAAAGGAGGGAAATGATGGACAACCTCCTTCTATGGAGGATCTGGGTAAGAACATTTGCCTTTTATTCCTATATTTCCCTTCCACTAATTTTCTTGAAATTCTATTTTTTTTCCAGTAAATTTTGTGTCATGCAACTCGTCAAGGAATGTTAATGAATATGACATTGGGATGACATGATAAACATGAGCAGGTTATAATGAAAAGCTAGAGAAGAACTTTGATGAAGAATTGGAATAAAGGGTGTCCCCATGGAAATATATGAAAAAAGAAGGTAAGCTGGTAAAATGGAGACAGCAAGAAATGGGACATGGACACCTAGGGTATCTCCTTGTCAGTTTTGTGATGTTGGGGAAAAGTGAGGCAAACAATTAGAAAACTGGATGTAATGTTTATATAGTAGTTACCATGTGTCATTTTATGGCTTCTGCTGCTCTAGAATTTGTTTAGGTCCATTTTCCACAGGTATTTTATGAGCTGTGAGGGGATAGCTTCTAGAGACCATTCTTCCTACTCTGCCATCTTGGCTCCACCCCAGGTGTTGTTTTTTTCTTTTCCTTTTATAAGCAGTGGACCTCTTCCCTTGCAAATTTCTACTGGAAGGGAATCAGCACCAGGTGCTTTGCTCTACAAGAGACGTCTAATGGCATTTAAAACTTCTTCTTCAGTTGAAAGTTTGGCTAGAGAATAATTAACTTCAAGTTGAGGTTGAATATCTTCTGCATTGGGTGATGATTCTATGTTGAGAATACTATGGAATGTTCAGACTATTCCTCCAGAAAAATCCTTATGGCTCCATCAGTACTGAGTAGTTGAGAAGTATTGTATGGATTTGGCACACAAATAACCTCAGGGAAACATAAAAGTCCTTTGTGTTGTTACTAACAGCACAAAACTTAATTTCATCTGCCTTCTTATTAGCACTTATTAGCAGCCCTGACTAAAATACTGACTGGTGGAGTTGGTGGAGGCTCTGTAGAGGTAATTCTACTCCTGGATGCTGGGCAGAAAGGCTTGTGGTTGCTCCCAGATGAGAGTGCAGCCCAGGGGAGGAGGAAGATCCTATCCCTTGATTGTGCCACCTTGAAGGAACTAGAAACTTACAGGTCCCTAGAATACACCTGCCACTTGACAAAGGACTCAAAAGTCAACTAACTGATTGGTAAATGCCCTAAAATGGGAAACAATAAGACTATAGACAGTTACTTTCTTGGTGAAAAGGTATTCTCTTCCATCCTTTCAGATGAGAAAGAACAATCCATAGCATTGGAGGAAGACAGAAAAGTCAAGGATTCTGCATCCAAAACCTCGAAAATACATACACAATAGTCTCAGGCAATGGAAGGGCTGAAAAAGGATTTTGAAATTCAAGTAAGAGAGGTGGAGGAAAAATTTGGAAGAGAAAAGAGAGTGACTCAAGAAAATCAAGAAAAATATGTTAATAGCTTGTTAATGAGACCCAAAAATATGCTGAAGAAAAAAAATCACCTTTAAAAATAGAATAAACCAAATGGAAAAGAGGTCCAAAAAGCCAATGAGGAGAAGAATGATTTAAAAACAGAATAAACCAAATATAAAAGGAGGTGCAAAAGCTCACTGAAGAAAATAGTTCCTTAAAAATTAGAATTGAAAAGATGGAAGCTTATTACTTTATGAGAAACCTAGAAATTAAAAAAACAAAAGCAAAAGAATGAAAAAGAAATTGAAGACAATGTGAAATATCGCTTTGGAAAAACAACTGACTTAGAAAATATATCCAGGAGAGATAATTTAAAAATTATGGGACTACCTGAAAGCCATGGTCAAGAAAAGAGATTATCCATCATCTTTCATGAAATTATGAAGGAAAACTATCCTGATACGCTAAAACCAGAAGGTAAAATAATTATTGAAAGAATCCACTGATCATGTTCTGAAAGAGATCCAAAAAAAAAAAGAAGTCTTAGGGATATTGTAGCCAAATTCCAGAGTTCACAAATCAAGGAGAAAATATTACAAGCAACCAGAAAGAAACAATTTGAATTTTGTGAAAATACAATCAAGATAACACAAGATCTAGCAGCTTCTAATTTAAGCTATAGAATGACTTAGAATATAATATTCCAGAAGTCAAAGTAACTAGGATCAAAACCAAGAATTACCTACCCCACAAAATCGAGTATACAACTTCATGGGGGAAATGATCATTCAGTGAAATAGTGGGCTTTCATGCATTCTTGATAAAAAGACCAGAGCTGAACAGAAAATTTGACTTTCAAGCACCAGAATCAAGAGAAGCATCAAAAGGTAAACAGGAAAGAGACCTTACTAAATTTGAACTGTATACAGTATGATATTAAAAGATAATATTTGTAACTCTGGAAACTTTTCTCACTATTTCGGTAGTTGGAGGGATTATAAATACACATATATGTACATTATATATATATATATATATGTGTGTGTGTGTGTGTATATATATATATACATACATATATATTTGGGTAGTTGGAGGGATTATAAATACAGACATATGTACTATATATATACATATACATAACATATATATGTATATATATACACATATACATATATTATCTATACAGAGGACACAGTGTGAGTTGAATAGGAATAGATGATACCTAAAAACCAAAATTAAGGAATGAGAGAGGAATTTATTGGGAGGAGAAAGGGACAAATGGAATGGAGCAAATTTTCTCTCATAAAAGAGGCAAAAAAGCTTTTTCAATGGAATAGGAAGGGAGGAGGTGAGAAGGAAAAAGTGAAGCTTATTCTCAGATTTAGCTTAAGGAAGTTATAATATGAACACTCAATTTTGTATGAATATCTTTCTCACTCTACTGGAAAATAGGGGAGGTGGGGAGTGGTGTATGGTAAAAGGCAGGGCAAATGAGAGGAAGGAGTAATTAGAAGTTAACACTTATGGGGAGGAACAAGGTCAAAAGAGGGAATGGAATAAATGATGGGCATGATAGCATGGAGGAAAATATAGTTTTTTATGACATGACTATTATGGAAGTCTTTTGCCAAACTGCATATATATAGCCTATAATGAATTGCTTGCCTTCTCAGTCAGGATGGGGAGGCAGGGACGAAGGAAGAGAAGTTGGAACTCAAAGTTTTATGAATGAATGTTCAGAATTGTTTTTGCATGCAACTGGGAAATAAGAAACATAGATAGTGGAGTATAGAAATCTATCTTTCCCTACAAGAAAAGAAAGAAGGTAGGAATAAGGGGAAAGAGGAGTATGATAGAAAGGAGAGCAGATTGAGGAAGGGGTAATCAAAATACATGGTGTTTTGGAAGAGGGTGAGGGGAGAGATGGGGAGAGAATTGGGAACTCAAAATCTTCTAGAAATGAATGTTGATAACTACCAATAAATAAAGAAATTTTTAAAAATTAAAAAAAAAAAACAAATAACCCAACTGAAACATTTTGGGTTACATGGCAAGAAGAGGTCACTCCTCAGGACTTCAAGGATACTTCATTTTCCATTTCCATAAGGAATAAAGAAATTGGTTGTCCTATGACAATCACAATGGTACATTTCTCTTAGTCACTGATAGCAAGATTCTTGCCAGAATTCTCCCTTAATAGGCTGACTCTTTACCTGGAAGATGATCATTTACTTGAAAGCCAGTATGACTTCATAAAGGGTCAAAGAATGGTTAATAAGGCTGTCCAACGATTCCAGTAGATATAACAGGAAGAGATATCTGAACAAAATATTCATTGATCTGATACTGGACTTTGATATTTTCATTCATGAGGACTTGTAGAGAATCACAGGAAAAAATAGTCACCTGCAAAAGTTCTTCACAATTGTATACCATTTTTATGAGAGCATGGTTATATGGGTTCTGGATAATGGACTATTCTCTCAAAATTTCTTGTCACCAATTGAATGTAATCACTGTTAATAGCAAATGGAGAAATTTTGAATTCTGTGGATGTTTACTTATGTTGGCAGGATCTTTTTCAAGGAACATAATGTAGTTGATGCAGGCATTTCACAAGCTATTTCATTATTTGGGAGACTCTGAAAGAAAGTGTGGAAGAGAAGGGATAGTAGGCTGCTTACCAAACTGAAGATCTACAGTGTCATTGTACCAACTTCATTGTTATAGGCCTTTGAAACCTGGCCTGTTTATCAGTGCCTTTCCAGGAAACTGAATTGCTTCCATTTGGATTTTCTTAGGAAGATTTTGAAGATTACCTGACAAGATAAGATACTGCACATTAAGGTTCTTTCTCAAGCTGAATTGCCAGTCATTGAGGCTTTGATTCAGACAGGGAAATTCAGATCGACTGCTCACATTCTTTGAATGTCAAATACATATTTTCTTAAAAGACAAGACAAGTGGGCACACAGACATCAGAAGGGTTACAAAGACACTCTCAAGGTTTTTCTGCATAACTTTGGAATTCATTGTGAGACCTAAGAGACACTGGTCAGGGCTATCCAGCATGGTGTGCTTGCATCAAAGAAAATACTGTTCTTTATGAGCAAAGCAAAATTGCATTAGCCTAAAAGACATGTGAGATGTAAAAATTTAGAGCCAATGCTATTCCAAATGGTCACGTGGACTATTTTTTTACCCAACCTGTGGTAGACTCCTGAGCTTGTATTTCTTTGTTCAGTCACAGTTGGACACCCTGTACCTTAACTCCTACATTGTGATGCTGTCTTGCTCCTCCTTAAGCATAAAGGAAAACAACTACCACTATTTGCCAGGCATGTGCTAAATGGTTCACAATGTTTATTTAATATTATGCTCACAACAATCTTAGGAAGTAGGTGCTTTTATTATTCCAATTTTATAGATATGAAAACTGAAGCAAATAGAAATTCACTGACTCACTCAATTAGTAAGTGTCTGAGGGTGGATTTGAACTAAGATCTTCCTTTATCCATACCTAATGCTTTATCTATTCAGTGGAAAGAGTTAACCAGTGTGAGTATATAGGAGCAACTCATCATCTTCATCACTGAAGGGAATAGCTTCATTGTCATTATTATGGTTCTTTGAGTTTCCTTGCAAATTTTACGAACCACACTGTGATTTTAAATGTAAGAAATGTTGCATCACTGAAGTAAGTGAATTGCCCGACTATATAGCTACTAAAAGAAATACTAGTTGTTCACTTGTTTCTGACTCTGTGATCTCATGGATTTTGTGCATGAAGTCTTCAAAAGGCACTGGAGCAGTTTTCTGTTTCCTCCTCCAGGATTTCCCCACTTTATAGGCGAGGAACTGAAGCAAATGGGGTTAAATTAATTCCCAAGCATCACACACTTGTTAACTGTTTGAGTAAAAATTTAAAATCATATCTTCCTTACTCCATGCATGTTCCTCTATCCATTACACCTAGGTACCCATAAGAAATAGTTCTAGAACACAAGTATACTTACTAAGGGAAACATTCTCTAATAATTGCTTAATTTGAATATGATTATTTTTGCCAAAACTCTTCCCCCATTTCTATTTCCCTTAGCATCAGAAGTCTGCTAGGGCACGTAAACTGCTCCTAGACAATGCTCCAGTTCTTAAAGCTTAAAGGCACCTTAAATATGAAAACGTGCAAATATTTCTCCACCTAATTATTAATTTAAGCATTGTTAGTAACTTGGTATTGTGTTGCTTATTAGCACTCCAACTCTGAGTCTTTTCTATTTTAATTACTGAACCATAAGTAGGTGTTGACTGAGAATTTATTATCACTTTCACAGAGATTCCCACATTTTCACTACCTTTTAGCTAGAGTCTTCATGATTCCACTGGTTTGCGCCAAACTCCTTGAAGACTCTTTCCAAACAAGGAAAGGTTTCCATAGAAACCATATTTCCATTCCTCAATCTATTCCACATCCTTTGCTTTTGAAATTCAAAATTCATGTAAAGTTATTTAATATCTAACTAGTCTGCAGGTCCCAACAGGTTTTTTTCTTTATCACAGGGTTAATTCTGTATCCCCCCCTCCCAACTCATATATTTAAAGATTACATTTTAATGAAATTAAATTTAAATACTCACAAAAGTTTCATACCTAGGCTGAAGAGTTTGGATTTTTGTCAACACCTATTGGCAGTCAGATGCCAGTGGAGAGTTTAGAGAAGATAAAATTAATGTTTTAGGAGAATTAATATGGTGGCAGTGCATAGGATGAATTGGAGTGGGGAGAGTGTAGAAGCAGACAGACCAATTATAGGGTTCTTTAAAGAGTACATTCATAAGCTGAGGAATATCTAGTGGAAATAAAGTAATTAGTAGATTTTATGAAAACTTTCTTAATCTCTTAAAACAATGTCAACTTAACACAGCTAACAGAAATAAAATGCCGGTTAAGCAGCAAAATGATAACTATAAAAAAAGATAAATGTAAACCTTGAAAGACTATATTTTTTTAAAGAATTGTTTACCTTAAAAATAAGATTTAGATAATTAATTACAGATTTGACACGATTTCATATGTGATTTCATTCTTAATGTATATCCTATGCAGTTGATCTTACACTGTCAAATTCACTACTTTGATAAAATTATTTTTCTAATTATATAAGTACTATCCACTGGTTGTAGTGTAATGTAGGAAAACATCACATAAACAAAAATAGCAAACCTGTACAAGGTACCATGCATAGGGGCATAACGATAGTGAAGTTTGCTACAAAGAGGACAACTAGTAGGAAATGAAGAATTGGCTTGGTTTTTGAGCCCTCCATAAATGGCCTCTTCTGTCTCCCCACCCCTTACATCAAAGGGACAGAAAATTCTGTGATGGTACTAATGTGCTGTGAATAATGAGTATCAAAGCTTATGGAATCTTCTGTGATGATGACTTTCATGAAGATTAACTTTTGCTTGGGGTGATGGTGGTAATGCAAAGGAGGAAGTTGATGATGGAGTCAAATTCAAGAAGTACAGTTGCTGGGAAATGGCATTCAATATAAAAAAAATTTTATCCAATATATCATATTAGCTATGAAGATCATTTCTTCCCTAACCTTAATCATTGAATGAGTGTTACCTGAGACAGATTGAGGCCTGGGAAAGACCTTAGTTTAAAAAGGTCAAGGTCTCCCACTGCATCTGAGACCATCTCCAATCATTCTGATTTATAGCATGCAACTGGACTCAGACGTTGCCAGAAGAGTGAGGCTGGTGTCTTTGCATAGCCCTGCCCCAATTAAATCCAGTTCACTGTCAAGTCAAGACATCACTTTCCTGATGTCATTAGTCTTCTCTGAGAAAGAAGGAAAAACAACAATACTTAGCTGTGAAAGTAAGAAGAATTTTCTTAATTTCTCAGGATCCAAAGCAATTCTATAAAAACATGTTACACCAGAATTGCCCATGAACTTCAGTGGGGAAGAGTTTACCATAACAATGAAGTTACAAATTGGGCCAAAAATAGAATTAAAAAACACACAGCACAAACTAAATTTATAATAGTTTTTTTTTCGTATTTCAGAAGTGCATGTATTAGTGAACTATAAAAATCTGTGGAAGTGTGCTTTCATAATAAGAAAATTTTAAAAACATAAATCATCAATTCTAGTAACAAGACATTATTACTTTGAGACATAAACTTTAACTAAGAATATTTCCTTTTTTTGCCCACTTTGAATTAGCATTAGTAGTCATGGCCCTTTGTTAATTATAATACATTTCATTTGCATATATCAAACTATCAAGGATTATTCTTCTAGTAAAAATAAGAATGATTATGGTAGAAATATAATTCTAAATGTCTATCACTGAATGCTCTAAGTTTCTTTTAAAGTAAATATTCAATTAATTGTAAGCAAAAAGAATCTTATAAACACTATCTTTTAAGGATATATAGATTTTAAAGGTAGTGAACTGGCTAAGACATTGGCCCTATAATCAAGAAAACTTGAATTCATGTCTGCTCTCAGAGATTTACTAACTATGTGACTCTGGACAAGTCACTTATGGATTGTCTACCTCAGTTTCCCCAGCTGTAAAATGGGTTGTATAATAATATCCATTTCACAGTGTTGTTATGAGGATTAAATGAGCCTATATTTACAAAACATTTAGCATAATGCCTAGAAAATAATAGGTGCTTAATGAATGCTTAATCATCTCCCTTCCTTAGAATGCTATATATTTTCTGAAGTATTTTCATATAATCAATCAATAAATATTAATTAAGCACCTGCTTTATGCCAGGCACTGTAACCTTATATATTACAGTCCCAGCACCTGTATCCCTCGTTAAAAGGAGAAAATAATAAGGAGAAGGCATCCACGTTCTTTATCACAAGCAACAACTACTGACCATTTGCAACAAAAAAACAGAGAAACATAAGATCTCTGGGAGTGGGAGGACACCCAACAACCAGTTCTGCTTCCAGTTCAATCCTCACAGCACTTGTGTGGAGAAGCAAGTCCTCTGGAAAGGAGGCTCAACATCCTCACCAACGTCTATCCAATGGATAGGCAAGTTAGCATAGCTAAAGCAGCAATGAATCCTGAAAGAGAAACAAGAGCTGACATGGGCCAATGAAGTCAAATCAGTATCGTTGCCTTGATCTTCACCTCCCTTCAAACACAGATGGTTACAGTTTAAGTACATTGGGAATATCATTGCTTCCTGCCAAGTGCCCTCAGCCATCATCCAGGAAATAACTCTTGTGGAAATGTAACCTTGTAACATCTTATACAGGTTTTATAGTAACTGGTACTGAAAACTCATTAAAGACAATTTGTGCCACAACATCCGTTGTCAAATTCTTCAGCAACAGAAACTGATAGGAATTTTATTAATGGAAAATGCAAGAGACACTGACATCTGCATTGTTGATACACTCAAAGGTACATAATACTTTCCCATTAGAATTTCACTTAAGTCTTTCATATGTGCTTCATTTCCCATTAGAATGTGAGCTTCTTGAGAGTGAAATTGTTTTGTTTTGTTTTGTTTTTTTAATATATTTCCATTTGAATCATGAGGGCTTAGTACAGCGTTTTCCACACAATAAGAACTTGATAAATGTTCTATTTGTATATTCATTCATTGAAGAGGCAATATGCAATTAGTGCCTGGATGCTGTCAGAGATTTATATATATTCTTGAGCGTTCTTCAATACCAGGGACTGTCTTACTCCTTTTATTTGTATCTTCAGCTCTTAACATAATGCATTGTACATAGTCAAACTTAATAAATGCTTAATTCATCTATTCATTCATTTATACACCTTATTAGATTTAGTCCCCGCTTATAAGCCAGTGAGGCAGATATTAGCATGTTGTAATAACTAAAGAAATTGAGATGGTTAAATACTTTATGACTTGCCGAAGGCCAGAAAGCATGCCTAAGGCCCATCAAAGAGCACAATTAGAGACCAAATTCAAAATTCAAAATTCAAAATTCCAGATTCAAAACTTGGCTATTATCTTTGATCTTTTCTTTTATTCCTATTTTTATTTCACTTCTCACATCTGACAGATAACTACTTCTTGATGATTTTGTTTGTTTTTTTTTTTACCTTTCATCTCTCTCTTTATCTATCTTCTCACTCTCACTTTGTCTGTCTCTGTCTCTATGTCTGTCTTTATCTCTGTGTGTCCATCTCTCTGTGTCTGTCCCTGTCTCTCTGCCTCTTGCTCTGTTTGGCTGTCTGTCTGTCTCTCTCTGTAAGTTTGTTTTTCTAGTCATTTGGAACTGGATTTCCTTCTGTTAGTCAGGCTACTCATGGCCTGATCTCTGTACTGATCAACGTAGGAACTTGACATACTTCCAACCTGGACAATTCATGAATTATTAGGCAACATGATAGCCTTCTGCTCCTGGGGACTCACTGTCTTTGTGGGAGTCATTGTGCAGATTCAGAACTGGCCTATCCTTACTCTAGGTCAGAAATTTCAAACCAAGAGTGATTTACCAAGTTCTGTCTTCCCCAAAACAGGCATCATAAGGATGCATCCTTACATCTTGACAGGTTTTGTCTTAACCACTCTTTTCTTTCCATTTCCATTGCTACAACAAGAAAATAGCTCTTTAGTGGCACAGATCTGAACTATTGAAATAGCATGCTGCTAGGTTATCTCATGTGATAGCCATTCTTTAGATGACTGGTAAATTTATTGTCTATACAACCTGAGCTTTTAACCTTCCATCATCTTCCCTTGGCATAATGAGTAAAGTTTAAACCAGTTTATTTTGAAACATTCCAAATTTTTTCTTCACACTTCCTATACAGCCTTATCTCTTTCTGCTTCCCAGAAGCAAGACCCCTTATTAAGGACCAAAAGGATAAAGAGTGAGTTGAAATGCTAACCAGTCAAAAATTAACCTTCTGCTCAGTCAATTGGTATTTCTATCAATTATTTGAGAGTACAAAGGATAAGCTTTATAAAAGTACCTAATATTTGCCAGGGACTATACTGAGTATTTTACAAATATTATCTCACTTGATACTCATGAGAACACTGCAATACTGATATTCTTATCTCAGTTTAAATAGAAGGAAAGGTATAGAACAAGTGAATTTATAAGTATCTTAGGGCAAACTATATTTGAACTCATGTCTTTCTTATACCAGAATGAGAGTTTGATCAACTGCTAGACCTAGCTGATTTCAAAGTCCTAGAGATTACTAGAGATTCCTACATGTGGAGACAGGTCATTATTTGGTGTTTTGTGGGTGGTAGAGTGGAGAAAATCATGCTTGGTATATATTATTTGATATATTTGGCAAGAAATAGCAGAACATATTCAAGGAAGAGGTTATAAGGATCATGCAATCATATGTCAAGAGTTTAAAGACTTAGAAAAGAACATCTAATCCAGAATCTTTTTTATATAAATTAAAAAAAAATATTGAGTCCCAGGGATGTCAATTGACTTTTCCATGTTCTCATAGGTCATAAGGTAAAGAGGTAAGATTTGATCATGGTAATCTCATCGTAAGGCTTCTTTCCATATTACACCAATTTCTCCTACCTGACTAGGAGAGCAGTTGGATCACATGATTAGGTAACGGCAAATGCAAATTATAATTGTGAGCTTTTGACACTTGTGACATTTTATGTTTTGGAAGTATGAAAAGCTGCTTCTGTTAATTTGGATATTGTTCTGTCTTTCCGTGGGAATCCATACACAACATGCACCATGTTAGGAGTGAAGCAATAATAAAAAAAAAAAAAAAAACTGCTTTAACACTCTCTCTACCTGAATTGCAACAGATAAGGATTCCTTCATATCCTCACCCAAATAAAGGTATTGCTGGCAATAGATAAGAGACCCCTGATGCTGCTGTAATAAGCAACTTTGAACTTCTAATCTTGAGAATACAGAGTATAGCTATACATGACTTTTTGTCAATACTAATCTCAGGGGAGATGTTATAGATCCCATTTGCCTTGTATCAGGCCAAATGGCTTTATTCCTCCTAGTTTCTGATTCTCAGGACTATATGGCATCACCACATTCTAGTCTCTAGCATGTCTTCTTACTTTACTTAGCTAGGTGGAAACTGGGTGTGCCAATGTTGACTGGGCCAAGAGCTTATGGTTAATATCAAAGTCTTGGAGGAAACTGCATTTCTCAAATTCTTAGTTAAATGCCTGCAAACACATATTGTCAGGTGAAGATGAGGACACATAAGGATAATGCCAAGTTTTAAAGTTGTCTAGAGGGGCAATCAGCACAGCCCAGGAAGTGTGGAGTGCAGTCCAATGTGGCAGGCACAGGACCCTGAAAAGAGTTCAGGGACAACCAGCAGCAGCAGATCCAAGATTGTTTAACCCACAAATGCCACAGACAGCTCCAGAGGTCAGTGGAAGGGCTCCTTCACCCAGGATTGGGGAGCTCAGTATGGACTCACTGCAGTAGCCACTGCAGCTGCAGCTTGCATTTTTGGAGCCCTTCACCTAGAGCCACTGGGGGAATTGAGCAGCTGATCTTCATCTCAGCCCTGAGCTCAGTCATAACAAAGAATTCAAAAGTCAAATAATTGGCTGGGAAAATGCCCCAGAAAGGGGGAAAAAGTAAGACTATTGAAGGTTACTTTCTCGGTGAGCAGGAATTTTCTTCCATCCTTTCCGATGAGGACAAACAATTTAGGTCTTCAGAGGAAGACCTTAAAGTCAAGAATTCTGCATGCAAAAGCACAAAAATAAATTTTAAAAAATGGTCTCAGGCCACAGGAGAGCTCAAAAAGGATTTTCATAATCAAATAAGAGAGGTGGAGGAAAAAATGGGAAGAGAAATGAGAGCAATGCAAGAAAACCATGAAAAGCAAGTCAACATTTTGCTAAAAGAGACCCAAAAAATGCTGAAAAAAACACAACACCTTAAAAAATAGACTAACTCAAATTGCAAAAGGGGCCCCAAAAGCCAATGAGGTGAAGAATGCTTTAAAGAGCAGAAATAGCCAAATGGAAAAAGAGGTTCAAAAGCTCACTGAAGAAAATAATTCTTTAAAAATTAGAACTGAGTAGGTGGAAGCTAATGAATTCATGAGAAATCAAGAAACTACAAAACAAAATCAAAAGAATGAGAAAAAAAGAAGATAATGTGAAATATCTCATTGGAAAAACAACTGACCCTCAAAATAGATCCAGGAGACACAGTTTAAAAAATATGGAACTACCTGAAAGCCATGATCTAAAAAAGAACCTAGATATCATCTTTCATGAAATTGTCAAGAAAAACTGCTGTGCTATTCCAGAACCAAAGGTTAAATAAATATTGAAAGAATTCACTGATCATCTCCTGAAAGATATCCAAAAAGAGAAACTCATAGGAATATTGTAGCCAAATTCTGGAGTTCCCACATCAACGAGAAAATATTGTAAGCAACTAGAAAGAAACAACTCTCGTATTCTGGAAATGCAATCAGGATAACACGGGATCTGGCAGCTTCTACATGAAGGGATCAAAGGGCTTCGGATACAATATTCCAGAAGTCAAAGGAACTAGGATTAAAACCAAGAATCACCTACCTAGAAAAACTGAGTAAAATACTTCAGGGGAAAATAGTGTCATTCAATGATATAGAGGACTTTCAAGTATTATTGATGAAATATTCAGATCTAAAAAGAAAATTTGACTTTCAAACAAAAGAATCAGGAGAAATATGAAAAGGTACATAGGAAAGAAAAAATAGTAAAGGACTTTCTAAAGCTGAACTGCTTACATTCCTACATGGAAAGAAAAGTCTTGAGATTTTTCTCAGTATTTGGGTAGTTGGAGGAATTACACACGCACACACGTATATATGTGTGTGTGAGTGTGTGTGTATACATAGAAACATATTTATGTATATATATATATATATACACACACGTGTGTGTATACACATATATACAGAGAGCACAAGGTGAGTTGAATAAGGGATGATATTTGAAAAAATAAGCTTAAGGGGTGAGCAAGGAATATGTTGAGAGGAGAAAGGGAGAAATGGAATGTGGCAAATTTTCACTCATAAAAGAGGCAAGAAGAACCTTACTCAATGGAGGAGAAAGGCAAAATGTAAAGCTTACTCTCCTCATATTTGACTTAAGGAGGGAGTAACATGCTCACTCAATTTGGTATGAAAATCTATATTACACTACATGAAAATAGGGAAGAAGGGGACAAGTGGGATGAGGGGGATGATAGTGGGGTGGGCAAATAGGAGAAAGAAGTAAATAAAAGTAAACTTTTATGGGGAAGGACAAGCTTGAAAGAGAGGATAGAATATATGGGGGGCAGGATAGGATGGAGGAAATAGAGTTAGTCATGCACAGCATGACTATTATGGAAATATATATATATATATAATATATATATTGAATTGCTTGCATTCTCAGTGGGAATGAGTGCAGAAGGAGCAAGAGAAGGAAGGTGGAATTCAATGTATTAGGAACAAATGCTGAGAAACATTTTTGCATACACCCGGGAAATAAGAAATACGGTAATGCGGTATAGAAATCTGTCTTGCCCTACAAGAAAAGAAAGAAGATGTGGATAAGAAAAGAATGGGGTGGGGTGTGATACAAGGGAGAACATATTTGGGGAATGGGTAATCAGAATGAAAGGCATAATGGAGGAGGGGAGAAATGGGGAGAAAATTTGGAACTCAAAATTTTGTGGAAATGAATGTTGAAAACTAAAAATAAATAAATAGACATTTAAAAAATAATATAAAAATAAATAAAGTTGTCTAGAGGGCATTTTGTTGTTATTTTATTTGTTTTATTTTTTTCCCATCTTCATTGGGCCATACCTATTTACCTTTGACTTTCAGGAGTGATTACTCTATATTTGATTCATGTTCCTTTCTTTTAAGGTTTTAGGAACATAAAATTTTAAAGCAAGTGTACATTTGATTTTATTTTTGATCACATGACTCCAATATGATTATAATTAATTCATTAATGAAAATACTAAGTACATGGGCAAGTTGCATGAGTTAAATTTAGTGAAAAGTTTTAATGAAGCTAAAAGTTTCAAGAAATTAATAAGATCAGATTTTCCAAGTATTCAACATCAACATAGAAATACCACACACACACACACACACACCCATCCATCCATTCTATCTATCTATCTATCTATCTATCTATCTATCTATCTATCTATTTATCTCTATCTATCAATCTGTCTATCTTGATATACATACACAGGGAGATAGAGAGGTAGAAACAGAGACTCTATATGTGTAGTATCTATAGGTGTATATATATATATATATATATATATATTTACACACACATTATATGTATCTTGTAGAATATATGTTACACATAGCCCCATATTCCATAGAATGCACATTAAATGTAATATATTTTATGGAATATATACACTTGTAAATTATATTCATATGGCTCTATCTCTATGTTCATACGTACATGTTTATAAATTCATATATCTATATATGTCTGACATACACACATGTGCAGGTATGTATATATTGTTAATATATGCTTATATACATACACATATGTATGTATATGTATTCCTGTGTTGGTATTGAATACTTTCCTCTTTTCCATTTCTTGAAAACTTCAGTGCTGTTAGAAGTGTGCCATAGAGGTGGAGCCAATATGATGAATTAAAGGCAGAGATTCACCTAAGTTCTTTCCCAAACCCTTCAAAATATTTTTAAATGATCCTAAACAAATCCTAGAGCAAAGTAATCTACAAAATGAAAAAGTAAAACAATTTTCTAGCCCAAGACAACTTAGAAGATTGGCACAAAATGTCTGTTGCTCTAGAGCAAGACAGGAGCACTATTTTGCTATAAGAAACGCTGAACAGAAGACTCTCAGAAATGACCTGGAAATACTTACATGGGCTGAATTAAAGTGAAATGTACTGTGTATAAAGTTACAGCAATATTGTAAGATCACATTAAATCATTCGACTTATCTGCTCTCAGGAAGACAATGATCCTAGACAACTCAGAAGAATATATCATGAAAAATACTACCCATTCCCAAAAGAACTGATGGTATCTGAATAAAGATCAAGGCATACCTTCTTTGCTTTATTTTTCTTCAATAGTTGTCCGTGTTTTTTTTCACATGAGTAAGATATTTTTATGACTTCACATGCATAACCTATACCACATATTTTGCCTTCTCACTGAGGAGTATGAGGAGGGAGGATGGGAGAAAATTTGGAGCTCAACGTAATAAAAATTAATTTTTTTTATTTCTGACTAGGGAAAATAAAATACTAAAAGAATACTTGAGTTGTCTTCGTAACTGACTATATATGATATATGACAAATCATATAACTAGGTTTATTTATTCACATGAATACATAAATTACATGATACACCACATGTGTGCATCATATACCATATACAAATACTAGACATAATAATTCACAAGACAGTCTTCTAATGTCCTGAAGCATTTTAATTACTTTGATTGGGAGAAGTATTTCTATTTCTTAAGTCACAAATTCTAAAATAATTGAAAGATGAAACTCAAAGAATACTTTAATGCATAATTCAAAGTTGAACAAAAGTAGCATAGCTTATAGAATGATGGTTTTGGAATCAAGAAGCCCTAAGTACAAATATACACCTCAAAGACTTACTAGTTACATGACTTATTTTCTTCATGTGTCAATAGAAATAATAATATCATCTACTTCGAAGAGTTTTGTGATGATCAAATGAAATAATGTTATGTATTTTCCAAACCTTAAAGTGGTACATACTCATATACATACTGTATGTATATGTATGTGTGCATAATGTATATGTATAGATAGATATATGCTAATAATTGTTATACAAATGAAAATACTTCAATTGGAATGAGCAAAATTGGGTGAACAATACATACATGTCATATTGGGTACATCAATGTAAAGTCATTTAGGTTTTGATACCTCCCTGTTAATTAAAATAGAATAAAAGAAAACAAAATCAAACTCTTTGATCCCTTTCCTAATATATCTATTAGTTTATCAGGTTAAAATAACCATTATAAATTTTCATGCTGCTAATATGCACATATAATTAATCAACGTACATTTATCAAGCACCTGGAATGTACCCAGAATTGTCTTAAGTTATGGTATGGCAAAAAAAAAGAAAAACATCAAAAATACCCTTTTCTCATGACAATTTCACTTTGCTAATGACATTATGCACAAGTTTGTGTACAAAGAAAATATATTTATAAAAGCAATTAGCTGTCATCAATAGATAAAAGCTACTAGCATAAAGGGAGCTTTGAAAAGGGTGTTTACAGAAAAAATCTTTTTGCTTTATACATTTTCACCTTAGTCATGTTGAATAGAAGAATTAAAAGGAACAGGAGAAACCATAAAACAAAACAAAGCAAAGCACAAAAGAGAATGGTCTGCTTCATTCCGCTACCCTTTGTCTGGATGTGGAAGGCATTTGCCTCAAAGTTCATTGAGAATATTTTAGGTCCTTGCATTGTTATGAAGGATGAAGACTACCAGAAAAATACCTCACATATTGTGGTTGTTGCTGTATGCAAAGTTCTCCTGGTTCCGCTCCTGTCACTCTGCATCAATTCATATAAGTCTTTCCAGGCCTTTCTAAAATCTTCCTGTTCATCATTTCTTACAGCACAATAGTATTCCATCACATTCATATACCACAATTTGTTCAACCATTCCCCAGTTGATGGGCATTGCCTTAAGTTCCAGTTTTTGAACACCACAAAGAACACCTTAGTGTCTGGTATCTTATCTTGCCAGGCAATCTTCAGAATATTTCTAAGACTATTCAAATGGAAGTGATTCAGTTTCCTGCCATGGCACTGATGCACTGTCCAGATTTCACAGGCATACAACAATGAAGTCAGTGCAACAGCTCTGTAAACTTTAAGTTTGGTAGTCAGTCTAATACCTCCTCTCTCATACTTTCCGTGGGAGTCTCCCAAACACCAAATTAGCTCTGGCAATATGTGCATCAACCTCATTATCAATGTAAACATCCTTAGAAAGTGCACTACTCAGGTAAGCAAACATCCACAGCATTCAAAACTTCTCCATTTGCCGTAATTATTCCATATGGATGGTGTGGTGGTAGCTAATGGAGCACCTGGATTTTCTTGGTGTTAATTGTTAAGCTAAAATTAGCATGAGCAGCAGAGAATTGTGGCATCTTAGCTCCAGAGGCTGCACTGAGTGCACATTCTTCTCCAAACAGAAAATCATACACCTGCATTCATTCCACGTGTGTACTGGCTTATAGCTTTTTCAAGTTGAAGAATTTACCATCAGTGCAGTAGCTGACCTTGACGTATTCATCCTCATTAAAACTTTAGACAACATGGTTGAAAGCATCATGCTAAAAAGGAAAAGAGCAATCACACAGCCTTCTATCCTTCCATTGGTGACTGGGGAAGCTTGAGAGCTTTGTCCATTATCCAGAACCTGGGCAAGCATACTGTCACAAAATTGATGTGTAATGATGATGAACTTCTTTTTTGGACAACCAAAATTTTCACATAATTTTCCATAAGTCCTCACAAGTAACAGTATCAAAGGCCTTGCTCAGATCTAAAAATCTTGTGTACAGACATCTGTTCTACTCCTGGCATTTTGTCTGGAGGTGTCATGCAGGAAACACCTTAACAACTATCCCTCAGCTATTTCTGAAACCACAGTGGCTTTCAGATAGATGACCATCTTCCAGGTGAAGGATCAGTCTATTAAGGAGGACTTTGACAATAATTTTGCCAGCAGTGACTGAGAGAGAGAGAGAGAGAGAGAGAGAGAGAGAGAGAGAGAGAGAGAGAGAGAGAGAGAGAGACCTGTTAATGTTGCAGGATAATCTATTCCCTTTACCTTTATAGAGATGGACAATGGAGGCATCTTTGAACTCCTGAGGGATAACCTCCTCTTGCCACATAACCCGGAAAATTTCATTCAGCTTTTTTATGAGCAATGACATTTCCCACCTTGTAATTCCCTACCACTGGAATAGAATCAGAGCCAGATGCTTTGTCACATGAAAGAAACCTAAAGATATTGAAAACCTCTTCTTCCACTGGAACTTCAGGGAAGGAGGGGTTGACTTCAACCTGTGGTAAACAGTCAATGGCCTGAACATTGGTTGATGTTAGATGGTTAAGAACACTAGGGAAGTCTTCAGTTCATCTCTCTAAAATCATATGTGTATGAAATCATATGTGTATCAATGTGGTTCCATCAACACTGAGTAGCTGAGATGCATTATAGGCATTTACCCCATAAATAACCTTCAGGGCATCATAAAAGTGCTTTAGATTGTGACTATGAGCATACAATTCAATTTGATCTGCCCTCTTACTGAGCCAAGAACCCTGCATCTCTCTAAGCTTTTCTTGTATTTTACTTTTGATGACACGAAACGCTGCCTTCTTCGAGTCAGATGAACTACCCTGCTAGTAGACTCTGTGCAGTTCTCATTTTTTCATTTAGTAGCTTCTGAGTTTCTCTATCATTTTGATCAAACCAGTCTTGATGTTTGCAAATGTTCTGGTCCAGTTGAGCAAATGCAGTGCTATACACCAAATCTCGGAAAGCTGCCCACTCATTTTCTGCCTGTTGACAACTGTTGGCTCAACTTTTCCTTCAAGTAAGCAACAAACTGTTTCAGATCAGAGAAGAGCTCCAATTTGTTGACATTTATTCTACTCATAGTCATTTTGCCCTGGGGATGCCACTTGTTGAATGTACATTTTCAACTTGGCATGAATAAATCTATGATCAGTCCAGCACTGTACCACACATTGTCTTTCTCACTCTCACAGCCTTTCTGTCACTTTTCCTTACTATCACATAGTCTATTAAAGGCCAATTTTTGCTGTGAGGGTATATCCATGAAGTTCTATTGCATTTAGGTAAATGAGGGACAGTGTTGGTGGTGAGATCATGAGATGCACAAGCCTTCAGTAGTAAGTGACCTTTGCTGTTGTTCTTTCCAACTCCATTTCTCCCTAGGAAACCCTGACAAGTCTGGCAATCTGAGACTACTCTAGTACTAAAATCACCCAGATAATAAGCTTATCCTCTATTGGCACACTGATCTTGTGTCTCTGATCTTCTTAAAATTTGTATCAGACTTCATCAGGGTCATCATAATAGAAGCATAAGCACTGATGATGTTTTTCTACAAGTGGCAATGATATTGTCATGAGTCTGTAATTCACTCCTTTTGGCAGTCATAAAACTTGGTGACTAGATTAGTTTTGATTGCAAAACCTACATCCTACATCACAAAGAAGCTAAGAAGATAATTATAGGGAGGAATAACAGAAAGTATTAATTATAAATGGAATTCAACTATAAATGAGAGGACAAGTATGAGGTGATCTCTATCTGGAATGAAAGGATCAAGTGAAGGATTTTAGAAACTGGAGAAAAATGCAAATTATCACATTCACTAGGAAACATCTGGTACACAGGGAGAAAGTAGAGTAATAAAGGGCATAATTTGCTGAAGAAAGGAAGGATTGGGATAATTTATGGGTATAATGGGATTTGCCTTGGCAAGGGGAAGTTCTACCCCTTCATGTTAAACAAGAATAATGGAGAATTTTTTTTTATGGAAAACATCTTAGTGAAATGAGATAATAAATAGGTGAGAAAAGGGTATTAAACTAGAATGACCTTATTTTCTTACAGGAAATGAGGCAAGATTCTCAGCTTATAGGATGCACATAGTTGGAACAGTAAGAGGTATATGATGATGAAAAGGTTTCAATATTTGTAGAAGTGAAAACTATTGCCTTTCTCAGTGAGGGCCAAGATCCAGACACCATAGTTTTGTGATTTTCTTCAGTCTTAAACAGTGCTCATCTCCCTCCCCTCTTTACCTCTAACGTAATATGTTTTTGTGCCTCTTCCTGTGATGTTTTTCTTCTTTTCTTTTTTCTTTTTCTTGTTTTTTTCTTTTCTTTTTCTAGCTCCATTTTTCACACTCCCATTGCAAACATTTCACATCCTTAAATCACATTTTTTATCACCACTTCATTTAATTTATACCCACTCCCTCTATCTATGTATATCCATTTTAATTATCACAAAAAACATATAATTCTCAAAATTAACAACTATAGTACTCACTTATAGGAATATAAATAGTTTGCTCATATTGAGTAACAACTTCTTTTTTCCCCTGTTTTATTTTTATGCTTCTCTTGAGACTTGTATTTGAAGATCAAATTTTCTATTGAGCTCTACCTTTTTCATCAGGAAGATCTGGAAATCCCTTATATCGCTGAATATCCTTCTCCTTGCCTGAAATCTTATGCTCAGTTTTGCTGGGTAATTGATCCTTCCTTGGAGTCCAAGCTCTTTTGCCTTATAAAATATCATATTCCAGTACCTCTGATAATGTAGAAGCTTCAAGGACCCTGTGTGATCCTGACTGTAGTTTCTTAATATTTGAATTGTTTCTTTCTGGCTGCTTGCAGTGTTTCCTCCTTAACTTGATAGTTCTGGAATTTGGCAACAATAGTCCTTGGTGTTTCCAGTTTGGGATCATCTCTTTCAGGAGGCGATTGGTGAATTCTTCCAATGACTATTTTGCCCTCTGTATCTAGGACCTCTGAACAATTTTCATTGATGATTTCTTGGAAAATATTATTCAGACTCTTTTTTCATCATGGTTTTCAGTAGACCAATAATTCTTAAATTTTCTCTCCTGGATCTATTTTCTAGGTCAGTTGTTTTTTCCAAAGAGATACTTTACATTTTCTTCTATTTTGTCATGTTTGATTGATTCTTGATGTCTCAAAGAGTCATTAGTTTCTACTTGCCCATTCTAATTTTTAATAGATTGTTTTCTTTAGTTAATTTTTGCATCTCCTTTTCCATTTGTCCAGTTTTTCCAGTTAGCTTTTGTATCTCTTTATCCATTTATCCAATTTTCCTTTCAATTTCTTCTGTGAATTATTTTTTCTTATTTATATAGTTATTAGCCAATTTTTCTTCTACCTCTCTAATTCGGCTTTTAAAACCCCTTTTTGAGTTCTTCTAAGAAAACTCTTGGACTTGAGACCAGTTCATATTCCCTTCTGAGATTCCAGGTGTGAGTATAGTCTCAATGCTGACCTCTTTGTCATTCGTACTTTGGTTTTTGTCCCCATAATAAAATCCTATGGTCTTTTCTTTTCTAGTTTGCTTCTTCTTCATGATGATTGCCTTTTCCCAGGCTTTTGGAGTGGATCTCTGCTTCTGGGTCACAGGTTCCCTGTCCCACAGTTCTTATGCTTAGAACTTGAAGCTTTACGTATTGTAGCCTCCAGTTCTTTCAGCTACAAGCCAGAATTTTGCAGTTTACCTGTTGCTATACTGGTTGGTGTGCCAAAGCAGAGGGAAAGTAAAGTTGTTCTGACTTTAACCCCAGAGTTATCCTGGAGCTAGCTGCACAAGGTGTTGGGAAGGGTGGTGTGGCCTCAGGAGTTCTGCTCTCCTGCTGGAGAACACAGGTAGACTCAACAGTTGGTGAACCCCAACCTGCGTGTGTCTTCGCAATTCCCCTGGCTGAGATAAGGCATATCATGGGTCCTGATGTTAGTGCTTAGGCGCTCCACACCCCAGGGGTTCAGGATCTCTTCCTGGTTTGCTGAGGTGGCACTGTCTGGTGCAACTCCAGTCCTGCACTGGTCCCCTTCAGGTATAGAAAGAGGGACTTTCTTTGCTATTTTCCTGGCCACTCAAACTAAGAGAATATTTACCCCTGTGGCTGATCCCACTGTTCCAGGATTTTTCTTAGGGAATTTTTTTTTTTGATTTTTCAAGGTCAGCAGGGGAGAGGCTTAGCACTTACAGATCATTCTGCCATCTTGGCTCCTGAAAGTTCAAGTAGGTGACTAACAGATGTATAAGCTTTAGGCTTATATGTCAATCTTAGGAGTGACTGTTGCTGTTACCTGTGGTTCTGTGCTTCTCTCTCACGCAGTTCCACTGGACTCCAATCCTGGGCTGGTATGTTTGAGAATCCACTCTGCTGCTTCTGCTTCAGACATTCTGGTGCTTCCTGCTCAACCTTACTATGATGACTTCCACTCTGGAAAAACCTGTGTTCTGTGCTCCTCCAACCCTGTGCAAACACATCCTTTCCATCAACCTTCCTGGCTCTTCTGGGTTGGAAATCTTTCACACTGACTCCTTTTGGATTCTGCCACTCTAGAATTCAGATTTCTTTTTTTAGAAGTATCTGAAGGAGTTTATCTTAGAACTTAGGTGAGTATATGCTCTCACTCTGCCATCTTAGTTCCACCCTCTCTTCAGTATCATTAACTGTATCAGTAAAGGCAGGAAATTATAGTAATAATCCAAGATGGAAGATTGGTAGGGAAATATCAGTGAAGGGGCTAAAGAGAAACAAACATATAGTGTTCATCAATGGGTCTTTTATCCCCATCTTTGGGTAAGATAGGTGACTGCAGCCATTTTAGTAGTCTAGGAAATAGCTGAGGGAAAAAAGGGCTTGGAGTTCTCAATGAGGATGATAAACGATTTTGGGTTGTAAGAAAGAAGGAGAGGTTTAATGATAATATTTGTAGTAGACAAAGTTCATGAACATGGAAGTGGTATACATATGTATGATGACAGGGTCAAATAAATAACAATCTCTGTTTTTAGGTGAGGTAAGGTATAGGTGTAGGTTACGGGAAATTAGCTGAGATTCTGAGAGTGTAGAACATTGGAAGTGGTATAATTACATGTGTTCAAATTTCTTAGAATGAAGGCAAAAGCTGGAGAGGATAGACTGTGAGCCAAGTTCTGAACTTTTTAATGAAACCAGACAAAAGCTATCAGAATTTGGATTGGGTGGTAGTTATTCTTTATGTGAATCTCAAAGAGGAAAACATTATTGAGCAATGATGGTAGAGGAAGAGCCTGAAAGTAGCAAAAGTAACAAGGAATATTCTAACTCTTCTCCCCTGCCTTGACTGGTGAAGAGAAGTGCAATCAGCTGGGGAATAGGTGCCCACAGAGGTTCATCATCAGCAAGGAATCCGATCTTGATAGACAGAAGCAAAGAGAAAGTAGAAGGAAAAAAATGAGATGAAAGGAAGTAGTTAGCTATGGAGCATGCATTCTAGAGAACAAAGTAAAGTGTAACAACGGGAAGAGATTGATGAGTTTGAAGGAAAACAGTAGGTGAACGTGGAGAATAGGGTTTGAAAACAGGCTGTCGGTGGTTCAGTGTTGCTTAAATAGTAGTAGGAGATGACTGGGAGGATGTTTGTTAATCAATGAGGAATGAAGTCATGAAGGTTAGAATAAATAGGCATCTTGGATCACTGTTTTATGAAATTCACTGATATTGTACGAAAAAATGTCAGTGCTATTTCTGAGTACTGGTTATTTTAGGTTGCTTATTCAAGACAACTTAAAGGTGCATGTCAAAGAAATAAAACCAGTTTTGTTTTCCTTCTCGTAAAGGAGGTTGTCATTCGAGTGATGATCAGTGACGCTGTCTTTGATTAAACAAGTGCCCAATAATTATTAATTTTCTATAGTCCTTTGAGTAAAGTGTTATATGGTCCACATTTTGATATAATGCTAATTCAATTTTGTCTATGCTCATTCCCTTAAGCTATTTTCTCTTCTATTATTGCTATTTCTAACAATAATAGCTGTCAAAATAGAGCAGACAAGGAGTAACTTTGCTTCACGCTGAACTTCCAGGAAAATCTTACTGTACTTGATTAATACAAATATTGGTTGCTCTAAGTTTTATATTAATTCTTTTGGTATAAATAATTATTTGAAATTTAATCTTATCTAAGATTTATTTTAATGAGAGTCATTCAAGTTTTCCATGATTTTTCATCACGAAATTGAGATGTTTTGATTCCCTATTTTCACTTTTGTAAATATACTCATTATTAAACAATCTTTTTCGTTGATGTTTTCAGATTTGTTCCTTAATTTGTTCTTATGTATTCTTAGCAATGCTATCGGTGTTTTCTGTTTTGTTTTATTAATCTATTTGTTGGTGATTAACTCTTCCCATTTCTATCATGGATATTTTCCTTTTACTATTTCAGTACCAAGTGAATGTAAAAAACACATTGTTTAAAATTCATCCCTTCATTGACTTACTAATTATTTTCTTAATAAATTAGTCCACACATTCTGGGGAGGAATTTGGAACTATGCCCAAAATGCTACAAAACTGTTCATACCATTTGATCACAATAAGTATCTAATAGGTCTATAGCTAACCAAAGAAAGTGGGGGAAAGATCTGTTGTGGCAGAAAATTTAGAAATCAAAGGGATGCCCTTGAATTGGGGAACGATTGAAAAAGCTTTGTTATATGATTTTGATGGGATACAATTGTGCTATAATAAATGATGAACAGAATAGTTTAATAAAGAAAGGCTGAGAAAACTTATATGAATTCATGAAAAGTAAAGTGAGCACAACAAGGAGAAATATTGCACACAGTGTTGTCAGTATTATAAGACTGATAAACTGTTGAAGAGTTAGCTTTTCTGATCAAGACAATTACCCAAGAACATTCTGAAGGACCCATAATATAAGATGATATTTATCTAAGAAGAGAGAACTGATAAACTCTGGAGAGTGGAGCTTATTTTTTTCATTTTTTATTTGTGTTTAATTTTGCATTTTCTTTCTCAATGTAGTTCATATGGAAATATACTTTGCACAACTTCAAATGTACAGTCAATATAAAATTACTTGTCTGTTCAAAGATGAGGGAGGAGCAAGAAGAAGGGTTAGAATGTGGAATTCCATTTACTAAAATGTTATATGTCATGCAACTAAGAAATATCCAACAAAATAAATAAATAAAATTATGGAATGTCTAACAAAATAAATAAAATAAATGCTTAAAATGGCTTTTGAGCAAGTTGAATTTGTAATATTTTATTTTGATTAAGATATTTTGAGGAAACATGAAATATCTTATGGTTTAGGTTTTTTCCATTAAAGTCTGCTTATTCTATTCCTGCCTGTCTCTATATTTCTCTTTTTTTAAAGAACTCAATTATTTACATTTCTTTCATTGTTATTGACTTTTTTCAAATCTCTAAAATAACTAAATGCAGATTTGTTTGTCTTTTTTTTCCTCATAGTTGTTTGTAAGTTTATTTCTTTTCATTTAAAAGTTAGAGCTCCAGGTGAATTAAAAACTAGAATTTTCTCCGTTGGAAATATAGCCAGTAAAGTGTTGAATTATATTTTGCATCTTATCCAATTGATCTTTATTATTCTTCTTATATCAATATTTTATGCAATTATCTTGTAAAATTGCTTGAAATATAATGTTATTGAATTTGTTCTATGATTCTTTTCTTGAAAGGGAAAAATTGTTATTTTGGCTTCTTAAGTTATGCACTCAGTATAAGTGTACTTCTACATTTCAAAAAAGCATATTTTATTTCATTGTAATGATCTTTTGATGTTTTCTGACATTTTATACTGTATTTTTTCTTCTAGTTCTATCTTTATATTGTCCTTTTTTATAATTATTTATTAAACATTCCACCTGTCAGTCTAAACTACTGATTATCTTCTTTTTTTATTCACGTCACATCCTCATTCTTTATCCCTTCAATTTTTATAAATTTAAAATCTCTATGTTGATTTTTATGATTTTTCCTTTTACATTTATGTGGTGTATAATATTCATTTTCCAATATAATTCCTTTTTCTTCTGGAGGCCTTTCTTGAATATTTCTTCTCCACTTCCTCCTCCCCCTTTTGCTCCTCATCCTACTCTAATTTTGACTGAGCTCAATTTAATTTCCCAGGATTTTTTGCCTTCTTTTGCCTGTCATATTCATACTGAGAAAGTTTTCTTTTCCATTCTTTTAGTGCTTTGGGTCTTTGATTAGATTATTTTTAAATGTTATGAATTTGTTGAGAGCATCTCGATTTAGAGGTAACATAACACATTTGTTGAAGTACTTACCAGTAGTTAACACAGAAGCCTGTGCTAGGTTTCCTCTTGATTCAATAAAAGAAAGGGAATGGAAGGAATCTTTACTCACCACATAAGAACACAGTAACTTTGTAGTCTAAATCTATGTAGGACTTCAATGTTACAGAGGATGTGCATACATACACACAAATACACACATATATCTATACATATACATGTGTATATATGTATATATGCACATATATATAGAATACATGCATGCACATATGTATATATACATGCATACATATATACATATATACGCTATATATACTTTTATATATGTGTATGTTTCTTGATTTACCTGAGACTTTTCTGTATAATAGAAAGAACACAAGATATGAAGTCAGAAGACTTAGATTGTATTTGTGGTTGATGGACTGGTTCTGAGCCAGACACTTAATATCTATGAATATTGGTTAATTGGCAATTAAAAGAATAATACCTGCATCACTGACCTCACAATGCTTAGGTAAGGAGACATAGATATATTCAGTCATGTTTCATGTAAAAAAATTAATGTTTATGAGATCATTAAATATAAATGTGACCATCTCAGCTATAACTTAAGTGTATTTTTCCTATATGCAAGGGAAAAAAATTGTTTTCACAACATTGAAGTAAATGTTTTATAACCATGATTAGCAGGGTTTTTTTGTTGACTAATTCACAACTCAAATCAACAGTTTCCTCTGATTTACCAATCCAGTCTTTCAGTTATTTTCTTCAGGTTCCCTTTGTCATAATACAAGTGTTATCTAAAAAAAAAAAAATTCCTGGAATAAAACACGTTTTGAGAGTCTTTATCCTTAATAGTAAATTTAGTGTCTGTAAAAAGGAAATTTTTAAGTTCTTTCTCTTATAGCTGCATGTCTTTGCCAAAGATGACCCTTAAATAAAATCCTCTCTCAAAGATCCTGTCCTCTCTAAAGATAGGGTAACAGGATCTGGTCTCTTTCAGAAAGACCACTTTAAACTATTTTCTCAAATATTTCTAAAACTTCTATAATCATGTGATGATAATTTAAAAAGATAGATCTTTCATAATCATTAATAAGCCCATGTGGCCTGTCTGGGTCATATGGAAGCCTGAATCACATGAGTCTAAGTCACATGGAGCCTGTGGTGGGAGAAGTTTGCTGAAGAGGTGGAGTAGGAAGGGTGGAATAGGAAGAGACAGAGCTAGAGCAGAGTTAAGAGGAAGTTATACATGACAGTAATCAGAGCTAGGAAGGATGTGGGCTGCTGACTGGTGTGAGCGAAAGAATTTGTTTGTAATTTTGTTTAAGGGAGGTGATTTGTAGCAAGCCCAGCAGGGAGAAGGCTTGGGGATGGTGTTGTTCTTTGCATTGTTATTCTGTACGAATTTTTGTTGCTATAATGGATTTGGCTTTCTGGTGTCTGAATAGATGTTTTGCTTCTGTCTTCCATGTGAAGAGACTGTGGTATTTCACAATTCAGAATTGCTCTGGGATATTCATGGCCACCTTAGGTGCTTTGAATATTGCATTGGCACAATATTCAAATTTTTTCATATTTTTGTCGAAACTATAGTCCCATGAACTCTATCATACAGCACCTTCTTGGTCCAGTATTGGAATTTCTTCATATTTATTGTAAACATATAGCTACTTTTATGTACATGAAAAAATTATATTTGCTATTTAAAAATTGAATCATTTGACTGATTCGTGAATATGTTTCCATTAAACAAATATGATTATCAGAGGTTAACAATCACTTTAATCAAGCACATGTATCATCCCTTTAACCAAGCACATATATCATTTACTTAATTCAGGAAAGTCAGCACCCTGCACTTCAAAAAGAATACAGAGAAATTAAATATCAACAGACATGGCTTCCTCTGCCTAAATTCAACAGACAGATTCAACTTTCTGACTTACCAGAGAGGAAAGCAGTGACATCTGGGCTTTCAAAACTGGGTGCTCCTTAAAGCATCTTCCCAGAATCCATGTCTGGCACTAAAATTTTCTTACAAAAACTAAGCCCGAAAGGAAAACCTCACCCTCAGAATATTTACATAGTTTTTAGAGCCAGAGGGCATAATGCTCTGACCCAGTGTCTCATTTAGAAAAAACAAAAGGAAAGATGGCAGAGTAGAAAGATGCACATATATTAGTTCTTCCCACAAAGGCCATAAAATACCTGGAAAGAAAGACTCTCAACAAATTCTAGAGCAGCAGAAGCCACAGAACAACAGAGTGGACAAAACCTCCAGCCCAGGGTGACCTGAAAGGCTGAGAGGAAACATGTGTCACACCGGACGTGAAGCAGAGCCCAGTCTGGCCTTGGCCATGCAGCCCAGCTCTGGGAGGATGACCACAGCAGGACTCAGGAGTAGGCAGAATCCCCAGTCACAGGAGCAGCAGTTAACAGATCCCTCAACCCACAGGAACTAAAGGTCAATGACAGGGATTTATCAGCTGGCTGAGAAGGGGGAAGGACCTTCTCATAGCTCCTGCCTCAGGCAGTGGCCAAAGAGGCCACATTAGGTGGGCGGAAGAAGCTTCCACAGAAGCCGCTACAGCAGCCCTTATCCATTGTTGGATCATAAAAGCCCTGGGGGCACTGAGAAGCTGATCTTTATCTCACACTGAATGGCAGCCCTGCCCCTGCAGTTTATCGGAATCTCAACCCACAGTGCTGGCTTTGCAGAACTAGAGGCAAGATAGTTGTGAAGAGGAAACTCTATTATTCAGATTCTGGGCACAAAAATCTTCTGGCACTTCCAGACCAGTAGCACTGCTTGATGTGTCACCTGGGAGAACTGAGATACTACAGATTCCCAGAATAACCCATACATCTTGACAAAGGAAGCAAAAGTCAAGGAGAAGGTTTTGGGAAAATGCCCTGAAAAAGAGGGAAAAAAGGATAAGGATATAGAAGTGTTACTTTCTTGGTTAACAGGTATCTCTCTTCCTCACATTCTGGATGGGAAGAACAATGCTTACCATAGGAAAGATCATAAGTCAATACATTCTGTATACCAAACATGCCAAAACAAATATTCAATGGTCTCAGGCATAGAAGATATCAAAAAGGATTTTGCAAATCAAGTAAGAGACGTTGAGGAAAAACTGGAAAGGGAGAGATACAAAAAAAGCATTAAAAGCAGATGAACATCTTGCTAAAGGAGACCAAAAAATTCTGAAGAAAATAACACTTGAAAAATAGACTAACTCATTGGCAAAAGAGGTTCCAAAAAGCAATGAGGAGAAGATGGTTTAAAAGCAGAATTAGCCAATGGAAAAAGAGGTTCAAAAGCTCACTGAAGAAAATATTCTTTAAAAATTATGAACTGAGTAGTGGAAGGTAATGATATTCATGAGAAATCAAGAAACTACCAAACAAAATCAAAAGAATGAGAAAAAAGGAGTAAGTAATGTGAAATACTCATTGGAAAACAACTGACCCTGGCAAAATAGATCCAGGAGAGACAAGTTTAAAAATTATGGGACTACCTGAAAGCATGATCTAAAAAAGAGCCAGACTATCATCTTTCTGAAATGTCAAGAAACTGCCTGATTATTCCAGACCAGAGGTAAAATATGAAAGAATTCACTGATCATCTCCTGAAGAGAATCAAAAAGAAACTCAGGAAATTCCAGAGTTCCCAAGGTCAAGGAGAAAATATGCAAGCAGCTAGAAAGAAACAATTTAGTATTGTGGAAATAAATTAGGATAAAACAAGATCTAGCAGTTCTACATAGAAATCAGGGGCGTGGGATATATATACCAGAGAGTCAAAGGAACTAGGACAAACCAAGATCCTCCCTAGCAAAATGAGTATAATACTTCAGGGGAAAATTGACTTTTCAGGAGGGCAGAGCCAAGATGGCAGACTAGAAAGACACACTTACCACAGTGTCCTCCCCACAGCTCATAAAATACCTGTGGAGAGGGACTCTCAACAAATTCTGCAGCAGCAGAAGTGGAGAACAACAGAGTGGAGGAGTATTTCCACTTCACAGTGAACTGAAAGGCCCATGGACTATTGGTTAGCACCTGACACAGAGCCAAGCAGAGCCCAGTGTACCTTGGCCAAGGAGTGTGGTGTCGGTGTGGCATGAACAAGACTCTGGGAGGAGAGGCAGAACCTCCAGTACAGCAGCAGGGCCTCAGATCCCTAACCCACAGGCAAAAAAGGTCAGTGACAGGGTTTTATCAGCAGGCTGAGGAGGGAGAAGGCCTTCCCATAGCTCTGGCAACAGGCAGCAGCCTCAGGGCCAGCACAGCAGCCCCTAGGGAAGCTCCATTTTTGGAGCGCAAAAACCCTTGGGGGCATTGAAGAGCTGAGTCTTACCTCAGCCCTGGGTGGAGGCCCTGCTGAGCTGGTCTTTATCTCAAATTGAATGGTGGGTCCCTGCGCTATCTCAGCTATCTGAAAATCACCCCCAGTGTTGACTTTATCGAAACTGGACCAAGTGGCTTGGAGAGGTATCTTCTAAGATTCTGGGCGCCAAAAATCCCTCTCTGCATCCAGACTAGTACTACACCTGATTGTGTCACCTGGGAGAACTGAGATCATCACAGATTCCCAGATTATACCACTACTCTTGAAAAGGAAGCAAAAGTCAAGTAACTGGTTTTGAAAATGCCCAAAAAAGGGAGAAAAAAATAAGGACCATAGAAGGTTACTTTCGTGGTGAACAGATATCTCCACCCTTCCTTTCACACGAGGAAGAACAATGCTTACCACTAGGAAAATCATAGATGTCAATACTTCTGTATACCAAACATGCAAAATAAATATTCAATGGGTTCAGGCCATGGAACAGCTCAAAAAGAATTTTGAAAATCAAGTTAGAGAGGTGGAGGAAAAACTGGGAAGAGAAATGAAAGAGATGAAAGAAAAGCATGAAAAGCAGGTCAACATCTTGCTAAAGGAGACCCAAAAACATGCTGAAGAAAATAACACCCTGAAAAATAGGCTAACTCAATTGGCAAAAGAGGTTCCAAAAGCCAATTAGGAGAAGAATGCTTTCAAAAGCAGAATTAGCTAAATGGAAAAGGAGGTTCAAAAGTTTACTGAAGAAAATAGTTCTTTAAAAATTAGAATGGAACTGATGGAGGCTAATGACTTTCTGAGAAACCAAGAAATCACCAAACAAAACCAAAAGAATGAAAAAATGGAAGATAATGTAAAATATCTCAATGGAAAAACAACTGACCTGGAAAATATATGCAGGAGAGACAATTTAAAAATTATGAGACTACCTAAAAGCCATGATCAAAAAAAGAGCCTAGACATCATCTTTCATGAAATTATCAGGGAAAACTGCCCTGATATTCTAGAACCAGAGGGCAAAGTAAATATTGAAAGAATCCATCGATCACCCCCGGAAAGAGATCCAAAAAGAGAAGCTCCTAGGAACATTGTGGCAAAATTCCACAGTTCCCTGGTCAAGGAGAAAATATTGCAAGCAGCTAGAAAGAAACAATTCAAGTACTGTGGAAATACAATCAGGATAATACAAGATCTAGTAGCTTCTACATAAGGGATCAAAGGATGTGGAATATATTCCAGAAGTTAAAGGAAGTAGGACTAAAACCAAGAATCACCTACCTAGCAAAACTGAGTATAATACTTCAGGGGGAAAAAATGGTCTTTCAATGAAATTGAGGATTTTCAAGTATTCTTGATGAAAAGACCACAGCTGAAAAGAAAATATGACGTTCAAACACAAGAATGAAAAGAAGCATGAAAAGGTAAACAGCAAAGAGAAGTCATAAGGAACTTACTAAATTTGAACTGTTTACATTCCTACATGGAAAGACAATATTTTTAACTGTTGAAACTTTTCAGTATCTGGGGAGTTGGTGGGATTACACACACACACACACACACACACACACACACACACACACACATGCACAGAGACAGAGAGCACAGAGTGAATTGAATAGGATGGAATCATATCTCAAAAAAATGAAATTAAGTGGTGACACAGAATTAGTGAAATGTAGTGAAATAGAGTAGTGAAGTAGAGAAATATATTGGGAGGAGAATAGGAGAAGTGGAATGGGTCAAATTATCTCTCATAAAAGAGGCAAGCAAAAGACTTTTCTGTGGAGGGAAAAAGAGGGGAGGTGAGAGAAAAACATGAACCTTGGTCTCATCACATTCAATTAAAGGAAGGAATAAAATGCACACTCATTTTGGTATGAAAACCTATCTTACAATACAGGGAAGTGGGGAAGAAGGGGATAAGCAGGGTGGGGGGGATGATGGAAAGGAGGGCAGAGGGAAGAGGGAGCAATTTGAATTCAGCACTCTTGGGGAAGGACAGGATCCAAAAAGAGAACAGAAGCAATAGGGGGCAAGATAGGGTGGAGGGAAATATAGTTAGTCTCATACAACACGACTCTTATGGAAGTCATTTGAAAAACTACACAGATATGTCCTATATTGACTTGCTTGTTTCCCAAAGGGAATGGGTTGGCAGGGAGAGATGAAGAGAGGTTGGAAGTCAAAGTTGTAGGAACAACTGTTGAGTATTGTTCTTACTACGAGGATTTAAGAAATACAGGTATTGGGGTATAGAAAGTTAACTGGCCCTACAGGACAGAAAAGAAGATGGGTACAAGGGAAGGGAGGGATGTTAAAGAGAGGGCAGATTGGTCATAGGGGCAATTAGAATGCTTGGCCTTTTGGGGTGAGAGGAGGGAAGAAATGGAAAGAAAATTTGCAATCCAAAATTTTGTGAAAATGAATGTTAAAAGTTAAATAAATAAATTTAACAAAAAAGAAAAATGGTTTTTCAACAAAATAGAGGACTCTCAAGCATTCTTGATGAAAAGAAAATTTGACTTTCACACATAAGAATCAAGAGAAGCATGAAGAAGCAAGCAGGAAAGTGACATCATAAGGGAATTACTGAAGTTGAACTGTTTACTTTCCTTTGTGGAAAGCCAATATTTGTAACTCTTAAAACTTTTTACAGTATCTTGTTAATTGATGGGATTACACACACACACACACACACACACACACAGAAAGACAGAGAGCACAGGGTGAGTTGAATAGGATGAGATCATATCTAAATAAATGAAAATAAGCAGTGAGGGAGGACTATATTGGGAGAAGAAAGGGAGAAATTGAATGGAAAATTATCTCTCATAAAAAAGGCAAGTAAAAGACTTTTCAGTGGAGGTAAAAAGGGGGGAGGTGAGAGAGAAAACATGGAGCTTACTCTCATTACATTCCACTCAAGGGGGGAAAAAATGCACACATGTTTTGATATGAAAACCTATCTTACAATACAGGAAAGTTGGGGGATGGGAATAAGCAGGGTGGTTGGGATTATGGAAAGGAAGGCAGTGAGAGGAGGAGCAATTAGAAGTCAACACTTCTAGAGGGACTAGGTCAAAAGAGAGAATAGAAGAAACTTGGGATAGGATAGAGGGAAACATAGTTAGTCTTACACAACATGACTATTGTGGAAGTCATTTACAAAACTACACAGATATGGCCTATACTGAACTGCTTGCCTTCCCAATGGGAATGGATGTGGAGGGAGGGAGGAAGAGAAGTTGGAACTCAAAGTTTTAGGAACAACTGTTGAGTATTGCTCTTGCACACAACTAGGAAATAAGAAATACCGGTAGTGGGGTATAGAAATTTATCTTGCCCTACAGGACAAAAGAGAAGATGGGGATAAGGGAAGGGAGGGATGTTAGAAGAGAGGGCAGATTGGTGATAAGGGTAATTAGAATGCTTGGCGTTTTGGGGTGGGGGAAGGAAGAAATGGGGAGAAAATTCGGAACTCAAAACTTTGTGGAAATGAATGTTGAAAACTTAAATTAATTTTAAAGAAAGAAAAAAAGAAAAAATCAAAAGGTACTTGGGACCCTGCTACAAAATAATTCCCCTAATCAGGCTTCCTGCAATAGGCAAGCCCATCAATGGTTGAGAAAGATCTTCTTTAATTACATTATTCAATCAGAGGCACTTTCAGTAAAACAAAAACAACAAAAGATCCTAATTTGATTGCCATCACATGTATATACATTATAAATATGAAATGTCTTCTCTGACATTTATAAGGATGGAACAGCTCAGTGGTTCCATAGATAAAGCTTTTGGCTCACGGTCAGGAAAATCTGAGTTAAAAACCTGGTTTCAAATACTTCATAACTATTTGGCCCACATCAATTCACTTATCTGCCCCAGTTCTTCCCCTGCAACATAAGAATAATAATAGCACCCATTTCCCACAGTTATTGTTAGGATAAAATGAAATATTTATAAAGTACTTGGTAAACTTTGAAATGCTATGTAATTACTAGTGAATTTACTACTACTACTACTTCTACTACTACTACCATCACCACCACGACCACTACTACTACTACTACTACTATTACTACTACTACGACTACTACTACTACTACTACTACTGCTACTATTACTACTACTACTACTACTACTACTACTACTACTACTACTACTACTACTACTACTACTAGTACTGATGGGATCCCAATACAGCTACCTCCAGCCCCAATATTCTAACTTGATTAAAACATTACAAGCCCACTGTACCTGTCTAGCTCCCTGCTCTGCCAATGTCCTGCCTTTTTCATGTATGCCTCACTGCTCACTAGACCTAAAAGTGCATCTCTGAACTCTTAGTTTCTACAGAAACTGGGGCCATAGCCATGTGATGAGAATCCAGCAACTGCCTCAACTTAGTTACTGTCCCTAGAAGACCCCCTTTCATGTATTTGAACAGAAGAGTTCTTCTATTCAATTATAATAACATCATCCATGTAACTTAAGGAAGGACCACAATAGCTAACTATCTATCTTGACCAGATGGGACCACAATATCTACCCAATTGGATGGCAGCATGACTAGAATGTTTATCCATCAAAACATCAATGGGACCTTTTGTCTACTACTTAACCCCTTAACAAACTATTCTTCACTTTTTTAATATTGATCATGTTCCTAAAATTGTGAATTTCTGTTTTGTAATTGCAACTTTATTCTATAAAAAATTATCTTATTTGCTCTTAAGCTGCTGAATCCTCTAGGAACTTGGCCAGCTTCTTGAGAGGCATCAACTTTAATAAATTCTTATATTTGGGTTAGAAGTGGTATGATTCTGAATTCTTTGAGACAGTTCCACCCCAGCACATCATGAAACCCAAATAGTTTTTGGTATCACAGAATTTAAACCCCAACAGTTTTTGCCATCCCTGGGCTGAGACCTCAAGACTATTATCATTACCACTAATATTACTAGCAGTAGTTATTATTATTATTACTGTTATTGTTATTATCTTTATTAACATTGTCCCCATTTTTTCATTCAACCATGACTTCCATCTGTTTTAAATATTGACATATAAATGTGTCATTCATTGAATAGCTTATAAAGAAGAATTGAAATGTCCTCACCAGAATTATAAACAATTGATTTCATTTAAAGAGGTTATTCCGTGATTGTTTTCCTTAAAGATATAATTCAGTGTTTAATACAATTTGCATTATAAATACTAATCTTAATCTTAGGTCTCCAAAAGTTTGTACTCTTATTTTCTTAAGTAGAATGGTTTTACAGAGAGATATAGATATATAGATATAGATAGAAAAAGAGATAGATTGATAGATGGATGGATAGATATAGGTGATATAACACCAGATGAAATCAGGAAAATATCTCAAAAGTGAAACATTCTCTTTCCTACGGTCCAAAGAGTCATACTACTTAAGTGGAAACCAAATTAAGAAATTAATTTTTGGTCCTCTTTCACTTAACTGTTCACATTTATGAGAGAATTGTTAATCATAATTTAATAAGGGAACCATTACAATTTTGTTGGATATTGCTATGTTCCAAGACATGTTTAAATTTAATTACAAAAATAGCTTTGTTCTCTATATCTGCAATGTTATTAGAATAGGAAGATCTTCCCTGTCCATTAATAGGCCTATGTGATAACATGTGTTCTATCATATATGTCTTGTTGCTTTAAACTCTGGCCAGCTGTGATACATCCTGAGTCACATAGAACCCACTGGGGGAGAAAGTTGCCTAAGAAGGGGTTTGTTTAGGGGGAAACTTGCTTACATGGATGCTGGCTTGTAGGAAGGCTTTCCCAACTTTTGGTACTAAGAAGTTAGACACCGAGTCATAAGGGTTGCGATGCCTTCTGCCTCTAAAAGTTTGTATAATTTCTGAGTTTGTTTGTTTGCTTTGGGAGTTCACTTATGAGAAGAAACTTTTGATTCCCTGGATGGGACTCTGAGTAGTCATTTGTTAAGATGCCCCTGCCTATTCAGAATCTTGTGCTCTCCCATCTGGCAGTGTATGAAATTGGTGGCATTACTTTGTTCATGCAGTTGGAGTCCTGTCTGTATTTTTGTGCTAATTTCTCTGTTTGTATTTTCTCTGTTTGAATTTTCTCCACATTCAGCGTTCTGACCTTTCCCTTGAATTAGTGAATGACATATATGTTTGATTAAAGGATTGTTAAACCCTTTAAAACAGTCTTTCTTTTAAAGGCAGGTGAAAGAAGCTGTGTTAGCAGATCATCCTGGGTGTGCTAGGATGCTTGCTAAGACATCAGACTTCTATAGATGTAACATGATACCTAGGAATAAGTATCTAGACAATTTGCATATGAAGTTAGTATAAGGACTATTTGATGCCATTCTCATAGGAAATTCCAGAGAATAATACATATTATATTTTTTGAGAATTCTCTTCAGTATTGAGAGGAACACATAGCCAGTAGGTCTCAGTGACTGGGCTTGAATGCAACTCTTCTGGACTTTAAAAGGTATTTGCTATGCTACAGCTTTTCTCCATTATACTATGGTGGCCCTTTAATATAAACTGTTGTAAATTAAAATCCTATTCTTATGCATGATAAATTCACCATAAATTCAATAATTTATTAAAGTACTAAGAGGTATTTATTTAATATATTCAAATTACTCCCAAATCATTGCCTAATATGATGAGATAAATGCTTTTCTAATCTTTTAAATTTTTTTGTTGCAATTTATGATTGCCTTATTAAATTGTATAACATTTGTCCAAGGTCCAAGGTTAAATTTTGCAAGACTCAATTTTTGAAATATGATTAAAAGATAATGAATTGATTTGGTCACAAAAACTGACCATGATTGTCTAGAAAGGCACAGCGGGCTTTGTACATGTAGTAAGTGCTTAGTCTACCTAAAGGGACAAAGGAGAGGGAATAGTTAAAAGACAACTTAAAATTTCAAGCACAATGAAATATTAATTTAATCTTTTTTTCCTTCAAAATCCAGCTCTCTAAAATCTAATTGGAACATGTACTGCTCTCTATTGCTTATTGGGAATAGTCTGAAACCTTCAACTTGGTATTTAAAACCCTTGGTCAAATTAAGGAAACTTAATTATGTGAGGGTTATGGTTGTGCCATCTACAGTGGAATGGAGGAATGTTTGGTGGGAGGTGGTGATAAAATGCAGATACACATTACATACACACACACGCACACACACGCGCACACACACACACACATATTATTCTGTTGAAACAGAAATTTCAGGAAACAAACACATCCTGGAACCTATTTGAGATCTGATACTAGAGTTCAGTGTTGATATTAAGGATGAATGTTTAGATTTGGGAATCCTTTGCTTAAATATTATGAATAAAGTCATGACAGTGATAGTAGTGACAGATTAACAAAGGAGAGAGTAAGAAAATAGAAAGAGGAGGGATGAGTACAGCACCTTGGGTGATACTTATAAGGAGGAGGATGAATCACCAAAAAAATAAAACCTACAACCTACATATTAAAAAACTAAGAGAAAACTTGGACAGTAATATAGCAAAAACTAAGAATCCTCATCATGAAACAGAAGGCAATGCCATTTTTGAAGACAAAGGGATCCTGTAGTAAAATTGGGAGATGAAGGAACATCTCAGACAACAATTATAGAAAGTATGATAAAGATATACAAATAAGGTAAGACTGAAAAAGAAAAAAATATTCATGTGATACTAAGGATATAGTTACGATTTGGCATCATTAATTCTTTTTGGAGCAACAGTGATTGAGAGATCAAATAGAGGAGTGAATTGCAATAATATATTTCAATACTGAGTGGAGTACACTGTGAAGCAGCTGACTATATGGTCAAAATCAGAGTAACAGAGATAGATATTAGACCAGGACCTAGAGATCAAAATGAGGTGAAACACCTGGCACAAAAGAGTGGGATGCTAGCTTTCATGATTACACACTGAGAAACTTAGTTTAATGGAAACTATGTAGCACTTGTAATTAGATCGGGCTTTCCATTCTGCCTCTGCTATTTACTGTTTATGTAACTTACGTGAGTCAGTTAAATTTTCTGACAATTTTTTAAAATGAGTCAAATATTTATATTTAATGACTCAGAGTTGTTGTAAGGTTAGTACTTAAAGATTTATATGAATACTCATTGTTCTATTCCGAAAAAATAGTTTTGTAATGGAATATCTTGTAATTGGCAGAGTTTAAGGTGATATTGAGGTATCACTTGTGAATATCACATTTATGACTGAAATAGAGTGATGATAGGAGTCACAGTTTTGGTGAATCTGATGAGGTGAACAGCAAGTGTTTAGAAGTGTCATAAGTGTAAATATTAAGGTCATCAATGGTTGTGATACAAGAGGCAGTTAGTTAATCAACATTTATTACATATCTACTATTTACCACACTTTATACTAACCACTGGGGATGCAAAGAAAGGCAAAAGACAATTCTTGCCCTTGAGGATCTCACAGGGAAATAAAAAAAAAATGTGTCTTCGTCCTTCGTGGCCAAATATGACTGTGCCATCAGAGAAATAATGACATGACTTGCATTTTGTTTTGAGTGAGGGAGGGCTGAGTAGGTCACTAGCCTCAATTCTCCTCCAGAGCCATCTGAAGCCAGTGAGCAGATATTGATCAGGGTGACTGGAGATGACCCAGGATAAGGCAATTGGGCTTAAGTGACTTGCCCAAGATCACAGAGCTAGTGAGTGTCAAGTGTCTGAAGAGAGATTTGAACTCAGGTCCTCCTGACTCCTGCACTGGCAAAAAGAAAAAAAAAAAAATGAAGGAATAGGAAAATAAGGGAGAAATGACACCCAGTACAGAAACTTGAAAAAGTTCTGTAACAAAGAGGGAAATTATGAGATGATTGCCTTAGGAACCTTCCTTAAGTGGAGAATCTGGGAAGAGTGGTCTGATGTATATGCTCCAACTTCTCCAATCAGTAGAAGGGAAAGGTCCCAAGGGCAAGGCACGTGGAGGATGTATAAGGTTCAGAATTGATATGATTTTGCATAATGTTCAGTGTCTTGAGATGAAGTGCAGGAGAGAAGTCGGATAGAAAATGATGAGGGGGCTGTCTTGGTCGCCCTCTTTAAATGGTGGACGTCATTGAAGTTCTTCATTAGAGAGTTAGTGAAGTCAAGCGTTGAAGTCATCGGGAAAATAAACAAATGTGTTAGGGTTTTTAGGTTATAGTGACAAGCATTGGGAGAGGATGAAATAAATGAATGACAAAAATTTAAGGGAAATAGCATGAATACTATTATCCGAAAAGAGATTGGATACTTCTTTTGAATAACAAAAGTTACATATTTAGGAGATTTTTTGAAATGTAACTGAAGATAAAGTAGTGGAAATACACTCCATGTACTATATTCAAAGAACACACACACACACACATACACATATAAACATTTGATCTGACAGAGAAATGAACTAATTCTTGTGAAAATAATTTGCAGTCAAGATATATTGGTGATTCAGAAAATATTCAATAAGATCAATAAACTTTAAATCATAGAGGCTGTGCCAAGCACAGATAACTTTCTTTAGACACATATAACAGGTTCAAATTCAAACTTTTCTATATGGTACCTATTGGGAACTCATGTCATTTTGGGTAAGTCACAGAAACTTGCCTGTCTCAGTTTCTTCATGTATAAAAAGAGAAGGATTGAACTTGTCCCCTAAAGTCTCTTACTTTTCTAAGTCTTTTCAAGTAATTGTGTTATATTTTAATTAATTGCTTCACACAACTTTTGAAATAAATTTAAGTTCTTTTCTTTTTATCTTCACACAACTCCTTGATACAACTAATGAAACAATAAATGTCAGTGTCATTCAAGAACCTTTAACAGAACTCATATTTATCTTGTTGAATACATTTTTATAGAATGGACTACTCTAAGTTTTCTGGGTTTAATTCTTTATTTGTAGTGATATCAGGATTATAAACTCTTTACATTATTGCTTAAGAAATAAGTAATAAACCTTGAATAATTTTATCTGTAATTTTATTTTAGTGCTGATAGTAACTAGCTTCATGTAGATTCAGCCTTTGGGGGATTACAAATATATTAAATGAGTTTTCTAACAGAAAAGATTAGCATATCATCTATACAGAATTTGAGGCAATTATTGAGGTACAAAGGTATAATTTTCTTTATTGTTCAGGAATTTTCAGGGAAATCTTTCCAGGTACTTCTAAATACATGAGAAAATGTTACAGATTCAATTTATTAAATATGACTATATTTCAATGCAATATTTTCATCAACTATAGAATTTTACACAAAGAATCTTCAAGTTATTGGTGTAAGCCACTTTGAAATTCAAGTTAATCCCTTCCTATCAAATATTTTTTAAATTATTATTTTAGCATTACATGGGGTCTTGGTATATTGATTTATGAAAAAAAGTTCAATTTTCAGTAGAATTTTCTTTTTTTTCATATAAAGACACAATACCCTCAGAAAAGACTATAAAACAACATATCAGTAAGTACAAATCATAAATGACAAGACTAAAGGGGAAATACTATTGAGTAGAATGCTATTATTTGGGAATATATCTCAAATGCTTTTCTTTTGTTTTACATTCAATAATTTAAAAAAAAATATTATTACTTTGTAATTGAGCATATGTAGATAAGAACACCCAATTTAAATAGTGTTACGAAATATATACTTAGACATATATACATACACATACACATATAAAGATAGGTGTATATGTATGTATATATACATTTATACACATATGTATGTTGTTGTGATAGGAGTTTCTTGTTAATTTTTTTTAGTCTGTTCAAGTCTTTCTGATTCTATTTGGAATATTCTTGGCAAAAAATGCTGGAATGGTTGCCATTTCCTTCTCTAGTTGACTTTTCATATTACAAAATTGTGATAAATGAAGTTAAGCAAATTTCCATGGGCCACATAACTAGTAAATGTCTGACTCTAAATTTGAACTTAGCTCTTCTTGATTTCAAATGTAGCACTCTCTCCACTATTCCACCTAGCTGCCCAAGTATGCTTTAGATATAGACAAATGCTGATGATTTTGGAGTTCTTTTGAAGCCATAAAATGTTATTGAAGGAGGCCTATAAATGTTTGGTAACATGGTAAAGAACTGGCATTATTTAGTTGACACTGATACTTTTAGGTTCTCATGAGGATGAAAATTCTTCTTTATAAAGAATCATACAGGAGAAATCATTCTTCATATATGGGCAATGGAAGTAGAAATCAAAGGCATAAATGATGCTGTCTTTGGGATTTTTTGCTATGAACAAATGGCTTCATTTACTCCATTTAGTTAGATGATTTTCTTTCAGTATATTTCAAGCCCTAAAATATTCTGTAATAAAGTTAATTTAGAAAACATAATATTAGTCTTACTAAATGGCATTATCTTTTAATGGAAAGTGCTGTCATAGAAAGATGGATAGATAGATAGATAGATAGATAGATAGATAGATAGATAGATAGATAGATATAGACATCCAGATAGATGTGTGCATATATATGTATATTTGTGTGTATGTATACACACATACAAACACATAGATATATGTGTGTGCATACGTATATACACAAAGATAGATTTAGATAATTACACACATACATATAGAAATGTTTATATGTGTGTATGCATGTATGTATATATGAGTAAAACTTCCAAAATATTAAAGTGCTAAAGGAAATGCTATAGAAAACATATTTTGTCAATTAAGTATTTTTGAAGACTAGAAAAACTTTGGAGTATATGTCAAGTGCATGTAGATATGACTAAAATTACTAATGCAAAATTAAAATTAGTGCAATCAGTTATCTAAAACTTTTTTTTCACTCTTCATTGGTCATAAATATTAATCAATACCCCTCCTTCAGAAAACAAAACAAAACAACAGCACTTGTCTTCATTTGTACCATGGAGGGAGAAAGTGGCTTCCTAAATAAAGTTCCCTTTCAGATTTTGTCAATAAGTAGAAATAATTCAGAATTTCAAATATTCTTCAAATCTTACATGGGTAAATCAAATTAGTCTTGGTGCCCTACTGGCTTGGATGGTCAATAAATCTCAAGGACTTAAAGATTTTCCATAGTGAACCATTTAATCAAAAATAGTGGGAGGACAGAATAAGTTACATATTAATGTGATCAAGTACTGTTATACTATAAGAAATGGACTATTTCATTAATACATAGAAAGGCACACGGACAGATGAAAAATAAAGTAAGTAGAACCAGAACAAAAATTTATATATTAAATATTACAAAAATCAACAATTCTAGGGACATTTATAAAGTAATGGTGAATGAAATGAACAGAAGCAGGATAACTTCAAAATTTAACTTTCAAACAGGATTTTTAAAGATAAACTTACAGAATTTTGCAAGCAACCAAAAAATGATCAGTATTTCTTGTACTTAAAATTATTGTATACATAGCTTCCTTAACTTGTTAGTCATAGTTCCCCCTTTCTTAAAAAGTTATATTTTCTCCTCTATTTCCTGATCCTTTGTAGGAACTTGTATTTGAATTATATTGCCTTGCCAGACTTTAAATGATCAAGCAGGATATGCATAATAAAAATTGTATGCAACCCCAAATTGTTTTTAGACCATTATAAAACGAAAATTGTACTTTTATTTTGATGCATATCTGTTGAATTATCTTCGTATTTAAGTTAAATTACAAACTGAAACAGGAACTTGCTAATTTTATCAAGGAGTCAAGATTGCTTTCTTAGGACTATAAAGCTCAAAGAAAGGTGTCACCTCTAAATACATGACACACATTCCCAGGACTGTTCATGTTAGCCTCTTTCTGTTTTAGTGGAAGAGGATAGAATTTTATGTCAGAATCTACCTGCCATCTTCATGGTGAAAGGCAACCTATGGATTATAGGAAGATAGGAGGGCTGAACAAAAACCATAATATTCAAGGGCCAGTTGAAAGGAATAAGTGTCTTTAACAAATAAGAAAAAATAGAGGGAGAAAAGAGAAGAAGGGAGAAGGACTAGGCTATTTTTTTTTTTTAATTTTTTGGAAACTAGGTCTCCATATCATACATGGGGGTAGTACCCTGGCAACTCAACCTTGATGCCACTCCTAATCATCATGGAATCTTAAGCTTGCTTCACTTTTTACTTGGACCTGTTTACTCATATTAGTCAGCTTGATGGTCTCCTACTTTTAGCATCTTGTCATATTGGTACCACACTTAGTGAAGATAATCAGCTTAACTCACTGCAGGTCAGAATTTCCTCTGAAGTCAGCCTTAGTTTTCTGAGCAGGAAGGATTAGAGGAGTGTACCCTCAAACAAAGTTCTTTAAAAAATGAAAGATTGACAAAAGAGAAGGAGATTACAATAGTTCAAACTTGCTTCCAAATTGGGAGTAATAAGTGGAAATTTCAGAGATAAACTTTTTCATAGAAAGAAAAAATAAATCTTAGTTGTTAGACTTTCTTAAAAGTAGATGTTGCCTTGAGAAGTAATAAATTTCATCATAACTGCTTGTCTTAATATAGATGATTCATTGTTAAGGACATTGTATCATTCAGTCAATCAATAAATATTTATTAAGCACATGCTAAGCTACGGATACTGTACTAAACTCTATTGATACAATGAAAGACAAAAGACAGTCTCTGCCCTCTAGAACCTCACAGCTCAATGAGGGAGGGAGAAGACAATACACAAAAAGAATCTGTAAATTGGGGAATGGTGGGGGGGGGGGTAAAAAGAAGAAGAGGAGTACCCTGGGTGAGGGCATGATGGAGTCCTGGAACCACGTAGGAAAGGTTCCAAACCTGAACCTTGTGCTTAAAGAGATGATAATGTAAGAACCCCACAGTGTCCTCCCTCCACGTTCTCCAATCAGAAGTAGGGAGACATCCAATAGGGATATGAGTTTCAAAGATAATTTGATATTTCAGTAAGTAATTTTCTGGAGACAATTGAGGATATCAATGTAGCAGCTAGGTGGAAAATGATGAGGAGTTTTCTTGGATCTCCTTTTTAAACAGAGGATCCTGACAGAGCTCTCAAATGCCCACTTCCACATTCTCCAATGTAAGTAAGAGGAGACCCAAAGGCTCCCTTGCTGCTGCTGCTGAGTTAAGAGTCTATATGTATACTAACATATATGTAGTATAATAATGTATATATCTACCATAATGTCTATATGTGCATGTTTACATGCATGTCTATGTGTGTATAAATATGTATATTCATAGATATGTGTATATATTTGTGTGTGTATTATTTATCCTTTTCATGTGAACTCTCCCTTCTCATTTCTTCCATATGTCACATCACTTATGAATATTTTCCTACTACCTCATTCATTTCTGTCTCAGAAGAGAAGATGCCTCTTCTCTTTATCATTGCTGAACCTTCTACATGTGTTCTTGAGCATAAGTATCATGTAATCTCCCAAAAACTGTACTCCCCCCCATCTGCACTATCACATTCAAATGATTAATCCCACACTCTCTTATCTTTAACCTACTCCATATCTACATGTTTTCGGAAATAATATATTTTTACTCTCATAATAGGCATTTAAAGAAGGATATAAATATACATGGAGATCAAATTAAATTCCCTCCATGACTTAATTATTCAAATTATGTGAAGCCAAAATATAGTTCATAATGATATGTGTGCTAGTGGTAAATAGACAAGGTGCTGACAAGCATACTCTTTCCGGACTTATTATAATTAGGATGACCAATGTCAAAATCTGTTTTTTATCCTTTTATTACACATGTATGTAATCGACAAACAACTGTGAGGAAATCATATTGTGATATTAAATTCTATAATTGTTCTTTGAATCAGAAGGCATGATTCTGAATTCTGTCTCCAATATTAACTGTTGTCCTATTAGATGATTTAATCTTTGGAAGTCTCAGTTTCAGTATTATTAAAATATGGATAATGATAAACATGTATAAAATACAATGTGCCATGAAAATTAACCTACTTCCAATTAAATGAAAGTGCTTAAGAAATCATTGTACTTTAATATTTTGTAATTTAATTTTCATGGATTTTTACACGTATAAACCTTGGATTGTGGCCTGAATGAAATTATATATACATATACATATAAATGGGCATGTGTATGTATGCATGTATATATGTATATACATATATACATGCATACATACACACATATGTATGTGTATGTTTATATATGTGTATAGGCCTTTTTTTCATCATTGTACACCTTCTACTTAATATCTTAGAACCATAGATACAGTGCCTCAGATGTGTAGAAATTTTGCTGTAATGTCGCTCTCAACCCTGCCTTATAAGTAGTTCCCTGTCCTTGGGAGGTTTTTATACCCTGATTTTCTTTATAAAAATAATCATTTCCAATCTCCATTTCTCTTACAAATTTGTGAGAATTGACATAATTACCTCATTTGTGCTAATGTGTTTATAGATTACTGTGCTATATCACCCAAGGTTATTTTACCATTTAACTTACAGAAAAATTCCTCAATTCAAAGAAATATATGAAATTTCCAGTACTATCAAATACAGTCAGTTGTTGTATTGCCAAGGTAATATTCACAACACTAGTCGTGACTGTGAATATGCTGGCATAGTTTTCAATCACACAGTATAAAAAACTCTCCATACAGAAGACAAAAGAAACACATTTATTTAGACACCAGAAAAACAAATTCCAAAACGAGAAAGCTAAATATGCCTAGTGAAAAAGAAGTCAATAAACATGATCACCACAGGGGGCAAAGCCATTTCCAAACCTCCCTTGCTCTGCCAGGCTTTCTCATAAGCAAACACTCACATGCCTGAACCCTGCTATGCCTGCCTGCCTGCCTGTGTCCTCTCTCCTCTGCCCCAACCAAGTTCATTGATTTCCTCCTGGTTCTGCTCCACCCTTCTTATTTCACCTGTTCAACAAGCTCCTCCCACAGCATGTGACTTAGGCTTCCAGGTGATTTCAGCAGGGTACATGGGGCTATTAATGAATAAGAAGGATCTTTCATTTTAATTGCTATTACAGTTGTATGTCATAAATAGGTATAGGAAGATCTCATAGTTCAATGAAATCTATTATCATCTATCAATTTTCTTTCCAGGATCCACAGTGGACAGCTTTAATAAGATGAATGATGTAGGTATAAGTATTCCAGTTCATTCAAGAAACATTTACATTCACTTGTTTTTCTTTAATGCTATGTTCTTTCTCCTCAACACAATTTATTTGGTATTCATAAGCCTTTTGAAGTCAAAATTTGAGACACCAAGCTCAGTGTTTAGTTTTTTAACGTTATCTAAAATGATTTTGCAGGCATTTCTTTTGTCTATTCACACCACACACTTAAAGTTTTACAAACGCTTATTTTTACCAGTATTTTTAACATTAAATTAAAAATTTAACTTAACGTTAAGTAGCTCCTTACTGATGTGTAATCAGGTAGACATATGCTGGAGTGAGGGTACAGTTATTTAAAAAAGATAACATAAGCACAGAAACTTAGGATTTCAGAATTGAACAGCACATAGTAAACTATCTAGTCATATTTGCAGGGACTTAACATGAAAAATTAAAATACGTTATTAAATTTTGATTATCAGAGGGATGTCAAAGACTTTGTACTGTCAACATACCATTTCTAAAGGGAACAGAAAGATAAATAACAATCCATACACCTATGTATAGAATCAGCAATCTCCCTATGAACAGATGTGTATGAAATATGAATTCTTTGTAAACTAGCAGAAGTTGCCCTGAATCGTTCATTATGCTGAAACCTTTGTCATTTTCTTTGATGGGAGCCCAGTCACTACTTCATTTGTAAGCAATGAAGATGAGAAACAACTCTAATGAAGCATTAACTATTAGGCCTTCCTTACCCCCCAATAGGTGTAGCTTAATGATTTAAAGCATATGTCAGCCAAAGCTGTGGTCCTTTCAGTCATTAACATAGAAATCATGTCTTCATCACTACCCAAAACCATCTGGAGGTCTGGAATATTAATATAGTCTGGGAGATACTTTTTCTTCAAGCAATTTTGTTCACATTCAAGGACATGGCTCTGTGACTGGATTGAAAGTAATTTGAAGTTTTCAATTTGTAGATTCCATAGGAGACAGGTGTAACTATATGGGACAAGTGAAGAGGATTAAGACTCAGACATAGGTCATGTATTGATAATTTTTCCAGTACTTTCATTTAAGAGAATTTTTCATTTTAAATCTTGCATTCCCAACTAGATCTTCCTTGGGAATATAAAATAACATACAAAATATTTCTCCCTATTTCTCCTACTCCTTTGATCTTCTCCTTCCCCCGTCCAACTCTAACACCCACTCACAGATACAAACACTCCCCAACACACACACACACACACACACACACACACTTTCCTTAAAAAATACATATGTATATTAATACTTTTGGATACTATAATCAGACAATCAAAGATTAACATTCATATTGTTTTTCCTGAATCACCCCAAACCTGATTTTTCTTTATGGCACAGTTATGTGGCACAGTTGAAATAGTACCCAGCCTGAGGGGAGGAAAACATTTTCATGAGTTCAAATCTGGCTTCAGCTACCTGATAGCTATTTGACCCTGGGCAAGTCACTTAACATGATTTGCCTCAGTTACTTATTTGTAAAACAAACTGGAATAGGAAATAGGAAATCATTCCAGCATCTTTGCCAAGAAAACCCTAAAGGGGGTCATGAAGAGTCAGACATGATTGAAACAACGGAAAACAAATGGCACAAAAATATCTCACATTTCTGTATTCATTTATTTAGGAGAAGCTAGATGGTGCAGTGGATTGAGTGCCAGAGCTGGAGTCCACACGACTCTCCTGAGTTCAAATCTGGCCTCAGACTTTTAGTACCTAGGTGACCCTGGGCAAGTCACTTAACTCGCTTTGCCTCAGTTTCCTCATTTGTAAAGTGATCTGGAGAAGGAAATGTCAAAAGAATCTAGTACCTTTGACAAGCTAACCACAATCTGTGTCACAAAGAGTCAGATATGACTAAAAATGACTAGGCAATGATTTCTCTTCCTACTCTTCATTGCTGTAATGCATAATTTCTAAGAGTCTTGGTTTCCCTACCTCATGACTTCTCCCCATGAAGGGCAGGACCAAGTCATCTCTCAATTAGTATCCCCACTATAGCTTTGGACTCAATAAATGCTTAATTAATATTTTCTAATAATGATGATCAAAGGAACCTACATACATGGATTTTTGCACCATTTCATTATATAGCAATATTTTTTTTATATATCTCTCTTCCCATTGAGCAAGTGGTTTAGAATTAGAGGATCTAGTTTCAAATACCACTTCTGACACCCTTTGTGTGATCTTCTAAACTTTTCTTTCCCCCTCCCCCAAATGAGGGAATGGATCTGATGCTGCTTAAGGCCTCTTCTAACTATGTTATTATCACACTAAATGTCAGAGGGCAGGATAGGATGGAGGGAAATAAAGTTAGTCTTCCACAACATGAGTGTTATGGAAGTTTTTGCAAAACTGTACATATATAGTCTATATTGAATTGCTTGCCCTCTCAGTTGGGATGGGTGGAGAGGGAAGAAGGGAGAAAACTTGGAACTCAAAGTTTAAGAACAAATGTTGAAAATTGTTTTTTCATCAAACTGGGAAATAAGAAATACAAGTAATGTGGTATAGAAATCTATCTTGCCTACAAGAAAAGAGAGAATGTGGGAATAAGGGAAGGGAGAGGTGTGATAGAAAGAAAGACAGATTGAGAGAAGAGGTAATCAAAATACATGGCATTTTGGAGTGGGAGATTGGAGAGATGGGAAAAAATGTGGAACTCCAACTCTTGTGGAATTGAATGTTGAAAACAAAAAATAAATGAATAAATTTTAGAAAACATAGGGTTACTAATAAAAAGGTAAGCAAAAAAGAAATATGTGTAATATTCAAAAAAAAACCTAGGAAGACTTTCATGAACTGATAAAAGTGAAATGAGCAGAACCAGGAGAACATTGTTCACAATGGCAATAATATTGTCATGAGATCTACTGTGAATGACTTAGCTATTCTCAGCGAATTATCCAAAACCATTCCAAAGAACTTACAATGAAAAAAAAGCTCTACCTATCTGCCAAGAAAGAACTAGTGGAGTCTGATTGCTGATTGAAGCATACTTTGCTTTAACCTTATTATTATTGTTTCAACATGTTCTGCATTTTCTTTTGCAATGTGACTTATATGAAATACTTTCCATGACTACACTTGAAAAATCAATATCAATCGTGTGCCTTCTCAAAAAGTAGGGTGAGGAAGGAGGTAAGGAGAGCATTTGGAATTTAACACACACACACAAAAAATGAATGGTAGTTTTTACATGTGTTTGGTTAAAATAATAAAAAAAAATAAATGAGAAAAATCAACAGCTACATATTTTCTCACCCAAGTCAAAAAATCCCAAATTCCTTCAAATTTTATTTGAGTAATAGAGATTATAATCTTATACTTCTTATTGGAGTTCCTTTAGTTATATCCCAATCTGTGACTTCTCTTTTTTTAAAGTATATAGCACAGTTCCTGGGTAAATAGGAAGTATTGAATAAATGTTTCTATAGGGGTTTACTGATTAAAACATGAATCTCAGAACCGAATACAATCTTCTATGTGTTTAGAGAATAAAAAATTACAATCGTCTGCCTTCATTGAGAAATTGTATTTTCCCAAATGCACCTTGAACTTTCATTGACTGTTTTGGTTTTTACGTAGTTACAACACATTTAACTTTAAAATATTAAAAAAAAAATTTAACCACTCTCTGTTGACAGTAGCTGACCTTTCTCTTTCTACAGATGAGATTTGAAAATGTCCAATGAACTCTACATTTTTACCTATTTGTTGGCTTAAAAATGGTATTTTAAAAAGAGGCCATTCATTTTTCCACTTCTTGGCACCTACATATCTTTGCTTCTTTTCTGAGTTTTTACTAGTTTTTTCAGTTTCCACAATTCACTAAAATCCAACTTTTCAGACTTTTCCCTGTAAAGCACATACATTTATTTATTTCTCACATTACCCCTTCCTCATCAGAATCACTATAGATAAAGTTGTTGTTTAGTTATGTTCTCAGTTTTTGAGTCCTGAACGGTAATTTCTCTGAATGTTAAGAAAGCTCCTCTTCTTATCTAAGATGTATATTCAAACATACCAGTTTTCCTTCATTTCCAGTCATAACTTCCAAAATGGTATGATCTTTTATTCCTACAATAACCCTCTTCTTACTTACACTTTATTAACCAGATCTTTATTACCTGAAACTAGGTTACAAGAAACAACTTCTCAAAATACTTCTGAAAAATTAAATCTAAACAAGACACAAATTTATCAATTACTTTGCTTTTTGCCAAGTGAAATAAATTGATATTACCCAAATATGCAAATGTAAATATGATCTCATCAATTAAGAAATTCATTTCAAAATTAAACAGTCTGGAAAGGAGAAATGTTGTTATTTTTTGTCTTAGAATTTAATAAGGAAATGACAATATCATTATGAAGTCTACATTCTATATGTAATAGTTCAGTTTTACAATTCAAAGAGAACATTCAATTTGCAATGAAAATTATATAGTTCATGGACATAAGAAGAAACACATGGATATGGAATCCATAAACAATTAAGATAGATAAATTTAGAATTAATGAATAAAATGAAAAAAGTATAAGCAGCAAAAAGGAGAAGATTAGCACAATTTTAGCAAAGATTTTTTTAAAGCAAAAAGTAAAACCTCTAAAGGAAATAAGTGGAGAGAAAAGCAGAAATTCAAAAAAGAGAATAGCATTTAAAATAGGACAGTGAAATAAATAAAAATTATAAAATTAAGAGATTTCTAACTAGGGAATGGTATATATGCATACATGTTATACGTATGAGTACATACGTGTATGTATGCATATATATGTGCATATATATATGTGTGTGTAAAGAGAGAGACAACGAGAGGTAAAAAGAAAAATCAGAGTGTATGTAGAAATAATATAAGCATGTTTTTTATAGATGAACTAGAATGTAGAAAATGAAGATGTGAGGAATGAACAGAATGAAAAGTTGTGACAGTGGTATGAAATACTAAGTGAAATATAGATATTTCAAAGAGAAAGACTTGAAGAGAAATTTAATTTGAAGAAATAGTGGGCCTATGCCACACTTCCTATAAGAAAAATATATATAGGGAGGAGCCAAGATGGCGGAGTAGAAAGACTCACATATGCTAGCTCCAAATCCACAGCACATAAATTTGCTGTAAGAAGAACTCCTCACAAATTCTGGATCACTGCAAGGTGCACAGAAACACAGTGGAAAAGATTTCCATTCCAGAGAGCCCTGGAGAGTGGTCCCCAGGGTCCATCACGCCCGGGAAAGTGGAGTCCACCCCTGAGCTGCCCTGGCCGCAGCCCCAGAGGAGCAGACCCGAGCAGTCTTCAGGGATGGGAACCTCTGGCAGCCGGGAAGGTCCCTCTGCCCACAGATGCTACAGGTCAGTGTGAGAGACGTCTGGGCTGGCCAAGAAGGGAGCGGGGTGTCTCCATGACTCTGACTCTTCGGGAGGCAGCGGGGCAGGGAATGGCAAAGGCAGGGGCAGAGGGAGCAGCAGAGGAAGCAGCAGGGTCCCGGGACTCCCAGAGCAGCAGGCAGAAGTTCAGGTCTCTGCATAAACCCCCTGAGGGAGCTGAGCCTGGGAGGTGGCCCTGCACCCACCCAAGCACCAGAATATAAGCTCACATTGAATAGCAACCGCTCCTGCTGTGGAGAGCCCTGAGACCGGGAAGCAGCATTTGAATCTCAGACCCCAAGCACCAGCTGGGCAGATCTAGGAAGGGATGGAGAGGAATCTCAGAAGTCAGGTAACTGGTTGGGAAAATGCCCAGAAAAAGGAAGCAGAATAAGACCATAGAGAGCTACTTTATTGGGAAAGAGATGTTCCTTCCCCCCTTCATTTCTGATGATGAAATACAATGTCTGCCATCGGAGAAAGACTTGGAGATCGGGGCCTCTCTATCCAAGACATCCAAGGTGGATGTCCAGTGGGCTCAGTCCATGGAAGAGCTCAAAAAGAATTTTGAAAATCAAGTTAGACAGGTGGAGGAAAAACTGGGAAGAAAAATGAGAGAGATGTAAGAAAAGCATGAAAGACAGGTCAATACCTTGCTAAAGGAGACCCAAAAAAATGCTGAAGAAAATAACACCTTGAAAAATAGGTTAATTCAATAGGCAAAAGAGGTTCAAAAAGCCAATGAGGAGAAGAATGCTTTCAAAAGCAGAATTAGCCAAATGGAAAAAGAGGTTCAAAAGCTCACTGAAGAAAATAGTTCCCTCAAGATTAGAATGGAACAGATGGAGTCTAATGACTTTCTGAGAAACCAAGAAATCACAAAACAAAACCAAAAGAATGAAAAAATGGAAGAGAATGTGAAATATCTCATTGGGAAAACAGCTGACCTGGAAAATAGATCCAGGAGAGACAATCTAAAAATTATGGTACTACCTGAAAGCCATGATCAAAAACGAGCCTAGACATCATCTTCCATGAAATTATCAAGGAAAACTGCCCTGAAATTCTAGAACCAGAGGGCAAAATAAGTATTGAAGGAATCCATCAATCACCACCTGAAGGAGATCCAAAAATAGGAACTCCTAGGAACATTGTGGCCAAATTCCAGAGTTCTCAGGTGAAGGAGAAAATATTGCAAGCAGCTAGAAAGAAACAATTCCAGTATTGTGGAAATACAATCAGAATGACACAAGATCTAGCAGCTTCTAAATTAAGGGATCGAAGGGCGTGGAAGAAGATGTTCCAGAAGTCAAAGGAACTAGGACTCAAACCAAGAATCACCTACCCAGCAAAACTGAGTATAATACTTCCGGGAAAAATATGGTCTTTCAGTGAAACAGAGGACTTTCAAGCATTCATGATGAAAAGACCAGAGCTGAAAAGAAAATTTGACTTTCAAACACAAGAATGAGAAGAAGCATGAAATAGTAAACAGCAAAGGGAAGTCATAAGGGACTTACCAAAGGTGACCTGTTTACATTCCTACATGGAAAGAAAATATTTGCAACTCTTAAAACGTTTCAGTATCTGGGTAGTTGGTGGGACCACACACAGATGTACACACACACACACATGCACACACACACATGTACATGCGTGCACACACACACATACACACAAACATGCACACACAGAGACAGAAAGCACAGAGTGAATTGAATAGGATGGGACCATATCTTAAAAGAAATTAAGGTAAATGGTGAGAGAGAATTGTAGTGGGAGGAGAGAGGGTGAAATGGAATGGCGTTAATTATATCTCATTCAAGAGGCAAGCAGGAAACTTTTTAGTGGAGGGAAAAAAAGGAGAGCTGGGAAAAAAACATGAAGTTTTCCCGTATCACATTCGACTAAAGGAAGGAGTAAAATGCACACTCTTTTTGGTATGAAAACCTATTTTCCAGTACAAAAAAATGGGGAAGAAGGAGATAAGCAGGGACGGAGGGATGATGGAAGGGAGGGCAATGGAAGAAGGGATCAATTTGAGGTCAACACTCGGGATGGGACAGGATCAAAAGACAGAATAGAAACAATGGGGGGCAGAATAGGATGGAGGTAAATACAGTTAGTCTTACACAACACGACTGTTATTGAAGTCATTTGCAAAGCTACACAGATATGGCCTATATTGAATTGCCTGCCTTCCCAAAGGGAATGGGTGGGAAGGGAGGGATGGGGAGAAGTTGGAAGTCAAAGTTTTAGGAACAATTGTTGAGTATTGTTCTTGCTACTAGGAAATAAGAAATACAGTGATTGGGGAATAGAAAGTCATCTGGCCCTACAGGACAAAAGAGAAGATGGGGACAAGAGAAGGGAGAGCTGATAAAAGAGAGGGCAGATTGGTGATAGGGAAAATTAGAATGCTCGGTGTATTGGGTGGGGGAAGGGATAAATGGGGAGAAAATTTGGAACCCAAAATTTTGTGAAAATGAATGTGAAAAGTTAAATAAAAAATAAATTAAAATATATATATATATATATTATATAGTGACATTGACAAGATGCTTAACCTCTCAAATTCTCAGTTTCCCTTTTCAAAATAAAAGAAGAATAGCATTTTTATTGCTTACCTTAGCAAGTAGTTTGTGGAGGTCAGAAAATGAAACAGTACTCTGTTACATTAAGATCATTACATAAATACCAAAAATTATAATAAATAACATGTACTTTTATCATAGAATGGATTCATTCCTAAGGATTATACTAGTTCTAATCACAGAAAGAAAAAATATAGTATCAAATAAAATAATTATCACAGTTCAGTTAGGACAGACCCACTTGCCCAATCTTCAACTGATTAAACATATATGACTTTTGAAAGCCTTCTACTTCTTGAAATAATAAAAAAAATTCTTAAAGAAGAAATAATAATATGTTTTAAAAGGGAGAAAAGGAATATTTTTAACAACAAACTGATAAAAATAGAAACAAAAGTGTTGTTTGATTATACAAATATTCAATGATTTTATAAAACAAAAATCAATATTTCTAAAATCAAATGAATAGAAATACATTGAGAACATTTGTAGTAACATTTCTATTCAACATCTACACTTTATAAAGGATTGATACATGAATTTGTGTATACATGTGTAAAATTCATACTGTACAATAGTGTACCTTTCAAAGATATTGGCAGACAATTAAAAACTAAAGTTTAAGCTGTCATGCATCACTGGAAAAGATGCTTAAATATCCCAATAGTTAGAGAAATTGAAGTAAGGATAATTTTACTATATAAAGTTCAACATGTAAATATTCATATGTACATGTATATACACATACATATATCTATATACATACACATACATTTGCAATATGCCTCAATGCATTTGTATTTACTTTAAAACATGCAAGTGCACACATGCACATGTGTTTGTGTGTGTAAACATAAGTTTTTTAGCTTTGCAGACAAAGCAAGACATATGACATGAGAACTTGACACTTAATGAAGACATTCAAGAACTAATATCATGACATCTAAAAAAACAAAATGTTTGGATTATAATCCTTCAGGATTTTGTTTAAGTTGTAAGAGAAGGAAATGATGAAACAGAAATTCAAAAGAAGGGCAAACACTGAATTGGATCCTAATGAACAGAATGAAGGTAAGATCTACAGTGCCTACAATCCCCTCAATAGAAGTTCAAAGGTGTTTTTCATCCAAACTTCCGCTGGAAATCACAAATACAACAACTATGAAAATGATTTTGTTTTTCCCTGTTCATGATATTTTTACAACTTCATAGCAATTAAATCTCCAGGTGAAAGGACATGATGTATTTTTTCCTTGTTGTATATGTCAGTCATATTTTAATGACATCATTATGACATCTCTTCTATAATGCTAATATTTATTTCTTCATAAACTTACCAATACTGAATTTTGTTTTTTTGTTATTTTTTGCCATGTCATTGACTGTTACTCAGTATGTTGGTTATATTGAAAATTATTTTTTACTTTCAAATCCTAATTATTAGTATGTATACACACATATATTTATATGTATGTGAAAATGCCCATGTATGTATGTGTGCATAATGTATGTGCATGTATATATACATGTGCACATGTGTATGCATCTATATGTGTGTATCGAATACTCTTTCATATATAGATTTAGATCTCTCTATATCATGTATTTAACATGTGTCCATAGTTCCTTCATATTGATGTATACAAAAATAAAAGTGTGAGAAAAACATTTTTTCATATATACATATATATGTGTGTGTACACATACATATACACATGTAACTTCACATGTATATGAAGGGATATTTTTAATAATTCAATGGTCAAAACAAAAATTGTCAGATTGCAGAGAAGTAGATGGATAGAGCAAATGTATTAAAAACTCGAGCTTCACAACAATCTTTTGGTTAGCAAGTGAGGAGAACAGTTTCTTAAAAGTTGATGTTGAAATAATAATTTATCCACAGGCATTTTTTACTCTTTCTCTCTCCTAACTCTGGGCCTTCCCTCATCCGTCCTACAGTAAAAACAAACAAACAATAAAAACACTAACTCAGATTCTAATTCAAATAATTGTTATGTAGAAAATCTTTGATATAATATGCAAGTGAGGAAAAGTTAAAATTGGTGAGAAAAACAGTAATTCATCAGGCTCCTTCTTTTGTGTAGCAATAAAATCAAACGGAAAATTAGAGTGATTTTTTTCCAATTTTTTTTTCCATGAATTTTTTTGATCTCTTTCAATACAGGCTATTCTTGCATGATTCTTTTTAATAAATTAAATAGAATCATTTCTCAAAGTGTTTTTACTGCATCTCCTACTCCTGAAAATTTTCTGCAACATTCTTTCCTCCATGTCCCTATTAAGACAGATTTAAAAATGAAATCTAGAGTAGCAAAATCTACACTGTAGGTCTGATTTCTATGAGAGTCACATGCAAACTTGGAAGAAATATAATTCCCGCAATTTTTAGTAACTTAGTCCTTCCCACCTTTAATGTTGTCAAGTCCAACCACTGAACAATAACAAAAGCAATCACAACAACTAACTGGTAGATCTGTCTTAGTCCCATTAGTTTGTAACAACAACAAAAACAAAAAGAAACTGCAAACACGCAGTGCGTCAAAAATCTTTCAAAAAATTGTGGTACATCCAGGATGTTATGGTTCATTAAACTGAAGAACATGAGTAAATGGCATGAAATGTCTTTCTAAATAATTCTAAAACATAATGTAAAATAAAATGAGTACAAACAAAAATATATACAATACTTCCAAAATTGCATGTATAAAGAAATGGAAGACAGACATAGGACTACAGAGGGGAGTGGCAGGAGAACAACATATTTTTATTGTGTTTTTTTTTTCCTGTAAGTCTATAAAGTGTTTAAAACAACTCAGGAAAATTAGATATCTAATTGATTTTTTCCACTTGCTTTTGAGGTCCTTATGACCCAGTATGTATCTGATTTCTTTAAAGGTCCTATGAATGATTGGAAAATATCAATTCTTTCTGCTAAGATTCTATAGTTGTAAAAGATCTATAATTCTGTAATGATTTTACTAAAGTTCTGTTCATCTCTAAAACTTATTTAATATGCATTTTGTTCTCCAGTATTGTAGTTGTTCTGCATTTCTTTCTCTCAAATTTGCCTAATTTTTGATTTAAGGCTTTAGATTTGTTATTTAGTGCATAAAAAGTTAAGTAAGAACATTGACTTACTCTTTATGGTTCCTTTATGCAAAACATACATTTTCTACTTATCTTTTTTTTTTAAATTTGTTTTAGTAAAGGTTTTTCTGAAATCATGATTATTACTACCACTTTTTTCAATTCACCTGAATCAAAAGATTCAAATCAATCTCCTCATTTAAACTATATGCTGTCCATTGACATTTCATTAATTAATTTTACTTCCTGTCACACTCAAGCTATTTAACTTTTCCTTCCATCTAATTATCTAGTATTTTTTCCCTCTTCTCCTCTTTAGAAAGAAGAAAAAAATAGTGAATTCAACTAATACTTGTCATCAGTAATGATGAAATATGTTTCTACTTTATCCCCTTTCTTTTCTATACTTGGTCGTATCCCTAGTTACAAGCATTTTTTTCTTTTGTCCTTCATACAATCCCTACTGTAAAGGTTTGCATATTATTTATAACTATTTCTTAATTCATAGTCTCTGTAATTTTCTCCCACTAAATAGTGTGTTTTTACCTCAATTACATGTAAGGAAAGTTTCCAACATTCATTTTTATAAGATTTTTAATTCTATCTTTTTTTTCCTCCTATTTTTCCCCTCTCCTCTCCCCAGGATGGCAAACATTCTGATATAGGTTGTACATATACAATCATATTAAGTACTTTTCCAAATTAGTCATTTTGCAAAACAAGAATCAAAATGAAAGGAAAAAACCATAAGAAAGAAAGAAAAAAGACAAAATACTATGCTTTGATCTGCATCAGACTACATAGTTCTTTCTGTAGATGTGGAAAGTATTTTCCATCACGAATCTGGAACTACCTTAGACTACTGAATTGCTGAGAAGAGCTAAGACTGTCAAAGTTGCTCATCACCCAATGTTTCTGTTGCTGTGTACTGTGTACAATGTTTTCCTAATTCTGCTCACTTCAATCAGCAGCATTTCATTCAATCTTTCCATTTTTCTGAAATTCACTTGTTCATCATTTCTTATGGAACAATAATATTCCAGTAAATTCATGTGCCATAACTTGTTCAGCAATTTCCCAATTGGTAGGCATCCCTTCAATTTCCAATTTTCAAATGCAGGTCTCAAGAGAGGCATAAAAATATAAACAAGGGGAAAGAAAAGTTGTTGCACAATTTGGGCAAACTGTTTACCTCCCTACAAGGGAATATGACACTTGTTAATGAAGAGAATTGTATATCTAATATGAAATACAAAAGGGGTATTCTGATATAGAGGGAATGGGTATAAAGTAAATTATGACATGATAAAAGTGTGACTTAAGCATGTGAAGATATTGCAACAAGAGATGTGAAAAGGAGGAAGCAGAAAAATGGTAAATTACATCACAGGAAGAAGTACAAAATTGTAGCGGAAAAGGGGAGAGGGAGATGAGCATTGTTTGAGAGGTACTCTCATCTGATTTGGTTCAAGGAGCGGAAAAAAAACTTAATTAAGTATATAAATCTATTTCTATAGGCAGTAGGAGGGGAAAAGGGAAAGAAAGGGGAAGGGAGGCTAAAAGGGAGGGAAGAAGTACTAATGGTAAAGGGCAGTAAAAGTGAGGGGGGCTGAAATAAGGAAGGGAAGACAGCAGGAGATTGTGGTAAAAATTAAAACTTTATTGTGGAGAGGAAGGTAGAAGGGAGAACTAAAAGTACAAAGGGTGGGAAAGAGGATGAAGGGAAAGACACAGTTACTAATCATAACTGTGAATGTGAATGGAATGAATTCTTTCATAAAACAGAGATGGAGAGCAGAATGCATTAAAAACCACAATTCAACGATATGTTGTTTACAGGAAACACATTTAAAACAGGAGAATACACACAGGGTAAATGTAAAAACTTGGAGCAGAATATATTGGCTTCAGCTGATGTAAGAAAAGCAGGGGTAGTAATCCTATTCTCAGACAAAGCAAAATCACAAATAGGTGTAGTCAAAAGAGATAAGGAAGGAAACTATATCCTGCTAAAAGGCATCATAGAAAATGAAGGAATATCATTACTAAACATATATGTTCCAATTGTTATGGAATCCGAATACTTGGAGGAGAAGTCAAGGGAGTTATAAGAAGACATAGACAGTAAAATTATACTTGTTGAGTGCCTCAAACTCCCTCTCTCTGAACTTGATAAATATAACCTTAAAATAAAAAGAAAAAAGTTAAGGAGGTGCATAAAATTCTGGGTAAGGGAGACATGATGCATCTCTGGAGAAAAATGAATGAAGATAGGAAGGAATATTTTTTTCAGTGCTATATGCGACACATACAAAAATTGACTATCAGTGAATAAAAACCTCACAATCTAGTGAAGAAATAGTCAATGTATCCTTCTCGGATCATAATGCAATGAAAATCGTATGTAATAAAAGGCCATGAAATATAGACCAAAAATTAATTAGAAACTAAATAATCAAATCATAAAGAAGGAGTGGGTTAAACAACAAATCATAGAAGTAATCAATAACTTAATTCAAGAGAAAGACAGCAATGAGAAAATCTACCAAATCTTATGAGATCCTCTAAAAACAGTTTTCAGGGGAAGTTTTACATCTTTAAATGCCAACATGAATAAAATAGAGAAAGAGGAGATCAGTAAATTGGACATGCAGCTGAAAAAGCACACGTTGAAAATCCCCAAGTAAATACCAAATTAGAAGTACTGAAAAGCAAAGGAGAGATTGATAAAATTGAAATTAAGAAAACCAGAGGAGGCAGAGACAAGGTGGATGAGTAGAAAGACACATATATACTAACTCTTCCCCCACAGCCCATAAAATACCTGTAAAGAAAGACTCTCAAAAAATTCTAGAATAGCAGAAGATACAGAACAACTGAGTGGAGGAGATCTCCACCCCAGAGTGATCTGAAAGGCAGATGAGAAATGTCTGTCAAACCAGACATGGAGAAGAGCCTAGCCCAGCCTTGGTGTCATGGCAGGGATCTGGGAGGAGGACAAGAGCAGGCCCTGGGGGCAGAATCCCCAGTCCGAGTAGCAACGGTTCACAGATCCCTGAACCCACAGGATCCAAAGGTCAGTGACAACATTTTTTCAGCTGGCCCAGAAGGGAGAAGGGTCTTCCCATAGCTCAGGCCTCAGGGTGAGCGGCAACAGATTACACAGCAACCCCTAGAGCAACTCGCATCCATTGTTGAATCGTAAAGCCCCTGGGGGCACAGAGCAGCTGATTCTTACCTCAGCCCTGTGTAGAGGCTCTGCACCCACCTAATACTCCTGGGGGATTTGAGCAACTGATCTTTATTTCACAATGAATGCCAGCCCTGCCCCTGTAGTTTATCTGAATCTCAGCCCACAATGCTGGCTTGGCAGAACTGGAGGCAAGGTGGTTGTGAAGAGGAAACTATTACTCAGATTCTGGGCACAAAAATGTCTGCTTGCTCCCAGACCAGTGTACATGCTTTCTTGTACCACCTTGGAGGAACTGAGATCTTGCAGACTCACAGAGTATACCTTACTTTTGGCCAAGGACCCAAAAGTCAAGCAAAAGGTTGGGAAAATGCCCAAAAAGGGGAGGAAAATAAGACTATAGAAGGTTACTTTCTTGGTGAACAGATATACTCTCCCATCATTTCTGATGAGGAAGAACAATGCTTACCATCAGGAAAAGACATAAAAGTCAAGCCTTCTGTATCCCAAACATCCAAAATAAATATTCAATGGTCTCAGGCCATGGAAGAGCTGACAAAGGATTTTGAAAATCAAGTAAGAGAGGTGGAGGAAAAACTGGGAAGAGAAATGAGAGAGATGCAAGAAAAACATGAAAAGCAGGTCAACACCTTGGAAAGGAGACCCACAAAAATGCTGAAGAAAATAAAGCCTTTAAAAATAGGCTAACCCAATTGGCAAAAGGGGTTCAAAAAGTCAATGAGGAGAAGAATGCTTTCAAAAGCAGAATTAGCCAAATGGAAAAGGAGATGCAAAAGCTCACTGAAGAAAATAGTTATTTAAAAATTAAAATGGAACAGATGGAGGCTAATGACTTTATGAGAAACCAAGAAATCAAAAACCAAAACCAAAAGAATGAAAAAATATAAGATAATGTAAAACAACTGATCTGGAAAATGGACCCAGGAAGGGATAATTTAAAAATTACGGGACTACCTGAAAGCCATGACCAAAAAATGAGCCTAGATGTTATGTTTCATGAAATTGTCAAGGAAAATTTCCCAGATATTCTAGGGGCAAAATAAATACTAAATGAATCCACCAATCACCTCCTGAAAGAGATCCTAGGAACATTGGAGGCAAATTCCAGAATCCCCAAGTCAAGGAGAAAATATTGCAAGCAGCTAGAAAGAAACAGTTTGAGTACTGTAGAAATACAAATATGATAACGCAAGATCTAGCATCTTCTACATTAAGGGATCGAAGGGCATGGAATATGATATTCCAGAACAGAAAGGAACTAGGACTAAAACCAAGAATCATCTACCCTGTAAAACTGAGTATAATACTTCAGGGGAAAATGGTCTTTCAATGAAATAGAGGACTTTCAAGCATTCTTGATGAAAAGACCAGAGTTGAAAAGAAAATTTGACTTTGTAACACAATAACCACCAGAAGGATGAAAAGTAAACAGGAAAGAGAAATCATTCTGGACTTATCAAAGTTGAACTCTTTACATTCCTACATGGGAAGACAATATTTGTAAGCCTTGAAACTTTTTTCAGTATCTGGGTAGTTGGTGGGAATACACACACACACACACACACACACACACACGCACACACACACGCACACAAACAGAGAAAGAGAGAGAGAGAGAGAGAGAGAGAGAGAGAGAGAGAGAGAGAGAGAGAGAGAGAGAGAGAGAGAGAGCAGCACAGGGTGAGATCAATAGGATGGAATCATATCAAAAAATACAATTAAGGGGTGACAGAGGAATATATTGTGAGGAGAAAGGGAGAAATGTAATGGGGCAAATTACCCCTCACAAAAGAGGCAAATAAAAGACCTTTCAGTAGAAGGAAAAAGGGGGAAGATGAAAGAGAAAACATGAAGCTTACTCTCATCACATTCAACTCAAGGAAGGAATAAAATGCACACTAATTTTGGTATGAAAACCTAGCTTGTAATACAGGAAAGTGGGGGAGAAGGAGATAAGTAGGGTCGGGGGGATGATGGAAGGGAAGGCAGTGGGAGAAGGGAGCAATTAGAAGTCAACAAGCTTGGGGAAGGACAAAGTCAAAAGAGAGAATAGAAGAGATGGGGCGGCAGGATAGGATGGAGTGAAATATAGTTAGTCTTACACAACATGACTATTATGGAAGCCATTTCCAAAACTGCACAGATATGGTCGATATTGAATTGCTTGCCTTCCCAGTGGGGAAGGGTGGGGAGGGAGGGAGGAAGAGAAATTGGGACTCAAAATTTTAGGAACAAGGGATGAGTATTGTTCATGTATATAACTGGGAAATAAGAAATACAGGTAATGGGATATAGAAATTTATTTTACCCTACAGGAGAAAAGTGAAGATGGGGATAAGGGAAGGGAGGGATTTTAGAAGGGAGGGCAGATTGGTGATAGGGGTAATTACAATGCTCAGTGTTTTGGGGTGGGGGAGGGGAGAAATGGGGTGAAAATTTGGAACTCAAAATTTTGTGGAAACAGATGTTGAAAACTTAATATATTAAAGAATTTTTTTTTGAAAAATTAGGAAAACCATAGAACTAATAAATAAAAATAAATGTTGGTTTTATGGGGAAAAAACCAATAAAATTGATGAACTTTGGACAGTTTGATTAACAAAAAAGAAAAAAAAAACAAATTGCCAATATCAAAAATTAAAGGGGAGAACTCACCTCCAATGAAGAAGAAATTAAATTAGTAATTAGAAATTTTTTTGCCCAACTTATGCCCATAAATTCGACGATCTAAATGAGATGGAAGATTATTTAAAGAAAATATAAATTGTCCAGATTAACAGAAGAAGAAGTTGAATCTTAAACAACCACATCTCAGAAGAAGAAATTGAACAAGCCATCAATGATCTCCCTAGGGAAATAAAATTCAGGGATGGATGGATTTACATTTGGATTCTATTAAATATTTAAATAACAGTTAATTCCAATGCTATAGAGACTATTTGGGAGAACTGGGGAAGAAGAAGTTCTCCCAAATTATTTTTATGATACAAATATGGTTTTTACACCTAAACCAGGGAGAGACAAAACAAAGAAAGAAAAGCATAGGCCAATGATTCTAATTAATGTAGATGCTAAAATTTAGAATAAGATTGTAGCAAAAAGCACACAGAGCACATTTAGAAAATTTAGAAAATTATTAGGAGAATAATGCATTATGATCAGGTAAGGTTCATACCAAGAATGCAGAGCTGGTTCAATGTTAGAAAAATTGACATTATTGATTATATGAACAATAAACCTAACAGAAAACACATGATTATCTCAATAGATGCAGAAAGCTTTTGACAAAATACAGCACCCATTCCTACTAAAAACACTGGAGAGCAGAGGAATAAAGGAAACTTTCCATGAAATAATAAGCAGTACCTATCTAAAATCCTCAACAAACATTATATTCAATGAAGATAAGCTAGATGAATTTCCAACAAGATCATGGGTGAAACAAGGATGTCTATTATCACCAATATTATTCAATATGGTACTAGAAGTGTTAGCTGTATCAATAAGAGAAGATGAATAAATTTAAAGAATTAGAATAGGCAAAGAAGAAACTAAGTTATCACTCTTTGAAGATGATATGATGATATATTTAAAGAACCCCAGAGATACAAGTAAAAAACTACTTGAAATAATAAACAACTTTGGCAAAATTGGAGGTTACAATATAAACACACACAAATCTTCTGTATTTGTATATATTACTAAGAAAGCCAAACAGCAAGAGATAGAAAGAGAAATCCCATTTAAAGCTAGGGTAGACACTGTAAAATATTTTGGAGTCTTCCTGCCAAAGCAAATCCAGGGACTATATGAGCACAATTATGACACTTTTTGAACAAATAAAGTCAGATTTAAGTTAAGTGGAAAAGCACCAGTTAGTCATGCATAGGCTAAGTGAAAATAATAAAAATGAAAATTCTACCTAGATTAATTTACTTATTTAGCAGCATACCAATCAAACTATCTGATAATTATTTTCTTGAACTAGAAAAAATAATATCAAAAATTCATCTGGAGGAACAAAAGGTCCAGAACAGCAAGGGAGCTAATGAAAAAAAAAATGCTAGGGAAAGTGACCTAGCTTTACTAGATCTCAAATTTTATTATAAAGCAGCAATTACCCAAACTCCTTGGTACAGGCAAAAAACAGAAGAGTAGAGGAGTGGAATAAGCTAAGTACTCAAGACACAGTAGTCAATGAATATAGCAAGCTGTTATTTGATAAAACCAAGGACCCTATCTTCTGGGATAAGAACTCACTGTTTGACAAAAAGTACTGGAAAACCTGGATAAAAGTGTGGCAGAAACTAGGCATAGACCAATGCCTGACATCATACCCAAGAATAAAGTCCAAATGGGTATATAATCTAGCTATGAAGATTGATACTATAAACAAATTAGTGAAGAAAGCTTAGTGTACTTATCAAATTTTTGGAGAAGGGAATAATTTTTTGACTGAAGATGAGAGAGAAAGCATTATGAAGTGGAAAATGTATAATTTTGATTTCATTAAAATGAAAAATTTTTGCATAACCAAATTCGATGCAACCAAGATTATGAGGGAAGCAGAAAACTTGGAAAGAATTTTTGCAACTAGTGTCCATGATAAAGGCTTCATTTCTAAAATATGGAGAAAATTGAGTCAAATGGACAAGTATAGAAGTCATTCCCAATTGACAAATGGTCAAAGGATATGAACAGGCGTGCTTTCAGAGGAAGAAATTAAAAATATATATAATCATATGAAAAAATATTCTAAATCTCTGTTGATTAGAGAGATGCGAATCAAAACAAATCTGAGATGCTACATTATACTTATCAGATTGGCTAACATGATAGAACAGTTAGATGATAAATGTTGGAGAAGATGTGGGAGACTTGGAACACTAATTCACTGTTGGTGGAGCTGTGAGCTCATTCAACCATTCTGGAGAGCAATTTGGAACTATGACCAAAGGGCTACAAAAATGTGAGTACCTTTTTACCCAGCAATACCACTTCTAGGACTGTATCCCCAAGAGATCATAAAAATCAGAAAGGGTCACACATGTACGAAAATATTTATAGTAACCCTCTTGTGGAGACTAAAAACTGGAAATCAAGGGGATATCCAACAATTGGGGATTGACTGAATAAATTATGGTATATTAATGTAATGGAATGCTATTGCACTATAGAAAATGATGAACAGCAAGACTTCAGAGAGGCCTGGAAAGACTTATGTGATCTAATGCTGAGCTAGAGGAGCAGAACCAGGAGAACTTTGTGCACAGCAAAGACCACAGGGTATGAGAGGTTTTGTTGTTGTTGTTGTTGTTTGTTTGTTTGTTTTTCTGGTAAACTTGGAACTTCATTGCATTGCAAGGATTTAAAAAAATTCCCAATGGTCTTTTACAGTAAAATGCCTTCCATACCCAGAGAAAGAACTTTGGAATTCAATTGCAGAATGTAGCAGATCATTTTCTTCTGTATTATGTTTTGGTTTGTTTTATGATTTCTCTCATTCATTTCAAGTCTTCTACACAACATGACTATAATGAAAATGTATTTAATAGGAATGTATCTACAGAACCTACATAAAATTTTATGCCCTTTCAGGAAGGGAGTGTGGAGGGAGGGGGAAAATAATCTAAGTTATATGGTAGTGATTGTAGAACACTGAAAACAAATAAAATTGAAATAAAAAAAAGAATTTATGCTCCATTGATGGAAATATGTCTGTGTGTAAGAATCACTATCAGATTTTATATTTTCGTGCTAAGAATTCACTGCAGATAGTGATTGCAGCAATGAAACTTACCCTTGGAGTAAAAGCAATGGTACATCTGGACAGCATACAGAAAAGTACAGAAATCACCTTGCTAACAAAGGTCAGTATAATCTAAGGCATGGGATTCCAATAGCAGTGTATGTCTATGAGAGTTGGACCCTAAGGAAAGCTAAGGAGCAATGATTTTGGATTATGGTGCTGAACAAGACTTTTGAGAATCAGAGTTCCTTGGAGAACTAGGAAATAAAATCAGTCGATACTTGAAAAGAACATAAATCAGAATATTCATAAAGAGGTCAAGTACTCAAACAAGAGTTCAAAAGATAAACAAAAAAGCAACTTCAGATGCATAACGAGGAGATGGGACTTACTGGGGAAAAAACCTGATATTTGGAAACATTGAAGGCAAAAAGAAATGGGATGAGATAGATGGATTGAGTCATTCAATCAATGAATATGAACATGGACAGATTTTGATAAGACATGTTGGATAGAGTACTATGGCTATAAAGTTACTAGAGTACTATGGTTATAAAGAGTTGGATATGACTGACCAAATTTTACAAAAGCAAAATAAAAAAATATTTGCAACGTAAATAAAACTGCTTGGGAACAGGAGGGATTACAAGTTAGGACAGGAGTGAGGAAATTGTGGCTCCAAGGCCACACGTGGTTTTCTAGGTCCTCAAATGCAGTTCTTTTATTTAATCCAAACTTCACAGAACAAATTCCCTTAATACGAGTATTTGTTCTACAAATTTTAGATTCAGTCAAATGACCACACCCAAAGACCATGATTTTACTGCCCTAGTTCCTTCCAACATAGTCTTTGCTTTTACATTGGCATTTTGTACGTGTAGGTGCAATCCTCTCAATATAATTTTAATTATTTTTCTAGAAGAACTGCATCTTTTGTTGCATCCCTATAGTATCTAGAATAGTGTTAGAAGTTAGTTAAGCACTTAATAAATATTTGTTCTTTGATTCCCTCAATGAACCTTAATCCTTAGTCTTAGTTACAATCCATCCCTGCATCCTCTCCTACAGCAAACATTTGATAATCTAATATACGCTCATTTAACAGTATTGTTTTAAGAATACAGATGTGACTCTTTCCCTGCCAGCCCCAGAGTAAGTTTCAGCTGGATGAGATGGCTACATTTGCCAGAAATCCTTGCCATTCTTTCATTTTCTCTCCTCAGAAGACTTAATAGCCAAATTAGTCTTGTGCTTGAAGAAGTATTGCTTCTGTGGTGAACAGAGAGGAAAACCTCTGCTGTTAACATGAGTGGTGGTTATATTTAGAAACTGCTAGCATGAAAATAAAACTGTAGTTCCCAAGCATCCCTAAGATGTAAATTACCAGCAAATTTTAAAATATTTTAAGCTGTACAGACCTCTAAGAAGCAATTTCATATGTACAATGAAAAGGAGAGAACAGAGTGCTGGAAACAGAAATACTGTGGAAATCTAGAGAAGTAGAAATATTGTGCAAAGGTTAGTCTGAGAAAAATTGTTAATTCATTGAAGTATGTTTTTTGTATCATTTATGTCTCCCTTCCGGGTATTCAATTTTACTGTATTTGAGCATAACTGTGGAGGAAAGTTGATGAAGAAGAAACCTTTAAGCCAGGAAGACATGAAGTGAAGTACCACATTTGAAATATGCTCACGGGTTGATCCCTTGGCAAATCACTTAAACTCTCCATGTGCTAAGCAGTCCTCAAAGACTGTAAGTTGAAGACAAGTTGTGCACCTGCATTAGTAGAAAGATATTGTATATTCAAGAGTTTCTTGTGTCAGTAAAATCACATGACCAGTACCTCTCATTTAGCATTTCTTATGGCCTATGTATCTTTCTCATCATAATTAAATAGTTCCCCAGGGCTGAAAGACATTTTTATTATATTCCATATTCTCAAGGGGAAAATAAAATGGTAAAACTAACTGTAGTAATATATTGTTTTGGTATATTGGAATTCCTATGAATATGTAGACAGGCACTGGATAGATGATAGATATTTAGATAGATAGATGGAGGGACGGATGGTGGAGGGAGAGATAGACAGACAGATAGATAGATAGATAGATAGATAGATAGATAGATAGATAGATAGACAGATAGATAGATAGAACGTTTGTTAAGAAGTTATTATTTTCCAGCAACCAGTTTCAGCCCAGAGCAGACAAATATAAATAAACAATATATCTAGTACCCTCAAAGAGCTTATGTTCTAATGAAAGATAACTTATAACTGTGCAAGAGGAAGCATTGAAGAGGGATCCACACAAGGAACTTGCAAAGTAAGTAGCCATCAATATAAAGAAGAATACATTACTTATAATAAATATGAAAAGAGTGCAGTCTATGTCTCTGCTCTAAAGAAAAGATGGCCAGAGAATAAATTGATATTGAAATAGGAACCAGGGCAATTGTGACTAGATCTTTGATCTGACTGAAATAGGAAATTTACTGTTTAGAAATTCCCTATTAAAGTACCGATAATCATTTCTCTTCAACTTATTTGTTTGATTGAAACAAGTGAACGATATTAGTATGTCAATGGAGAGTGAAGGGTGGTGGCTAAAGTATCTTGGCCTAGAATAATTGAATTCTGGAATTATATCATGAAATGTTTTATGCTTACATGCATACATGTGTCTATAGTTTCATTTACCTGAATGTTTCATAAATGTATTCCTAAAGTGATATACAACAGAATCCACCATTATTATACACCTGTGTGAATATTCTTCATATCTTTCTTAAATATACCATTTATTGACCCTCTCAGATGGAGGACTTCCTCATTTTCTCCTGATACTAAATGTATTATAGTAGAACATTCTGGCTATCTATCTACCTATCATTTCTTACCCTCAGCATGAAATCATGCCTTCATCTGTTATATCAAACATAATACTGAAGATATATTTGAGTTGTTCATTCGATAAATATTTCAGCTTGGTCATAACAACCATTTCCCTACTTGTTTCTATGTGATTTTTCTTATGCAACTATTTGGAAACTGTCATATTACAAATTTTGAGCACATATGAAAGCAATTTTTGTGTTAATTTTTTTTTATTTCTGGAAATTGCTCTTTTACATGTTTCTCAGGGCAATAAGACCATTCTTCTCCTTTTTAATTTTGGGACAACTCATGGATTATTTATTTTGCTTGTGCAAGGTATAGAATTTACCTATCCAAAGGAAAATGATAAACTGAGCAATTCACCTTCATCCATTTAGTCTTACTTGTGAGCATGTTTAGTTAATTTCTCTTTCGGGAGTCTCTTCACTGTTTTTGATCATGGTACATCCTTTCTGATGTTTTCTCCAGGAGGGTCACTTCAACACAGACTTTGTCCTTATTTTCTTCCACCATGCTGAAAAAGCCTTTAGCAAACAGGTGTTTCCTTGTTTTTGCCTTTCTTGACATTTGTTACCTGATACATTGAAAAGTGTTATTTCTTTTATTGTATCTTTCAAAGGAAAGGCAGGTAGGTGACACAGAAGATAGAGCACTGGGCTTGGAATCCAAGACTCATTTAATGACTTCAAAAGTGCCCCCACATAGTTACTAGTTGTGCGATCCTAGAAAAGAAACTTTACCATGTTTGCCTCAATTCTTCATTTGTAAAATGAGCCAGAGAATAAAATGGCAAATCACATCAGTATTCTTGCCAAGAAAACCCAAAATGGTGTCATGAAGAGTCAGACATGGCTGAAATGACTGAACAATAGCAACAATCTTTAAAGGAATTTGAAATTATTTTGATTTATAAATGACAGACATTTTCTTGGAAGAACAAAATTGATTGCTTTTTCATAAACTTCAAAGAGTGCAATGGGGTCTTGAATTTTCTACAATACATGTTGCCAAAGAGTATATATTATAAAGGAGGAAAGTGTGTAATGATTAGCTACATACAATATTTACACAGAGTAAATGAAGATAATCTAAAAGGGGGAAGTTATTAACAGCAAGAAGGGACTGGAAAATAAGCCCTGCAGAAGATAATGTTTGAGTAGTATCTTGAAGAAAGGGTGGAAATGATGAGACAGAGAATTCTAGATGAAAAAGTCGTATGGTTATTGGAGCTTCAGTCGGGGAAGCAGCAAAATTTGATCTCAAATACGGTTTCAAACATCATATGCATGGCCCTAAGTATGTCATATAATCTTTTCGACTGTTTGCACATCTGTAAAATAGGAACAATAAAATGTCTTATCAAATATGTTATCTAGTAGTTTTATCAAATTACTGTTATCAAATGATCGAATGAGATATTTGTAAATTAATTGAAACTCTCAATCATTTTTTTTCCTGTTTTGAACATTGTTATTCAATTGGCATGTATGTTTATTAAAAGCCTCAGAGTTCTATGGTGGTAGTTCCTTGAAAATAAGTGAGTGATTCTACAATACGCCATTCATATCAACGGTAGGTAAGGAATGGGTGAAGATGCGGCAGATTAGGAATGATAGGCCCCAAGTTGGAAGAACTTCCAGGTAATAAATTATGATATTGGCAAGGGAAATTCCAAGCCCAAGTGTAATGCTGCACATTAATACATATATTAAAGGAAATAACATAAGGTCATTTCACAGTTTGTAGAGGAAAAAAAGTAGAAAGGTAAAAAGAGAAATGAATTTTATTTTATTTTTTAATAAAAATTTATTTATTTAACTTTTTACATTCATTTTCACAAAATTTTGGGTTCCAAATTGTCTTCCCTTTTATCCCTTCCCCCCACCCCAATACACCAAGCAATCTAATTTTCCCTATCACCACTTTGACCTCTCTTCTATCATCCCTCTCTTCTCTTATCCCCATCTTCTCTTTTGTCCTGTAGGGCCAGATGACTTTCTATTCCCCATTGACTGTATTTCTTATTTCCTAGTAGCAAGAACAATACTAAACAATTGTTCCTAAAACTTTGAGTTCCAAATTCTCCCCATCCCTCTCTCCCCACCCATTCCCTTTGGAAAGGCAGGCAATTCAATATAGGCCATAACTCTGTAGTTTTGCAAATGACTTCGATAGTAGTCATGTTGTGTAAGACTAACTTATTGTTAACTGTATTTCCCTCCATCCTATCCTGAATTGAAAGGAGGGAACATCTGCACCCTATCAAAGTAGTTCTCTATGGTCTTATTTTGCTTCCTTTTTCTGGGCATTTTCCCAGCCAGTTACTTGACTTCTGAGATTCCTCTGCACCCCTGCCTAGATCCACCCAGCTAGTGCTTGGGGTCTGAGATTCAAATGGGCTTTCCATGGCAGTTGCGGCTGCTATTCAATGTGAGCTTAAGTTCTGGTGCTTGGGTGGGGGCAGGGCCACCTCCCAAGCTCAGTTCCCTCCGGGGCTTTATGTAGAGACCTTCAGTAATGGAGCAGGTGGGGGCAGAGCCATCTCCCAGGCTCAGTTCCCTCGGGGGGTTTGTGCAGAGACCTTCAGTAATGGCCCTGAACTTCTGCCTGCTGGTCTGGGAGTCCCGGGGGCCGCCGCTGCTGCTGCCTCTGCCGCTCCCTCCGCTGCTTCCTACCGAGGAGCCCTGAGTCATGGAGACACACCCCTCCCCTCTTTGAGATTATTTTGAGATTAGTTTGAGATTATTCAGTAGAGAAATGTAATCAAATTCAGTTTACATTTTGTTGGTTTATATTTTTTCTCCTCCCATTTGCTTACCTCCAAATAATCACTATATATGTTGATGTATGTATACCAATGTATCCTCAATCTTACATAATTCCAGAAGGATTATATGGAGCAGAAAAACAAAAATTCTGAACCTAATTGAGGAAATGTAAATATCAATTCTGGAAAGTAACAGACAGACTACCCATTTTCATTGGACAAATTAAATCAAAATCTTCTCCCCAACACTGCATGAAATAATAATGAAAAGGAAATCTTAGTTTAAAAATTTTTTAATTAACCTTCATGAAATCTATATGAAATGAGAAATGTTGTATTAGTTTCAGGAGATGGGTATGGATCTAACTCCACCCAATATTTTTAGGGCTTTTGTATAGATACCTTTTTTTTTTTTTTTTGATAATGGAATGATGTGTTTTCCTTCATTTTATCAAAGTTTTACCTGATGTCCTAGCAGAATCAGTGCAACAATCCTGTACTTGTAGTCACAGAAACATTTCCCTTATTCATTCTGTTGTCTTAATACTTCCTCCATCCCTTTTCTCCACTTGCATACCATAAACGCCAAAAAGACATGTTCAATAAAGTATAAACTCAGGGTATTCAATATTTTTTCCAGATATGACAGGGTATACAGTAAATGTTTCACTGGAAAGTAGTTTTGAAAGAAGTAAAAACTATTAAATTATTAATCGAACAAAGAACAGCCTGTCTTCCAACGACACTGACAGGATTTTAAACAAGGCTCTCTCCTTTAAAATAGTCTATAAAACACAGAATAATACTCTGTTTAGAGGTATACATGTAGGACAAATATTCAACTCATAATTGCCATGTTTGTGAATAATTACATTTGGTGCATGATAGGTTTGAGACAGATTGCTATTTGAAAGATTCTTTCAGTCAAGAAGGAATGGTTCTTTGGCAGAGTGTATTCGACAAAAACAATCAGGTAACAAAAAGAAAATGTAAATAACTTGCCTATTGTTGTGACAAATGGGATGTATACACACAGGGTAATGAATTAGGTTCTCATATGTACCAACTTATGATCCTAACTAAACAGGAAAATAGTCTAGAATAGACAGGGATGCTATCTGATGTTACAGCATAATATAACACGAGTGCACATAGTACAAATTAATTTCTAGACAAAATATTTTAATACATTTTCAAGCACTAAAATACAAGTGGCCTCATTCTAACTGAAAAAGAAATTGTCTAAGAAGAAAAATTAGAGTTGTCAATAAATAACTAGTAAAGTTTTGGTATACCTACATTTATGCATATATCTATCCATGAATACATACCTATATAGATATGTATATGTCAACACATAAATAAATATACACGGATAAAGATATATGTGTGCATTTAAAGACCAAGATTGTTTCTCATGAAAAATTTCAATTAAATTCTTCTCTTTAAATATGATTTCAAAGGAAGTTATTCACATAAACAATAAGATAACTGACAAAACATTTCCCCTAATTCCCAAAATCTCTCCAAACTCTCTCAAAACAGAAATCATATTCCAAAGGAAAAGGCAACTATACCTGTCTACAACTTCTAGGTCAACCAATGTCCAAAAGATATTGTTTCTTAATGTTTATTTATTTTTAATTTTTAACATTCATTTCCACAAAATTGTGAGTTCCAAATTTTCTCCGTCTCTCTCCACCCCCCAATCCATAACATTGCATTCTAATTACCCCTTCCTTCAATAAGCTCTCCCTTCTATCACATGACTCCCTTCCCTAATACCCTTCTTCTCTCTTTTCTTGTACTGTAAGATAAGTTTCCATACTCCATTACCTGTATTTCTTATTTCCAAGTTGTAAGCAAAAACAGTTCTCAACATTCACTCCTAATACTCTGAATTACAACTTTCCTCCCTTTTTCCCTCCCCTCCCATCCCCACTGAGAAGGCAGGCAGTTAAATACAGGCTGTATCAGTGTAGTTTGCAAAAGACTTCCATAATAGCCATGTTATGTAAGACTAATAACATCTACCTGCATCTTATCCTGCCCCGCATTTATTCTATTCTCCCTTTTCACTTTGTCCCATCCCAAAAGCATTTATTTCTAGTTATTTCCTTTACCCATTTGCCTTCTCTTCTACCATGCCTCTCACTCCACTTGTCCCCTTCTCCTCTATCTTTCTGTACTGCAAGATATACTTTTATATCAATCTTAGTGTGCATGTCATTCCCTCAGGCAAAATGTGAAGAGTAAGCTTCCCTTTTCCTCTCTTCTCTCCTGTCTTTTCTCCTCCACTGCAGAAACTTTTTCTTGCCTCCTTGATGATGATAATTTACTCCATTCCATTTCTCCCTTTCTTCTGCCAACATATGCCTCTCTCACCTCTCAAACTTATTTTATGTTTTTTAGGTATTATCCCTTCTTAGTCACCTCATCCTGTGTTCTCTGTCTATATTCCATAGATCTATCTATCCCTATCTCTCCATCAATTTCTCTCTCTCTCTCTCTCTCTCTCTCTCTATATATATATATATATATTATATATATATATATATATATATATATATATATGTGTGTGTGTGTGTGTGTGTGTGTGTGTGTGTATACATATGTATGTATGTGTATGCATGCGTGTGTATACATATATATGTGTGTGTATTGTGTGTATACATATATATATATATATATACATACATATGTGTGTGAGTGTGTGTGCGTGTGTGTGTGCAATGCCTCCAACTACCCAGATGTTGAAAAGTTTCAAGAGTTACAAATATTGTCTTTCCACGTGGGAATGTAAACAGTTCAACTTTAGTAAGTCCTTTATGAATTCTCTTTCCTGCTCACCTTTTCATGTTTCTCTTATTTATTGTGTTTGAACGTTAAATTTTCATTTCATCGCTGGTCTTTTCACCAAAAATGCTTGAAAGTACTATATTTCATTGAGGGACCATTTTTTTCCCTTGAAGTATTATATTCATTTTTTGCTGGGGAGATGATTCTTGGTTTTAATCCTAGTTCCTCTGTCTTCTGGAATATCATATACCATGCCTTTCAATTCCTTAATGTAAAAGATTCTAGATCTTGTGTTATCCTGATTCTATATCCACAATACTCAAATTCTTTCTTTCTAGCTGCTTGCAATATTTTCTCTTTCACAAGGAAACTCTGGAATTTGGTTACAATAATAGTAGGAGCTTCTTTTTTTTCAATCTCTTTCAAGAGGTGATATGTGGATTCTTTCAATATTTATTTTGCCCTCTGCTTCTAAAATACTGGGCAGATTTCTTTAATAATTTCATGAAAGATGAGGTCTAGGCTCTTTTTTTGATCATGGTTTTCAGGTAGTCCTATAATTTTTGCATTGTCTCTCCTGGATCTATTTTCTAGTTCAGTTGTTTTTCCAATGAGATATTTCACATTGTCTTCCTTTTTTTTGTTTCATTCTTTTTGTTTTGTTTTGTGATTTCTTGGTGTGTTATTAACTTCCATCTGTTCCACTCTAATTTCAAAAGCACTATTTTCTTCAGTGAGCTTTCAAACCTCTTTTTCCATTTGACTAATTCTACTTTTTAAATCATTGTTCTTCTCATTGGCTTTTTGAACTTCTTTTGCCAGTTGAGGTAGGCTGTTTTTAAAGGCATTATTTTCTTAAACATTTTTGGGGTATCCTTTAGTAAACTGTTAACTCGCTTTTCATGCTTTTCTTGCATTTCTCTCATTTCTCTTCCCAATTTTTCCTCTACCTCTCTTACTTGATTTTCAAAATCTTTTTTTGAGTTCTTCTAGGGTGTGAGCCCATTAAATATTTATTTTGGATGTTTGGCATACAGAAGCCTAGGAGTTTATGTCTTTCCCTGATGGTAAGCATTGTTCTTCCTCATCCAAAATAATGGGAAAAGATCCCTGTTCACCAAGAAAGTAACATTCTATAGCCTTATTTTTTTCCATTTTTGGGGGTAGCTTCCCAACCAATAACTTGACTTTTAGGTTCTTTGTCAAGAGTGGAACCCAGTATGGCCTCATTTCCTCCAAGGTTGCACAATAAAGCTTGCACCCCAGCCTGGGAACAACCAAAGAACTTTTCTGCCCTGAATCTGCGAGTAGTAGCATGTCCTATCCACAATCACCTAGCCTCCTATGCTGCCACATCATCACTTAGGGCTGAGATTCAGATTAGTTGCTCACTTCCCCTAGGGGCTTTGGTAGCCCCAACATTCAGGGTCAGATTAAAATCAAGTACTCAATTCCCCTGGAGCTTTAGGTTCTGTGACTTCTGCTGCTCTAGAATTTGTTGAGAGCCATTCTTTACAGGAATTTTACGTTCCTTGGGGGCCAGCTAGTGTATGTGTGTCTACTCTGCCTTCTTGGCTCGACCCCCCAAAAATAAGTTTTAAAAAATTAAGAACTCATGCTGACTGGCCCTAACTTAACTCAGCACTTATCCCATAATGCCTATCTTATCAGCAGTGAAGCTACATTGACAGACTCAAAAAATGCTAAATAATAATAATAATAATAATTCCTTGGAGTGCTTGCAAAGAACTTGGCCTAAAGGCCCAAGGTCTTCCACTGCCTCCTGAGTCATCTCCTGTAATCTTGATGAACTTCTGGTCACTAGATTCAGATGTCTCTGGAGGAGAATTGAGACTGATGACCTCCACAGCCCTCCCTCATTCAAAACAAATTCAGGTGCAGGTCTCATCATCATTTCTCAAACTGTGTGGTCTTCTTTGGCAATGAAGGATGAACAGAATCCTGGGGCAAAGCCAAGATGGAGGAGTAGAAAAATGAACTTACAGAAGTTCCCCTACATAGCCCATAAAATACCTGTAAAAATGATTCTAAACAAATTTTAGACCAGAAGAGGCCACAAAATGACAGAGTTAAAGATATTTCCCAGCTGAAGACAACACAGAAGGTCTACAGGAAAGATGTATTGCACCAGACCTGGGGTGGAGCACAGCCCAGCATGATGCAAGAAATACAGCTGTGACATGACCAGGAGTAGGCTTCAGGGAGCAAGTGGCAGCAGTAGTTCCCAGCTTACTCAACACACAAAAGCCAAAGAAATATTCAAATGTCAGTGAGAAAGCTCCTTCACCCAGGAGAAACGATTATGGTCTAAACCTCCAGCAGCCACTGCAGTGGCACTGCCCATTTTGGGGCTATCTATCTAAATCCCCTGGGGGAATAGAGCAGTTGATCAGAATCTTAGACCTGAGTACGGCCCAGGGGTGAGGATGAGCACTGGTGTGATGGAGCTGGAGGCAGTTGTGAAGAGGGAATTCTACAAGCAGATTCTGGGCAAGCAAGTTTTTCGTTGCTCCCAGAACAGTGTGCAGGACAGGAAAGGAGTAAACTACTCTCCTTTGACTGAGCCACCTTGGAGGAACTGAGAAATTATAGGTGTCCAGAATATACCCTCATCTTAACAAAAGACTCAAAATTCAAGTAACTGGCTGGGGAAATGCCCAAAAAGTGGGGGAGGGGGGAAGTAATACTATAGATGTTTACTTTCTTGGTGAACAGGTATTTTCTTCCATCCTTTCAAATGAGGAAGAGCAATTCATACCATCAGAGGAAGTCAAGGCTTCAGTATTCAGAAACTCCAAAATAAATACGCAATAGTCTCAGGCCATGTTGGAGCTCAAAATGGATTTTGAAAAGGAAAAATTGGAAAGAGGAATGAGAGTGATGCAAGAGAATCATGGAAAGCGAATCAAAAGCTTGCTAAAAGTGAAACAAAAAATGCTGAAGTAAAATAACACCTTTCAGAATAGGCTGACTCAATTGGCAAAAGAGCTCCAAGAAGTCAATTAGGAAAAGAATGTTTTAAAAAACAGAAACAGTCAAATGAAAAAGGATGTTTAAAAGCTCACTGAGGAGAATAGTAACTTAAAAACTAGAATGGTGCAGATGGAAGGCAATGGCTTTGTTAGAAACCAAGAAATTACAAAACAAAAACAAAAGAATGAAAAAGTAGAAGAGAATATGAAATATTTCACTGCAAAAACAACTGACCTGGAAAATAGACACAGGAGAGACAGTTTTAAAATTATGGGACTACCTGAATTCCATGATCAAAAAATGAGCCAAGGCATCACCTTTCATGTAATTATCAAGGAAAATTGCCCTGATAGTTTAGAACCAGAGGGTAAAATAAATGTTGAAAGAATCCACTGATTACCTCCTGAAAGAGACACCCCCCGGAAAAAAAAAAAAAAAAAAACTCAGCAATATTGTAGACAAATTCCAGAGTTCTCAGGTCAAGGAGAAAATATTGCAACCAACTAGAAAGAAACAATTAAAGTACTATGGAAATACACTCAGGATAATACAAGATTTAAGGGCCTCTACATTAATGGGCTGATGGGCTTGGAATATGATATTTCAGGAGTCAAAGGAACTGTTATTAAAATCAAGATTCATCTACCCAGCAAAATTGAGTATAATTCTTCCAGGGAAAAATTGTCATTCAAAGATATAGAGGACTTTTAAAGCATTTTTGATGAAAATACCAGAACTGAGTAGAAAATGTAACTTTCAAACACAAGAATCAAGAGAAGCATGAAAAGGGAAACAGGAAAGAGAAAACATAAAGAACGTTCTAAAGTTGAGCTGTTTGCATTCATACATGGAAAGATAAAATTTATAACTCTTGTGAATTTTCTCAATATTTGGGTACTTGGAAGGATCATGCATGCATGCACACACACACACACACATATAGATGAGCACAGAGTGAGTTGAAAAAGAAGGGATGATATCTAACAGAATAAAATTAAGAAGTAAGAGAATATATTGGGAGGAGAAAGGGAGAAATGGAACGGGGCAAATTATTGCTCATAAAAGAGACAAGAAAAAGTTTTTTAATGAAGGAGAAAAGAGAGGAGGTGATAGGGAAGAAGTGAAGCTTACTCTCTACATTTGGCTTAAGGTGGGAATAATATGCTCACTCCTCACTCAATTTCATATGAAAATCTATTGGATGCGACAGGAAAGTTGATGAGAAGGAGACAAGTGGAAAGGGGGGGATGAAAGAAGGGAGGTTAAATGAAATGATGGAAGTAAAATGCTTTTGGGGTGACAAGGTCAAAAGAGACAATGGAATAAATGTGGGGCAGGTTAGGATGAAGGGAAATATAGTTAGCCTTACATAACACCAATATTATGGAAGTCTTTTGCAAAAATGCACATATAAAGCCTATGTTGAATTTCTTGTCTTCTCAGTGAAGATGGGTGGGGAGGGAGGAGTGGAGAAAAGTTGAAACTCAAAGTTTCAGGAACGAATGTTGAGAAATGTTTTTGCATACAAATGGGAAATAAGAAATGCAGGTAGTGGAGAAAAGGGAAGGAAGGGGTGTGAAAGATGGGAGGGTGTATTGAGGGAAGGGTAATCAGAATGCAAGGCATTATGGGATATGAATAGGGGAGAGACTGAGAGGAAATTTTGAACTCAACATTTTGTGGAAATGAATGTTGAGAATTAAAAATAAATAAATAATCATTTAAAAAAATTAAAAAAAATAAGAATAAAACAAAATAATTCCTTTAAAAATCAACTAACCTAAAGGGCAAAAGAAGTCTAAACCCACAATGAGAAGAATGCCTTAAAAAGTGGAATTGGCCAAAATGAAAAGGAGGTCCAAACATTCACTAAAGAAAATAATTCTTTAATAATTAAAATGGAGTAGATGGAACATAATGACTTTATGAGAAATCAGAAAATTATAAAACAAAACAAAAAGAATGAAAAAAAATGAGAAATACCTCATTAGAAAAATAATTGACCAGAAAAACAAATCCAGAAGAGATAATTAAAAAATTATTGTCTTACCTGAAAACAATGATCAAAAGAAAAAAAGTAACCTAGACATCATCTTTCTAGAAATTAGCCAGGACATATGCCCTGATATTTTGGAACCAGAAAGTAAAACAGAAAAGGAAAGAATTTTCTAATCACTTCCTGACCCAAAAGAAAACCTTCAATATTGTAACCAAGTTCTAGAATTCCCAGGTGAAGGAGAAAATATTACAAGCAGCCAGAAAGAAACAATTCAAGTATTTTGTAAATATAATTAGGACAATACAGGATTTAACATCTTCTATACTAAGGAACTGAAGAGCTTTGAATACGATATTTCAGATGTCAAAGGGACTAGAATTAAAATCAAGAATCATCTACCCAGCACGACTGAGTATAATACTTCAGGGGAAAATGGAATTTCAGTGAAATAGCGGACTTCCAAGAATTTTTCTTGAAAAGGCCAGAGCTGAAGAGAAAGTTTGACTTTGAAATACAATAATCAAGAGGAAAAGGAAAACAGGAAAAAAAAATCCATAATGATGTCAATAAATTTGCATTTTTTGCATTGCTACATGGAAAGATCATATTTGTAACTCATGAGACCTTTTTCAGTATTAAAGTAGTTGGAGGGAATATATATACACACACACACACATATATACATACATAGATACATATGTACATGTATATATAATATATATATGTATACATATATATGTGTGTGTATGCATTCATGTGTGTATGTAGTTGTTTATGGGTATATATTTATGTGTATATTATACATGTGTAAGTAAGGATATGTGTGTATGTATATACACACACAGATAGAAAGCACAAGGTGAGCTGAATATGAAGGGAGAATACCTAAAAAACATTTACTGTTGAGTGGAAAGTACTAACAGAAAGAGAAAGGAAGAGGTAAAATGTAGCAAATCATGTCTCATTAAAGAGACAAGAAAGATCTTTTACAATGGAGTGTAAGAGGGGGTAGATGAAAGGAAGTAAGTGAGCCTTACTATCATGAGATGTGGCTTAAGGTAGGAATAACACACACTCATTTGGGTATGGAAATCTCTTTTACACTACAGGAAGGCAGGGGGAAGGAGATACAAGAGGGAAGATAATACAAAAGGACAGCAAATTAAGGAAAGTGATATGGAGAGGTAAACACTAATGTGGACGGATAGATCATGGGAGAAAATGGCATAAATGAAGGACAAGACAGGACAGAGGGAAATGTGGTTAGTATTTTGCAACATAACTGTTATGAAAGTGTTTTGCATAGCTATGCATGTAAGACTTACATTGAATGGCTTATTTTCTCAATGATGGTGTATGGCAAAGGAGGAGGAGACAGAATATGGAACTCAAAACTTTAAAATGAATGTTAAAAATTGTTTTTACATGCATCTGGAAAATAAGATGTACAGGCAAGGAAAACCTATTATACCCTGCAGGATAATAAAGAGGAGAAGAATGAAAGAAGGGAGTGATAGAATGGAGGACATGCAGGAGAAAAGGGTAGAGGGGGTGGGGAAAGATGGGGAGAAAATTTGTAATTCAAATTTTTGTGGAAGTGAATGTTGAAAACTGAAAAATCAATAAAGGAAGTGGATGAGGAAGAGGAGAGAATTTGAAAAGAAGGAAAAAGAAAAGTTTGGAGATGGAAGGAGGTTCCAGTGATTAATTTTGCTGCTGTTGTTTTAGTTAAATATAGATGGCTAGTGAGGGAGAGAAGAACTTTACACATCAGAATACTGAAAGATTTGGTGCTTGTGTGTTGTGTAAATGTTCAAAAAATAGCTTTTGAGTCATTAATAATTTTATTAATAATTCTAGCATTTATTAATAAAAGAAATGATTATTTGGTCATTCTAATAACTAAAAGATGGAAAGATTAAAATACAGAAAGAAAACTATTAGACAATATCACTACTGAACAGTGACTCAAAATTCAAAAAATAGTTATCTATAGTGATTTATGAAAAACAATACAAACATACAAAAAATAAACAAGTTTGGACAATATACAATATTCTGTTGAACTAAAAGAAGGTGCAGGTATATAAATATATAAATATATATGTGATATACACACATATAATATATATATATGTATATGTACATGTACACACAACTAATCGCCATTCATCAATTAAAATGGCAAAATGATATGAACAAATAATTCCTTTAAGGACTGAAAAGGAGTCATAGAACACATGAAAAAATGCTCCAAATCACTAATAACAAAAGAATTCTACACATCCAACAAACTGCCAAAAAATGAAAAATTGCAACAGACCATATTGGAAGGGTTTTATAAACATGCCCAGTAACGTGTTGTTGAAACTGTAGAAGAATGCAAACATTTTGAAAAACAATTTGAATTTATGTAAGTAAAATGACTAAAATATTTGTATCATTTGAACCAGAGATTCCATTTTTGGTTTTATACCCCAAAGAAATTATTAAAAAGAATAATACACACATAAACTCTAAAATAAGCACAGTGGCTCTTGTTATGATAGCTAATAATGAGAAACAAAATTGACCTCCATAAACAAATGGCCAAAAATTTTGGTCAAATGAATGTAATGGATTGTTATTATGCTGTAAGAAATTATTGTGATGAATACAGAAATAAATGGAAAGACCTAGATTAATCTATCAAGAATGAAATTGAGTAAGGAGAACCAAGAAGACAATATATACACTAACTAGAAAAATCTAAATGGAAGGAATGAAATAAAAAAATCAAAAGTAAATTTAACAATATTTTAAAGATCCAATAGAACTTAGAATATATGAGAAAACACCCTCAAACTGCCTTCTTAATAGATGAGAAGTTCGAAAGTTTTACATATTCCATGTTTTCAGATATTTTCTTTCAGTTTTGCTGATATTTTTGGTTTCCCTCTCCAAAATTATCATTTGTTATATGGCATGGCTCTCTTAGAAGAGAAGGTGTAGGGGCATGTTGATACTACAGTGATTTAAGAGACAGAAAAAATACCTTCAAAAATGAATGCAATTAAATAAAATACTTGTGGTTTCAAAGTGATTGATGTAGAGAGAGAGAGAGAGTACAGAAGTGGCAAACGAGAGTGTGTCTAATTTATAATGGAATGTAGAAAAAGTAATAGAAAGGGCTGCTAGAGAAGTTGTGTTATCAGGAGGAAATCAGATCTCAGGGAATGCAAGAATATGACAGAGCCAAAAAAAAAGAAAAAAGACAGCAGTTTAAGATGAAAGAAAGTTCTGTTTGTTTGTGCTATGGAGTAGACATTGCAGAAACCACAGGGGAAGCACTTGACTTGATAACCAGTTTTATGACTTCTGTTGTTATTTTATTCTTCTTTATGAGATCTTCCATTTGAATAATGAGTTTTTCTAGTTAGTGTAGTTGATAAAGTTTTGGATTTGAAGTCAATAAGCTTTGGACATTTTGCTTCACATGCTAGCTTTGTAATCACAGGGTATTTTTTGGAGGATAAAATTAGAGAACATTTGGAAAATGCTTTCCAGGGCTTACGTTGTCATATAACAGCAAAACAAGATGTAATATAACTGACTGCTGTATAATCAATTATGTGTTATATTGTATCATATAAATAATGTAATGATAATTATTGCTGTCATTATTATCGCCCAATCTCCTTGATCTTCGTGTTCTATCATTTATTTTCTCCCAGCTCTTTATCCTATCATTACATAATCTGATATCCTATGGCTTAATGACATTGTCAGTCACACTAAGGTCTCAAGGACATCTCTTCGACTCCTGTTCATTTTTATTTGTGAAAAGACATGGCAAGAAACTATTTTAAATGTCATCTAGAAATTATAAACTTTATTTTGGAAAGGTATATAGGTAAATATTTATAATATATTATATATTATAATATATTACATGCAATATAATGTAATATTAGAGCATAATATATTAAACAAATAATCATGTAAATAACAACTACTCATTGTACAAATATGGAAAATTAGTCTTAGAGAAATTAGATGACTTATTCACATTTACATTCACTCATGTAATAAGTATAAAATCTAAGAGTTGAACTTGTGCACTCTGACTCAAAATCCAATATCCTTCTATCAATTATATCATATTGTCTTTTTAATGCAGTTTCTACTACCTTGGCAACCATATTTCCAATTCCCTTAGTTCCATACTCAAATTTTTATTTTATTTCATTTGATTCGTTTTCAATTAAGGACACAGTTTCTATTCATAATTATATAAAACTTTGTGAGTGTGTATGAGAGAGAGGAGTTACATGACTTAGTTGATGAATAATTGATTTCTGATTCTTAATGAGTTCTGAAATATACTGTATGATCTACACCAAAATAAATTCCTCTCAGTGCCCCTCAAACATTTCTTTCATACTCTATGTTATACGTAGTTGCCTATCTGCATTGGTTGAGGATTTTTCCTCATTAGAAACTATTTTTTGTTTGAAATCCCAGGTCTAGATTTGAATAAACTAATAAATCCATCAACAAGAAATCAATGATTTTTTTTTTCATTATGAAGCAGTCACCATGGTAGGCTCTAGGGATACAAAGACCAAAATAAAAGGTTCTGCCCTCAATGAGCTATCATTTATTTTCTTCGAGAAATGGTGTATTCATGTTAAAAAGTCACTCTCACACATTACACAAAGAAAAATATGAGTATATGCAAATAACAACAACTATAAAATAGCATAGCATGTAGATAGCACCTTAAGAATTATAAAGGAATTTAGAAATATTATCTCATTTTATTCTCATAACAATCTGGAAAAGAGGTGATATTTATGATTGAACCTGTGATTTCATTATTGGAGGCAACTACTTCTTGTGTTTTGTTTTGTTTATTTTCAGAGAAATGTGATTCATAAGAAGTAAACAAAGACTACCCATCTACATAGTTGTTCTCCAGTTAACATACCAAATACTAGCCTCTTATGAATCACATTTCTCTGAAAATAAACAAAACAAAGCACAAGAAGTAGTTGCCTCCAATAATGAAATCACAGGTTCAATAAACCACGTAGCTACCACGATCTTTGGTCTCCAGAAAAGAAGTGAAAACATGAATTAACCCTGCATCAAAACTACAGTATTCAGGTAGCTAGGTGGTTTATGTAGTCAGAATATACCAGAAAAATCTTGACTAAGAAGGCAGCCCTGTATCAAAGAAATCATACTGGCTTTGTTTCCCAATATTAAGAAAATATATTATTTTATTATTACTATTAATTATCAACATTAAACCTGTACTAATTCCCTATACTGGTTCTTTAATTTATTGTGAGAATAATCCTGAATGCTCAGAGACTTTAATATATGGCAAATCCTAACAATATAAAACATCATTTTTATACTCATTGAGGGTGACTTTGTTCAACACCCAAAGACCAGCCTAGATGAAATTTCATCAGTAGGAGATTGGCTAGCAGGTATTCAATTGATCTGTTCAAAACCACCCATGACAACTACCTACTAAGACACAAAAGGAGTTATGGCATGAATTAGTCTATCAGATTACATGTTGAAGAGAAGGTAAAATTGATACATTAAATTATTATGATTATTATTATTAAAACACAACTGCATAGCACTTGCCTCACTCATAACATATATTCAATAAATTCTAGCAAAATGAATGTTTCTAAAAGCTCAAAGATAAAAGAAACATCAAAAAACCCAAAAAGCTTAAATTATAGACTTAAATACATTTTATATAACATGACTATTACCCAGTACAGGACAAATATGCTTTATTCTGACTGCCCATAATTCTACTCAAATAGGCCTCCATATAATACATAGCATAAGTGGTGCACTCTAAGCCTTTTCAACTCAATAAGTAGATGAATTTTCTTTTCTAGTCCAGTAATAAACTTCATTCAAATCACAGACCTCAGTCAAACTTTAAGGACCCTGTCTGAGAACCAGACTGTCATCTGTCTTAGTCAGCAATTGCCACAAAAAGGAAGAGGCAATCCAATATTCATATATCTGTTGGTGAGAGTGCTGCACAGGGCCAAGCCCAGCAGCTGTTGCCAAATCTCATTACCATTACTTTCCACTTTAGGATAATCAAATTTTCCTTCCAGGGGATTAATTCAGGACAACACCAAATTCAGTGGGAGATTGGCACAAGAATCTGTGGACAAAATTTAGCCCATGGTAAACACAAATATATTTGTCCCTGAAGCTGTTACATACCATGTAAGTTGGTAAGATACCTTATCCTACCAGGTGATGTTCAGAATCTTCCCAAGACATTTCAAATGAAAGTGATTCAGTTCCTAACATAGTACTGGTATGCTGTCCAGGTTTCACAAGCATACAACAGTGAGTTCAGCACAATGACTCTTTAGACCTTCAGTTTCATAGTAAATATAATACCTCCACTCTCCTACACTTTCCTTCAGAGTCTCCTAAATACGAGCTAGCTCTGACAATATGTGCATCTCTGGTAATGTATACATCCCTGAAAACTACACTATCAAGGTAAATAAACTTATCCACAGAATTCAAAACTTCTCCATTAGCTATAACTAATGGCTCCACATATAGATGGTGTGTTGGAGCACCTGTGTTTACTTGATGTTAATTTTTAGGCCAAAATTAGTTCAAGCAGCAGAGAATTGATCCATAGTTTATTGCATTTCAGTTTCAGAGCCTGTACTGACTGCACATTCTTCTTCAAACAGAAAATCATCCAACAACACTTCCTCCACTTTGATTTTGACTTGTAGCCTTCTCAAGATGAAGAATTTACCATCAGTTCAGTAGCTTTACTTGATGCTGTGTTCATCTTCGAAATCATTTGACAACATGACTGAAAACACCTTTCTTTAAAAAGCAAGGGAGCAAACAGACAGCCTTGTTTAACTCCATTGATGACTGAGAAAGCAGGGGAGCATTGTCCATTATCCAGAACCTAGGCAAGCATTCCATCATAAAATGATATGCAATGCTGACAAACTTCTTCAGGCAAGCAACTTTTGACATATTTTCCCATAAGCCCTCATAACTAGCAGTATCAAAAGCTTTATGTCAGTTCTACAAATGTAGTATACAGACCTCTGTGCTGCTCCTGACATTCTTCCAAGACTTACCAGGCAACAAACACCATATCGACTATTCCTCAGCCGTTTCTGAAGCCAAAGCGACTCAGGTAGATGACCATCTTTCAGGTTAAGGAAAAGCCTAGTAATGAGGATTCTGACAATAATCTTGCCAGTAATGACTAAGAGACACCCTCCTCTCTGTGATTGTCACAGGACAATCTATTTCCTTTACCTTCACAGAGAGGGACAATGGAGTCATCTTTGAACACCTGGGGCATAACGTTCTCTTGCCATGTTACCTGGAAAATTTCATTCAGTTTTTATGTGAGCAAGGGAATAGAATAAGCATCAAGTGCTTTGCCACTAAAGGAGTCTAATTGCACTCAAAACCTCTTCTTCCATTGAAACTTCACCTAGGAAGGGATTGACTCCAAACTGAGATCAACAGTCGATGGCCTCAGCATTGATTCCAGATGGTCCACTGGTAACACTATGGAAGTGTTCAGCCCAACTTTCTAGGATCATATGCTTGTCATGAATCAATATGGTTCCATCAGCACTGAGTAGTTGAGATATACCATAGGGCTTTTGCCCATAAGAGTCTTCAGGGCATCATAAAGGGCTTTGGATTGTTACTATCAGCATAAAACTGAATTTCAGCTCCCTTCTTGCTGAGTCAAGAATCCTGCATCTCTCTAATCTTTGCTTTTGATGGCATGACATGCTTCCTTCTTAGAGACAAATTAATTATCTTGCTAGTAGACTCTGTGGGGTTCTTGTTTTTCATTTAGCAACTTCTGAATTTCCTCCTTGTTTTCTTCAAACCAGTTTTGGTATTTAGAAGTGTTCTGGGCCCAGATGAGTAAGCGTGGTGCCATAGACCAAATCTCTGAAAGCTGGCCATTCCTTTTCTGCTCCACTGTTGCCAACTGTATGTTGGTTCAACTTTCCCTCCAAGTTGCAACAAACTGGTCCTGCTCAGAGAAGAACTTTAATTTGTTAATGTTAATTATTCTGGTAGACATTTTGCCTTCGGGGTGCCACTGTTGTTGAATGTGAATATTGATTTTGGAGAGAAAAAGTTAACGATAATTTCAGCATTCTGCACCACATATTGCTTTCATCACCCTCACATTTTGTCTTATCTTTTCTCCTTACAATGACATAGTCTATTAAATGCCATTGTTTTCTGTGAAGGTTCATACATGAAGTTCTGTTGAATTAGGAAAATGAAGGACAGCATTGGTGATAGGAAGCCAATGAGATCCACAAGTCTTCAGTAGTAAGTGACCACTGCTGTTGCTATTTCCATTTCTCCCTAGGATTCCCTGCCACTTCTGGTAGTCTGAGCCTACTCTAACTTTAAAATCTCCCAGAATTATAAGATTGTCCTCTTTTGACATAGTGATGAAAAAGATCTCCAGGTCTTCTTAAGATTTTTCTTACATTTCTTCAGGGTTCTTCATGGTGAAAGCAAAGTCACTGATTGTGGTGGCATGACATTTTCCTGCAAGTGAGAATTGCATTCTCATGAGCCTATTTTTCACTCCTTTTGGCAGACATACAACCTTGTTGACTAGATTACTTTTGATTGCAAAATCTACACCAGCTTCATAGTGCTTCCCTTGACTGTGTCCATTCCAGAAAAAAATGTATATCCAGCTCCAATATAGTAGTAATTAATTATTTTTGATTAATAAGGAATTCTGAAGATCAGAAATGAAATATATCATCAAGGAATTATATGATAGAGAAGATTTTATACTGACATGGCAAAAATTAAGGGTGAATGATGAATAATTTTAGTGGTCCACTACCACTCCAATAATTTCAGAAGAAATCAAGGAAGACTATCAGAAAATTATGTTGACTCTATGTATCAATTTTTGGGAAGTATTAGAACGGAGTCGCACAGGATGGGTAAACATGGTTAAGTCGGAATTCAGATCTTTGAAGGGGAACCAGAATCAATAAGATCACAGAATGATTTGTGTTTTTGATTATGAGTAGGTTTTACCTACTCTAGTGTAAATTCTACTTCCATTATGCCACACTTATCTCTCAGGAAATGAAATTTCAAGTTAATTCTTTGCCTTACAAATAGGTCCTTTATTTTCCAAAGGGACTAAGTAATTGGTAGATTCTTTAATATATGTTTGTATGCACTTTTCTCCTTTTTTCTCCTGCTTTTCAGAGAACTTAGCTAACGTTAATACAACACTTACTATGTGCAGGTCACTGTGCTAAGTACTTTACAATAATTATCCCTTTTGATGTTTATTGAAACTGAGTTGAATCCAATGAGATAATTAACTTAAATAGTTGTTCAATTTTTGTAAGATTAATGTGAGAGGTTGTGACCAAACTTTGTGGTTGTTTTATTTTTCTGTTGTTGTTAAATGCTAACTATGTGCAAGACACTGTGCTAAATGAAGAAGCTGACAAATGTGTGTATTCCTTTGAGTAAAAATCATAATTATTTCCCAATCATTTTCCATAAAGTCAGGTCAGTTATTTCTTCACATTCTTATTTACCTATTTTTGGATTTGCACATATATAAGGATACAAAAATTATATATAAGGATATACAACGTGTTTAAAGAACTTTTGTGAATGCAGTTTCTTATTTGCCTATTTTGTCAATCAACAAGTATTTTAAAATACTTTGCATACACCAATCACAGTACATATCACTGAGACTGTGAATACAAAAATGAACCTTAATCATCATCAGGAAATTTATATTTCATTGAATGATGGAAATGTAATATACATATGTATGTTAAAATAAATTGCGTTCATCTTTTATTGCCAAAGAAGATTATGTCATCAGAGAAATGATGACATGACTTGCACTTGACTTTGCTTTGAGTGAGAGAAGGCTGTACAGGTCACCATGCCACTTCTCCTCCAGAGCCATCTGAATCCAGTGACCAGATATTCATCAGAATGACTGGAGATGACCCAGGATGCACTGGGAGACCTTGAGTCCTTTAGACCAAGGTCTTTGCAAGTGCTCATTTAGGGTGAGGCAAAGCCCATTCATTGAATAGGACTGTCTAAGGAGTAGCCAGGGCATAGCCTCTATAAGGCCAAGAAAAAGAAAGACATCAGGTTGAGTGAGAAACAACAACAATTACTACTGGTTATCACTCTAAAGTTAGGAGGGTCAAGGGGAGCCCTTAGGCAGGGTTTGGGGAGAGGATAGGACAGGACAGAAAAGGACAAAGGGAAGGAAGAGAAGGGAATGGGCAGGTAAGGAGAAAAAAGGAGAGGAGAAGAAAGGAGAGAAGAGAAGAGGAGAGAAGATGAGAAGAGAGAAAAGGAAAGGAAAGGAAAGGGAAGGGAAGGAAAGGAAAGGAGAGGAGAGGAGAGGAGAGGAGAGGAGAGGAGAGGAGAGGAGAGGAGAGGAGAGGAGAGGAGAGGAAAGGAGAGGAGAGGAGAGGAGAGGAGAGGAGAGGAGAGGAGAGGAGAGGAGAGGAGAGGAGAGGAGAGGAGAGGAGAGGAGAGGAGAGGAGAGGAGAGGAGAGGAGAGGAGAGGAGAGGAGAGGAGAGGGAAAGGAGAGGAAAGGAAAGGAAAGGAAAGGAAAGGAAAGGAAAGGAAAGGAAAGGAAAGGAAAGGAAAGGAAAGGAAAGGAAAGGAAAGGGAAGGAAAGGAAAGGAAAGGAAAGGGAAGGGAAGGGAAGGGAAGGAAAGGAAAAGAAAGGAAAGGAAATTTAAAATAACTACACATTAATTAAATAATAGATGTATGGCAATTAATTGTAGAGGTGTTAAAAACCAAAAAAGACTTTATATAATACATGGCCTTTTACTTGAGCTTTTATGGAATGTAAGAATTCAAAGAAATCATAGTAATATGAGAGTGTCTTTCAGGCATAGGCAAAAACCTACATAAAACTATGGAGTTAAGAAATGGAATATTATGAGTAACTTCAACAAGACACTTTTAGCTGGCCCAAATAGTGTATGAAGGGATGTAATGCATAATAACCCTGAAAGAGTAGGATAAATCCAAGTTATGAAGGGCAGTGAAGACTAAAACCCATTATATTTCATTCTAGAAATAATATGGAACCACAGGAATTTATTCAGGGAAAAAGAAACTAATGACAAAAGGTTATTTTTAAAAAAATATATAATAAATATTAATGTTTTTTGACTTTTATATTTCTCCTGATTTTTGAGGCCTTAATGTTTTTGTTCTTTATGATATTGTATTTCCTGTTATCAGAAAATATGTCAGCATTTTTAAAGAGAATTCCATTGTATTATATCATATCATATTATATTACAAAATGTGTATAGCCTTGAGGGAAAGTGTGTATGTGTGTGTGTCATATCATATTATATTACAAAATGTGTATAGCCTTGAGGGAAAGTATGTATGTGTGTGTGTGTAAAAATGCACCCAGGTATGTATGTATACATACATACAGCTAAACATATATAGTGGTTCAAAGGATTAGATTGATAATAAAGAAATGGGGAGGTAAGGAAGGATCTGCATATGTGTATTTCTGTCTGCACTTTTCAGATGATGTCATTGAGTGATTAGTTTAGGCAATTGTTTTCATTCATTACAAGAGACTTGTCAAGAAATGAGAGTGATCTGCAAGTGTTTCAATAGGAAAGACACAGATATCAATAACATATTTTAAAATGAGAAAATAAATTAAATAAAATGAACAAAGACTACTTTGGCCCCCAGAACCTCAAGGCCAGGTAGGAAGATTTGCATTATTTCGCCCAGGGTTCTCTGCTACACTTAAATTTCTTTTTTTTTCTTTTTTGAGCAAGGGGAGGGTCTAGGTGTTTTATTGGTCCCCATCACTCCAATTCTATTATCCAATAAACTCTGACTAGATTTTATTGTTTTTGTAAATTATTTATTTAACTTTTTACATTAATTTTCACAAAATTTTGGGTTGCAAATTTTCTCCCCATTTGTCAACTCCCCCCACACCAATACACTGAGCATTCTAATTTTCCCTATCATCAATCTGCCCTCTCTTCAATCCTCCCTCCCTTCTCTTGTCCCCATTTTCTCTTTTGTTCTGTAGGGCCAGATGACTTTCTATTCCCCATTGACGCTATTACTTGTTTCCTAGTAGCAACAACAATAATACTCGACAGTTGTTCCTAAAACTTTGAATTCCAAATTCTCCTCATCCCTCCCTCCCAACCCAATGCCTTTGGGCAGGCAGGCAATTCAATATAAGCCATGTCCGTGTAGTTTTGTAAATGACTTGGATAATAGTCATGTTGTGTAAGACTAATTGTATTTCCCTCCATCATATCCTGCACCCCATTGTTTCTATTCTGTCTTTTGATCCTGTCCCTCCCTGAGTGTTGACTTCAAATTGCTCCCTCCTTCCGTTACCCTCCCTTCCATCATCCCCCTGCAACTTGCTTGTCTCTTTCTCCCCCACTTTCCTGTATTATAATATAGGTTTTCATACCAAAATGAGTGTGCATTTTATTCCTTCCTTTAGTCGAATGTGATGAGGATAAACTTCATGTTTTTTTTTTTCTCAGCTCTCCTTTTTCCCTCTGCTAAAAAGTCTCCTGCTTGCCTCTTAAATGAGATATAATTTACCCCATTCGATTTCACCCTCTCTCCTCCCACTACATTTCTCTCTCACTATTTACCTTAATTTCTTTTAAGATATGGTCCCATCCTATTCAATTCAATCTCTGATCTCTGTCTCTCTGTGTGCATGCATGAGTGTATGTGTGTGTGCGTGCACGCATGTACGTGTGTGTGTGTGTGTGTACATCTGTGTGTGGTCCCACCAACTACCCAGATATTGAAACGTTTTAAGAGTTACAAATATTGTCTTTCCATATAGGAATGTAAACAGTTCACTTTTGGTAAGTCCCTTATGACTCCTCTTTGCTGTTTACTTTTTCATGCTTCTTCTCATTCTTATGGGTTAAAGTCAAATGTTCTTTTCATCTCTGGTCTTTTCATCAAGAATGCTTGAAAGTCCTCTGTTTCATTGAAAGACCATATTTTCCCCTGAAGTATTCTACTCAGTTTTGCTGGGTAGGTGATTCTTGGTTTGAGTCCTAGTTCCTTTGACTTCTGGAATATCTTATTCCACGCCCTTCCATCCCTTGGAAGTTGATAGATCTTGTGTTATCCTGACTGTATTTCCACAATACTGGAATTGTTTCTTTCCAGCTGCTTGCAATATTTTCTCCTTGACTTGGGCATTCTGGAATTTGGCCACAATGTTCCTAGGAGTTTCTCTTTTTGGATCTCTTTCAGGTGGTGATCGATGGATTCCTTCAATACTTATTTTGCACTCTGGTTCTAGAATATAAGGACAGTTTTCCTTGATAATTTCATCAAAGATGATGTCTAGGCTCCTTTTTTGATAATGGCTTTCAGGTAGTCCCATAATTTTTAAATTGTCTCTCCTGGATCTATTTTCCCAGTCAGCTGTTTTTCCAATGAGATATTTCACATTATCTTCCATTTTTTCATTCTTTTGGTTTTTTTTTGTGATTTTTTGGTTTCTCAGAAAATCATTAGCCTCCATCTGTTCCATTCTAATTTTGAGAGAACTATTCTCTTCAGTAAGCTTTTGAACCTCTTTTTCCATTTGACTAATTCTGCTTTTGAAAGTATTCTTCTCCTCATTGGCTTTTTGAACCTGTTTTGCCAATTGAGGGAGCCTATTTTTCAAGGTCTTATTTTCTTCAGCATTTTTTGGGGTCTCCTTTAGCAAGTTTTTGACCTGTTTTTCATGCCTTTCTTGCATCTGTCTCATTTTTGTCCCCAATTTTTCCTCCACCGGTCTAACTTGATTTTCAAAATCCTTTTTGAGCTCTTCCATGGCCTGAGCCCACTGGACATCCACCTCGGATGTCTGGGATAGAGAGGCCCCGACCTCCAAGTCTTTCCCTGATGGCAAGCATTGTACTTCCTCATCAGAAATGAAGGGAGGAAGGAACAACTCTCCCCCAAGAAAGTATCTCGCTATGGTCTTATTTTGCTTCTTTTTTCTGGGCATTTCCCAGTCAGTTACTTGACATCTGCATTCCTCTCCACTGCCACCTAGATCTGCCCAGCTAGTGCTTGGGGTCTGAGATTCAAATGCTGCTTCCCAACCTCAGGGCTTTCCATGGCCGGCATGGCTGCTATTCAATGTGAGTTCTGGTTGTTAAGTTCTGGTGTTTGGGTGGGGGCAGGGTCACCTCCCAGGCTCAGTCCTTTCAGGGGCTTTATGCAGAGATCTTCATTAATGGCCCTGAGCCCCTGCCTCCTCCAGGAGTCCTGGGGCTGCCACAGCTCCCTCTGCCGCTCCCTCTGTCACTGCCTCCCGAGGGGGCCCGAGGCACGTAGACACCCCGCTCCCCTCTCGGCCAGCCCAGAAGTCTCTCTCATTGACCTGTAGCGCCTGTGGGTGGAGGGACCTTTGCGGCCGCCGGAGGTTCTATCCCTGAAGCCTGCTCGGACATTCTCCTCTGGGGCCGTGCAGCCAGGGCAGCGCAGACCTGGGCTCCACTGTCCACAGCATGATGGACGCCTGGGGACGGCTTTCCAGGGCTCTCTGCAATGGAAGTCTCCTCCACTGCGTTGGTGTGCACTTGCTCTGCTCCAGAATTTGTGGGGAGTCCTTTTTACAGGAAATTTATGGGCCGTGGATTCGGAGCTAGCATACGTGAGTCTTTCTACTCCACCATCTTGGCTCCTCCCTCCTGACTAGATTTTAAATGTAAATATTTTCTTCAAAATCATACTCATCAATGCACAAAATTATTCCTTCAACAAAAGGAAGACATGATGCCAACTCCCGTTGAGGTGCTAACTTCAGTATCTGGGTACAGAAAGGGATTAAAGTTCATAGTTTATCTAGATTTCTACAAAGAAAAGTCCCAGTTTCACGACTGATATCCCATTAGACTCAATCTCAGGCACCCTGTCTTCTCAGGACAGCCTTCCAGGTAGGTTAACTACACCACCCCACCTTTCATTCTGGCTCCAGGGACACCAGAACTAAATATAATGAGCAGTGTGAGCAAGCTTCTGGCTACTGAAGCCAGGAAGGAAAATCAACAGAGAATAGCCACAAGCATACCCGAAGGTCCTTTTTTGGAACAGGTTTCTAAAAGCAAGATTACAAGGCAGACAAGTCCTTCTTCTTTTACTAGTTTATTTTATGGTTCTTATTATGCTTAAATTGAAATATTCACACTCTGGACTTATCAGCAAGGAACTGGTGAAAAGAGGTCAGCAGAAAGAAATTGGAAGGAAAAAAAAGGAAGAAAAGAGAGAGACTAACTCAGCCTCACCAGTGTTCAAGGCTCAAGAATCCAATTAAAAGAAACCACCCTGGTACACATGAGGAGGGATGCAAAAGACTCATTTTTTGACATTGTGGACATGTTCCAAAGGCACCTTATACTTCCATTTCCTCTCTTTGAGCATTACCAGAACACTATACATGAATATGTGTGCATTTTATATAAATTCATTTGTGTACATATATGCATACACATGCATATGCATATATATATATATATATATATATATATATATATATATATATATATATACATATGTATATATACATCAATATCTATGATTCTGTATACAGCTATCACTTCCACATTGTAGAGTTTAGGGCCAAGGGTCTCCAGAATCTGGGAAATGTTCATAAAAATTTTGGACCCTATATTCCTCTGAGAGGTCTGATTTTTTTTTTTCTTTTATGGGGTTTTTACAATATTTTATTTCAAAATTCGGGTAAAGCATTGAGTCACAGGCTTTGTGTTACCTGCTGACTTCTACATGTTGTCTGTGGCTTCCACAAAATTCCCCCAATTTAATTTTGGGGTATTTAATTTAATTTTTAATTTTTTTAAATAATTAATTAATGCATTTATTTTGTTTTCAACATTCACTTCCACAAAATCCTGAGTTCAAATTTTCTTCCCATTTCTCCCCTACCCCAACCCCAGGAAGCCTTGCATTCTGATTACCCCTTCCAGGGGGAGGAGCCAACATGCCAGAGTAGAAAGACTTACATATGCTAGCTCCAAATCCACAGCCCATAAATTTCCTGTAAAAAGAACTCCCCACAAATTCTGGATCAGTGCAAGCCGTGCAGAAACACATTGGAAGAGATTTCTGTTCCAGAGAGCCCTGAAAAGCCATCCCTGGGGGTCCATCTCTCTCTGGACGTGGAGTCCACCCCTGCCTGCCCTGGCCATGCAGCCCCAGAGGAGCAGATCTGAGCAGGCTTCAGGAACAGAAAATCCGGTAGCCACGAAGGTCCCTCCGCCAACAGGAGCTACAGGTCAGTGAGAGACACATCTGGATGGGCAGAGATGGGAGTGGGGTGTCTCCATGACTGGGGCCCCCTCGGGAGGCAGCGGCAGAGGGAGACACAGCCTGGAGCTTCCGGAGAAAGCAGGGGCTCAGGTCCATTATCGAAGGTCTCTGCATAAACCCCCTGAGGGGACTGAGTCTGGGAGGCAGCCCTGCCCCCACCTGAGCACCAGAACTTAAGCTCACAGTGAAGAATAGAAGCCGTGCCTGCCACTGAAAGCCCTGAGGCTGGGGAGTAGCATGTAAATTTCAGACCACAAGGACTAGGTGGGCAGATCTAGGCAGGGGTGGAGAGGAATCTCAGAAGTCAAGTAACTGGCTGGGAAAATGCGCAGAAAAAGGAAGAAAAATAAGACCGTAGAAGTCTACTTTTTTGATGAACAGATGTTTCCCCCTTTCATTTCTGATGAGGAGGAACATTGCTTACCATCAGGAAAAGACATGGAAGTCAAGGCCTCTGTACCCAATCACCAGAAATACATATCCAATGGGCTCAGGCCATGGAAGAGCTCAGAAAAGATTTTAAAAATCAAGTTAGACAGGTGGAGGAAAAACTGGAAAGAGAAATGAGAGAGATGCAAGAAAAGCATGAAAAACGGGTCAATACCTTGGTAAAGGAGATCCAAAAAAATGCTAAAGAAAATAACACCTTGAAAAATAGGCTCACTCAATTGGCAAAAGAGGTTCAAAAAGCCAATGAGGAGGAGAATGCTTTCCAAAGCAGAATTAGTCAAATGGAAAAAGAGATTCAAAAGCTCCCTGAAGAAAAGAGTTCTCTCAAAATTAGAATGGAACAGATGGAGACTAATGACTTTATGAGACACCAAGAAATCACAAAACAAAACCAAAAGAATGAAAAAATGGAAGAGAATGTGAAATATCTCATTGGAAAAACAGCTGACCTGGAAAATAGATCCAGGAGAAACAATTTAAAAATTATGGGACTACCTGAAAGCCATGATCAAAAAAAGAGCCTAGACATCATCTTTCAGGAAATTGTCAAGGAAAACTGCCCTGATATTCTAGAACCAGAGGGCAAAATAATTATTGATGGAATCCATCGATCACCACCTGAAAGAGATCCAAAAAGAGAAACTCCTAGGAACATTGTGGTCAAATTCCAGAATGCCCAGGCCAAGGAGAAAATATTGCAAGCAGCTAGAAAGAAACAATTCTAGTATTGTGGAAATACAATCAGGATAACGCAGATCTAGCAGCTTCTACATTAAGGGATGGAAGGGCGTGGAATAGGATATTCCAGAAGTCAAAGGAACTAGGACTCAAACCAAGAATCACCTACCCAGAAAATATGAGTAGAATACTTCAGGGAAACATATGGTCTTTCAATGAAACAGAGGACTTTCAAGCATTCTTGATGAAAAGACCAGAGCTGAAAAGAAAATTTGACTTTCAAACACAAGGATAAGAAGAAGCATGGAAAAGTAAACAGCAAAGAGAAGTCACAAGGGACTTACCAAAGGTGAACTGTTTACATGCCTACATGGGAAGACAATGTTTGTAACACTTTAAACTTTTCAGTATCTGGGTAGTTGGTGGGACTACACAGAGACATACACACACACATGCACACACATACACACATGTACATGTGTACACGCACACACACATACACACAAGCTTGCACACACAGAGACAGAGATCAGAGAGTGAATTGAATAGGATGGGACCATATCTTAAAAGAAATTAAGATAAACGGTGAGAGAGAAATATAGTGGGAGGAGAAAGGGTGAAATGGAATGGGGTTAATTATGTCTCATTCAAGATGCAAGCAGGAAACTTTTTAGTGGAGGGATAAAGAGCAGAGCTGAGAAAAAAAAAAACATGAAGTTTACCCTCATCACATTCGACTAAAGGAAGGAGTAAAATGCACACTCATTTTGGTATGAAAACCTATCTTATAATACAGTAAAGTGGAGGAGAAGGAGAAAAGCAGGGTGGGGGGGGGGATGATGGAAGGGAGGACAATGGGAGGAGGCAGCAATGTGAAGTCAACCCTCGGCTAAGGACAGGATCAAAAGACAGAATAGAAACAATGGAGTGCAGGATAGGATGAAGGGAAATACAATTAGTCTTACACAACATGACTATTATCAAAGTCATTTGCAAAACTACACAGATATGGCTTATATTGAATTGTCTGCCTTCCCAAACAGAATTGGTGGGGAGGGAGAGATGGGGAAAATTTGGAACTCAAAGTTTTAGGAACAACTGTCGAGTATTATTGTTGTTGCTACTAGGAAATAAGAAATACAGTCAATGGGGAATAGAAAGTCATCTGGCCCTACAGGACAAAAGAGAAGATGGGGACAAGAGAAGGGAGGCAGAATTGAAGAGAGGGCCGATTGGTGATAGGGAAAATTAGAATGCTCGGTGTATTGGGGTGGGGGGAGTGGACAAATGGGGGGATAATTTGGAACCCCAAATTTTTTGAATATGAATGTAAAAACTTAAACAAATAAATTAACTAATTACACTTTCCACCAATGTACTCTCCCTACTAACACCCCTCCCTTCCCTTATCCCCATCTTCTCTCTTGTCCTGTAGGGCAAGATAAATTTCTACACCCCATTACCTGTATTCCTTATTTTCCTTATTTCCCAGTTGCAAGCAAAAAACAATTCTCAACATTTGTTCCTACAACTTTCAGTTCTATCTTCTATTCCTTCCTCCCCTCCCACTCATTCCCACTGACAGGGCAAGCAATTCAATATAAGCTATATGTTTGTAAATGACTTCCATAATAGTAATGTTATATAGGACAAACTAAATTTCCCTCTATCCGATCCTGCCCCCCATTCCTTCTATTTTCTCTTTTGACTTTTTCTATTCCTAAGGGTGTTTACATCTAATTGTTCCCTCCTCCAATTTACCCTCTCTTCCATCATTTCCCCCACCCTACTTCTCACTTTCTCCCCAACTTTCCTGTAGTTTAAGATAGATTTTCATACCAAATTGAATGTATGTGTTATTCCTTCCTCGAGCCAAATGTGATGAGAGTATGCTTCACCTTTTCCCTCTCAACTCCACTCTTTTCCTCTCCATTGGAAAAGGGTTTTCTTGCCTCTTTTATGAGAGATGATTTTCCCATTCCATTTCTCCCTTTCTCCTCTCAATATATTCTTCTCCTTTAAAATTTTTAGATATGATCTGTTCCTATTCAACTCACCCTGAGCTCTCTGTCTCTGTATGTGTGGGTGTGTATTTATGTGTCAGGGGCCGTCCCTGAACCTCCTGGGCAGAGAGGTAACAGCAGGAGTCTATACCCGTCCCTCCCCCCGGCAATCATGCGCCTCACCCGTGACTTCCGGGCTAAGGGTGCAGGAAAGGCTCGTGTACAAGGCACGATACCGCCCTCTGGGAGGTGCTGAGGAAGCCCCAGTGAGAGTAAAACACACCTGGCCACCTGTGATAGGACCAAGCAGATGGTCCGAGTGGGGAGGGAAGGTCCAGAGAGACTCCTGCCCTATTGCCACAGGACACAACCAGCTAAGGGGAGGGGGCTGGGGCGACAGCAGGCTGAGCTCTCCAATCAGGGGCCGGATAGCAAGAACCGGAAGGGATAAGGAATAAAAGGCAACGCCCTAGGGAGTTCGGGGGGACTGGACTGATGTGAACTACTGAATAAACACCTGCTTTGCTCTACCACTCTGGCCAGTGTCTGGTTTTGCCCGTCCTCAGCCCCTGGGGTCGGGACCGGAGACGTCCGAAGCCGCCGTTAGGTGGAAGCAGAGGTCACGACGTACCCCCTGAGGTCCGGCAGGGACAGAGCGCGGACATTTATGTATATATGTGTGTATGTGTGTGTGTGTGTGTGTGTGTGTGTGTGTGTGTGTGTGTAATCCCTCCAACTACCCAGATACTGAGAAAAGTTTCAAGAGTTAAAATATTATCTTTCCATGTAGGAATGTCAAGACTTCAACTTTAGTTGGTCCCTTGTGATTTTTCTTTCCTGTTTACCTTTTCATGCTTCTCTTGATTCTTCTGTTTGAAAATCATATTTTCTTTGCAATACTTTTCTTTTCATCATGGATGCTTGAAAATCCTCTATTTCACTGAATGACCATTTTCCCCTGAAGTAGCATACTCAGTTTTGATAGATAGGTGATTCTTAGCTTTAATTCTAGTTCTTCTGACTTCTGGAATATATTCCAAGTCATTTGATCCTGTATTGTAGAAATTGATAGATCTTTGCTATCCTGATTGTATTTCTACAATACTTGACTTGTTTCTTTTTACCTTCTTACAATATTTTCTCCTTGACCTGGTAAGTCTGTAATTTGGCTACAATATTCCTAGCAGGTTCTCTTTTTGGATCTCTCACAGGAGGTGATCAGTGGAGTCTTTAAATATTTATTTTGACCACTGGTTCCAGAATATTAGGACAGTTTTCCTTGATGATTTCATGAAAGATGATGTCTAAGCTTGTTTTTTAATCATGGCTTTCAGGTAGTCCCATTAAATTGTCTCTCCTGGGTTTATTTTCCGGGTCATTTGTTTTTCCAATGATATATTTCACATTGTCTTCTGTTATGTTTTTCATTCTTTTGTTTTGTTTTGTAATTTCTTGGTTTCTTATAAAGTCATTAGCTTCCATCTTTTCCATTCTAACTTTTAAAGAACTATTATCTTTAGTGAGGTTTTGAACCTCCTTTTCCACTGGGCTTGTTTTGCTTTTTAAAGCATTCTTCTCCTCATTGGCTTTTTGAACCTCTTTTACCAGTTGAGTTAGCCTATTTTTAAATATGTTATTTTCCTCAGCATTTTTTTAATCTCCTTTAGCAAGTTGTTGACTTGTTTTTCATATTTTCTTGCATTGCTCTCATGTCTCTTCCTAATTTTTCTTCCACTTCTCTTACTTGATTTTCAAAGTCCTTTCTGAGGTCTTCCATGGCCTGGGATCATTGCTTATATATTTTGGAGGTTTTAGATGAAAAAGGCTTAATTTTTATGTCTTCCCCTGATGGTCAACATTGTTCTTCCTCATCTGTAAGGGTAAGAGAAAATATCTGTTCACCAAGAAAGTAACCTTCTCTAGTCTTATTTTTTCCCTCTATTTGGGCATTTTCCCATCCAGTTACTTGACTTTTGGGTCACTTGTCAAGAATAAGGTATAGTCTGGGGACCTGTAAGTTCTCAGTTCCTTCTAGGTGGCACAATAAAGGCAGAAGAGTGTTGAAGGCTGTTGTTGTTTAGTGCTGAAGTGAACAAGATATTACCAACTATACAAATACACACATCCATCCATCCATATGTACATACATACATATATGTGTGTTTGTGTTGTCTCACACACATACATACTATTTGTATATACTTAGATCATGCTACCGCAAATGTTTCCTAGTGGGAAGCAAGGAAAAGGAGGTTTGAAGAGACAAAGTTTGACCTACATTTTAAAATAAAAAATACCTCATGACTTACATAAGAGTTTGAAATGCACTAAAAAGGAACTTTAAAAACTAGAATGAAGTGATCAAAGATAAAATCCCCTGAAGATGTGGAGCTATCCCAAAGTTTGTGGAGAATGAGTTTGTGAATTCGGACCTCCACAAAAGCAGTTAGCAAAAGAATCATAAATTACACTGAGGACTCTCTTCTTTGAAGTCTGGTAAAGGGGGAAGGATATCATAAGTTTGGGGGGGGGGGGTTTCCCTTCTCTTTTTCTCTTTTTTGATTTTTGTTGTTGTTGTTTGTTGTTGTTGTTGTTGGCTCTGAACATTTGTTTTTAAATGTTTTGCCCTGCTGGTACTTCAGGCAAATTTAGGAGCACTCCACAGATCCCATTCCTGATTAAAAGGTATTCTATAGTTTCACAGCTATAATTGTACGTATTAAAATGAAGTGACTTACTCTACTTGAGTAAATCTAACAACTAGAAAACAACAAATTAATAGTTTTTCCTTATTTATTTACAACTGTGTTTTAATTTTTGGAAAATAAGAGCACATTACTTTGTATTCAAAGACTGCCAAAGTGTATATTTGATACTGACATGCAAATGTAAAATGTAAATCTCATGTCGACTATGCATCATACCTTTAAATAAGGAAATGATAAAGTTTGCTAACTGTGCAAAATATTAATTTGCTAAAATATTTTAGATTATAGTGAAATAATATATGTAAACATAAAAGTTGACTCATGAAATAAGTAGGAGAGTTCATAGAAATTTATCACATTTTGGTAATTGTCTTTAGTATGGTTTTATAGGTGTGTGTGTGCGTGTGTGCGTGCGTGTGTGCGTGTGTGTGTGTGTGTGTGTGTGTGTGTGTGTGTGTGTGTGTGTATTCCCGGGTACACAGCAAATTTTATCACATAAATTAAAAATCCTTTAAAACAAATTTAACAGGAAATTCTCTGGGCACCTTCTCATGTAAAACACAAAATGAAGGCAATTATCAATCGATCTGAGAAAGTTTTACAATTTTTAAATGTTGAATATCATTGTCTCCATTTAACAGAATTTTAATAAGGTGAGGCAAAATTTTGTGAAAAAGTATTGATACAAAATGATGCAGGCTAATAATTTATATTTTAAAACCCTGACAGACAGGACAAAATTGAAGATGGATAGCTGAGACAATGCGTGCTCTAAAACACAAAATTGTGCACAAGTTGAAGATTTCAAAGAACTTTCAGACCCTGTTTTTTGTACATTTTTTTTATATTGCACATTTTAAATCATATTCAGAGTGCAAACTAAAACTGCACAGTACTTCAGTGGAAAAACGTTAACATTGTGCAATTTTCTCCCTCTTAAGTTTAAAAAGTGGTGGCAATCCCTGCATTTATTGTGTTTCAAACAAGGATCTGAGAAACATTATCAAAATCACTAATGAAGGCAAAAATTGGCAGACATCCAGCATCTTATTATTCTTATGTTATTATATAATATTATTCTTATTAAAACAATGTGGATGACAAGTAATTTCATGATTAAAAAATGCATTTCTTTTAAGTAAATACATTTTATCTGACATTTGTACTGACTGATTTGATAAATCGTTAAATAAACAAAGGTTTTTCTACACTTCTTGTAGCCTCAAGTCACTGGTGTTAAGATTCTGTAGTCCTTTCTCACTGAGTCTCATAAACTGCTGCACAATATTCAGTTTGATTGGGCAGCATGCTTCCATCCTGCCCTTGAGATGGCTGTACTCCATAATTTGGATCCATCCTTGGTGCAAAACTCTGTGGTGGTGGTGGTGGCAGAAGAAGACAAGGTGTCTGATTAAATCTCTGTTGATTCCATGCCTGTCCATACGTTCCATATGCAGGTACTTGCCAACCATTGGGCACGTATTGGCCAATTTGTTGGGCATTTCCATACCACTCACCCACAGTACACAGGGCAGTTGCTTGGACTGGACTGATTTACCACATCATCCTAAGACAGTTGTTTGGCATTTGATTCATATGTACCCTTTGGAGTTGGAGGTTTTCATGTTGCCCAGTTAGGATTTGTCTTCCTCCAAGCCACTATCCACCCATCTGCTGTATGACATTCTCTACATCCCATTTGTTGAAGAAGGAAAGAAAGTCATATCCTTTTGATTTTTCTGTTGCCATATCTTTCACAACTTGAGCATCTGATATTCTTCCAAATGGTGCAAAAGCCATTTATATCATCAGTTGTAATTTCTGGACTGAGATGACCAACAAAGACCAGAAAATGATCTTGTGAACACAGTGTGCTGACAATAGTACTACTGCTTCTATCTTTCTTCTGATTGCTGGGAGTTGTTGCCCAATTCACTTTGACTTCCTTACCCATTATCTTTCATCCATTCATAGCAGCTAGTGCTGCAATTGCATGATGGTGCTCATAGAATTCCACAAAACAGTAAGGATCATTTCCAGCCATATCCATAATCATCTTGTAGTTTTTTCATGGTCCAATCTGGCTGAACAGCTGAAAAATTAGAGCTATCACATCTCGGAAAAGGTTGCTGCATACAGGGTCTTTGGCATCTCATCCTCCATGGCTGAGACTGTAGCAGCTGCTCCTCAGCCTCCTGCTCTCTGACCCCTACCACCTCCCTTGACATCCTGGCAGTAAGGACTACCAGGGGTTTCTGTCACTTTCTGTGAAACAGGATCTTGTCCACCTCCTCTTCATCTAGCAGCAGCAACAACACAGGCCTGCTTGCCCCTATGCCAGAACAATGAAATCCCAACACCTTATTCAATTATCCTTCAAATGATGTGCATCATTTATATTTTTTACTTTAACCAAAATAATCACTACAAATATCTCTAAACATATAGAATCTGAGCTGTTTTGCATATTGCTCCATTAGTGGTATTGGTGCATCAAATGGTACGTAACTTTAAGTAGCTTAGGGACTTTACTAACTTCCAAAACATTATGTGGTGAAATAAGAATGTTAACTCTCACCACTTCCATTTGACTTAGAGAATTGATGGTTATAGTAGTAAAAATAAAGGAAATTAACAAAATAGCTATAGGTAAAAAAAAAATTGCCACTTTTGGCAAATGATATGATGGTGCATTAAAATCTTGAAAGTCACCTAAAATTAATTGTAGCAATAACTTCAACCAACATGCAGTATATAAAATCAATTCTCACAAATCCTTAGAGTGTCTATATAATACCAAAAGAAAAAAACACAACAGGAAGAGATAGCACTAGAATGTTGTTGGTTAGTTGATTTAATTTTAAAGAATTAATATTCATACTCAATTGACAATGCCATTTTTGTTTCCATCTGACCAGTCTCCATATCTGAAAATTGAGAATAAGATTACTAATCAAATGTATTTCTATACTCTAGATTAAATGTAAAATGTGCATTTTTTTCACCTGATGAATTCTCTGAGGACAAAGTCAGTTATTTGAACTTAAATTCTACTTCATCCAAATATGATGGGGAATAAAGTTCTGCAGGATAAAAAAAGATATATGGAACAGAATTGCCCTATCCAGAAAGGATAGGTATCAAAGAAAGTAATTACTGCCAAATCAAAAACTTAGTTCAGAAATGTTCTATTAAGTAGTTTTTTAGATTGGCAAAGTTAATTTCATATTCACATTTTCATTTGAATCTTTACTATATTTATTGAAATTTTAAAAGCCCACTCATTAATGGATCAGTGAGGAAGAGCTGAAATTATGTTGCTCTTTGTATGTTATTTGTATTTCTACAGCATAGCTTAGTGGGTATGATACTTAGAATTTTAAAGATATGAGTTGAAAGCTTTCCTTAGTAACTTAATACATATATAAGCCCAAGCAAGTTATTTTAACTTTTCTCAGGCTCAACATCTTCATTCATAAAATAAGAGGGCTGAACTTGATGCTATCTAAGGTTCTTTCTTAATTTTTAAGTTTTATTATTTCAGTATTCTTGTTTCATTTTTAAGAAGGTATAAACATGCAAAAATTTTGAAATGTTTTAAAATGTCTGTGAGAGAATAGGAAAAGTAATGGAGAATGTATAAATTGAGAAAAAGACCAAAAATGTGAAGATCAGAGTGTATATTTAATAACTTAAACAATAATGATAATTAAACATTATTTGAAAAATAACGCACCTTTTAATTAATAGAGAGAAAACATGAACGTATGATTATAGAATTATGAAACTTTAAAGCAGAAAATAATACTTTGTGTATGATAGAGCCATCTTTTTTTCCATTTGAAATTTTAAAAAACTCAGGTAATTACACTAGTATTCAACAACTCTTTTAAAAAACTAACCCCTGTCGTCATATGTATGATTTGTGCTGCATGGAAAAGGGCCACTTGTTATTTCCCAGACATATTGTTACCTCATTATCACTTACGCCAGGAAAAATAAGATTGTCTCTACTTCTTCCTGATCTCATTAGCTCTCAAGAGAGCTGGCATGTGTCCAACTGTTATCTCAATGCAGATGTATTTTTGTTCTCTTTTGTATCTCCATAGAAAAAATGCACACACACACACACACACACACACGTGGGTGGGTGTCTGCATATAAAGACGTGATAATTCATCTAAATAAATGTCGTGCAATTCTAGGAGTCATGATATCAAAATCAAGTCAACAAATAAGATTGAGAAGGAGCTGTTGGTCAGTTTTATACAAGGAGTATATATTCCAGAAAGAGTAATATTCCAGAGAAAAGGGAATTTTAGAAAGTGAGAGTGTTGAATAGTTCCGAATGCGAGTGAAGTCAAGAAAGATGAGGAATGAGAACACACCATTAGATTTATCAGTGTAGATTGTTGATAACTTTGGAGGAAACAATTTCATTTTGATGATGAGTTGGAAAACCAAATAGCAAACGATTGGGGAAGTATCACAAAATATATTATCAGAGATATATGAGACTAGAAGTGTATGTGTGGGCAATCATAGAAAAAGATGAAAAGATAATTGATAAACAGTTTTCATGTTACATTAGGATACATACAGCAGTGCTAGTCCAAAAGTAAAAACCCCTAGTACCTTAATTTAGATGTAATAGTTATGGAAGAATATAGATAAAAATTGCCTATTATTAAAAGGCAGAGATGTATCATGATTTGTATCACTGCAGGGTGTTATCACATTGATGAAACTGCGGATATGTCAACCCAAAAAAGAAGGTTAAAGGCATAAAATTTAATAAAAAGGGACAACCAAACAAAAAAAGGAAATATATATATATATATATATATATATATATATATATCATAGAATAAATACATATCTCAACTATATAACATACCAGATTGATCACCTAAAACAATGGCATTGATAGTCAAAGTAAAAAAAAAACAAAAACAAAAACAAACAAAAAAAAAAACAAAACACCTGAAGCATACAAGTTAATAGCATCAAAATGAACTACTTGGGTGAAAAGAGCACTTATTATAAATAAGTATCAGTAAGGGAACATAACTACATTGCTCAGTTCCATTTATTTCATGAAACATGTATTTTGCACTCACTCTAGATGAGGCAAAGGTACTAGAAATAACTAAATGAGACAAAAAGCAAAGCAATCTTTGACCTCAAAGAGTTTACATTCTACTCCAAATTGTGGTTATTTCAGGGCATCACATACACTCAGATTAAAAGACTAGCCAACAGCTGATAACAAAAAAATAATTATTAAAAATGTACACTGTTGTACACATTGTGCTAAGCACTGAGTGTATAATGGAAGGTAAAGTCATGATCTCTGTCCTCACCCTGAAGGAGCTAACACTTGAATGGGAGAAGCATGTCAGGGTCTGCTACCCTGACCTTCGCCTGGATACTTACCTTACCCGGTCTTCGGACGTCTCCGGCCCCTCCAGTGAGGGAGGGGAAATGACTAGACAGAGCACCCGAGTGATAGATGCACGGCCTTTATTACTTTCATGTTGAAGCAGGGAGAGAAGAGAGAGAGCAAGCCCTTTACCCCAGGTTATATTACCAGCCCGAGCTCCTCCCATGTTCCTCCCCGTGGGTGGAGCCAGCGCTGTTACCGAGGCGTTCCCAGTACCCTAAGGGCAGGTTAGCACCTCCAGGCGTCTCAACTACCCTCACAGGAGGCCACGGTCCAGAGCTGGGCCCTAACAACTCCCCCTTTTTGTTTTAAACAGGGGTCATATCTGGGTAATTGGGGCTTTTGGGTTTTGAACAAAGTTACAGAGCTCTGCTTTAGTATCAAGTACAGCCCGTCTTATCAAGCTACAGGCACAATGCAACATGGGAGAAAGAGGCAAAGAAGAATAAAAAAGGGTAGCAATTCTACCTTAAACCAGGACTTCCCAGGGCAGACACATAGCCCCAAGAAAGAAAAACATTTTTTGGCTTCCTTGATCTCAGAAAAGCCTGGGAAAATAGCTTTGAGCAAAACAGGGGCGGAACCCTTCCTCCCAGCACCATCTTGTTCATGCCTTACCAGTCTCCCCTCAGTTTACCTGAGTCGTGACCAGTGAATGCCGTCCAAGAGGCTGGGGGTTGGCAATTCCCTTACAACATACAAATAATTATGTAGGTGCAAGAACTATAAAATGTAAATGAAATGTTACCTTAGATGGACAGAACTTAGAAAGGGAAGTATTAGGAAACTAAATGGTGGAATTTCAGCTCAGATTTTAATATTGTATATTTAAAGTTAGGATTCTTGGTCAGATACAATTTGGACACAAATGGCTTCGAGTTTCCTCTTAAAATCAGAAACTTTATGATCCTGTGATACTTTCTAGACTCAAAATCTTAGTATTTTTCAATCCTTTACAATGTTAAGAAAAAAAATGATAAAGTTCACATGTACATTTATTTGTATGTGTATACATATATGTGTGTGTATATATATATATCCACATCTATATTTGTATATACATATATGACATTCATGATGACTTTTCTTGAAACACACATTAAATATAACTAGATCATTGAGGATTTCCAAAATATGCAAAAGACATTTAATTAGAACCTGATTCATTTTAATATCCACAGTCACCTTCAATAATTGCAACCAAATTGCCAAGTTTCTGGAAATTTCCTGTAGCAAAATATTATAAAAATCAATGATTAATACTGCTCGATGTATGAGATGAATATCACTAATTGCCTTTTTACTTTCTTCATGCTTCTCATGCATTTCCACTCAACTCAAACCTTTTTACTTTCTTCATGCTTCTCATGCATTTCCACTCAACAGACCTTTCTGATTTATACATGATGATTCAGAAACAGGTTAATTACTTAGCGTGCAAATCCTAATTTTGGCAAATTCATATATATCTGCTCAAGCAGTCTTCGAATTAATAAGCAATGCATTCCCCACCCTTTTCAGCTAAAATATTGATCTTTATTTTGTCAAATGTAATTCCATAAAACAGGGACAATGATTATTAAATATGAGAATAGGGGTAATGTTTATGTTTGCCCAATAAGTTGTTTGTTTGATTTTTAAGTCCATTTTATTTATTGAAGTAATTACTCTCTGTCAATAAGCATAACCTGCTTCAATTTTACAAGTGAATGTGAACTTTATACTCTATTTTTATTATCAAGAGGTTATAGCTGTCAATATTTCTACAGAATAACAATTCTCAGAGGGGCAAAAATTATTATTCAAACTAATGAAAATAGTCTTTCATAATAATAAGGATAAATGTCATCCTAATTAATGAATTTGCAATACTTTCATAAGAACAAAATCATTTCAAATCCAAATTGTCCTTGGCCTATCTAGTTTTCTATTGTCTCAGTATTCAAGTATGTATTAATATTCAAAGCAAGTGAGGTCAATGAACAATTACCACATACTTGCATTTGTTTTTACTTTAAAAAGATACTTTGTCTTGATTTCTGAAGCTTTGGTGGGGAATATTGAGTAAAGACAAATCCCTGAACATACTTTAACACTTCAATAGATCTTGTCATAGAATTTTTATCAGCAGGGTTCTATGAGAGCCCAAGGAGAAACTCATTTGCTATGAGGTGTGCAGGACTGAGGATCAAGAATTAAATAGCCAGAATGAAAGGAAAATAAATATATTGGTGAATTAAAGATCATTTGTATCAGGAATGACTTAGGATACAGTTTGAGTTTTTATAGATTTTTAGGCATGCTTAGAGTACACAAAAACATTTACAATCTAGTGGTGGGGGAGGTGATATGCAAATAACCAGGTACAATAAACTATAATAAGTCTAAAGCTAATCTATTTCTCAGAAGGACTTCATGTTATACATCATCAACGACAGTGGCAAGTACAACTGATAAAAAAGTCTTCTTTTAAACTTCACTTGATATTAATGAGGTGAAGATTATTAAATAATATTATTTATGTGTTTTATCTTTCAAGGTGACCTGAATGATTATCTATATCTATGTATTTATTTATATAGATATAGATATGGATATAGTAGAAACGTTTGGAAGAGAGACATAAAAGTGGAATTTTATTGTATTGCATCAAGTATATGTAAAGATTGAAAAATTTTAGAACATTTTAGCTTTAACATCATTATAATTCAGTATCATGAAGTGATATCGTTTATAATCTTACACTATTCAAATCTTACGTAAGATTCCACAAGCATATATCACATCCCGTCTTGTCCTTATTTTCCATATTTCTCTGATTGTCATGGATATATTATATGTCTGAGACTCATTACTGTTTTAAACAGTTTTCATTTATTGAATTCATTCATTCATTTTCTAAGGAAATGATGACAATCACTATTTCACTCTGTTTAATTTCTACATGTCATTTTAGGGTATTACTCTAGAGATCTTTCAATTGTACTCTCTATATATGTATATATGTACGTGTATCTATGCACAAAATTAAACACACATAGTGTAAATATAGTATAGGTTTTATATATATATATAATACAAAATATATGTAATGCACTATATATATACATATACACATGTATGTATGTATGTGCATGTGTATATTTCCCTCAATGTTATTCTTTTTATTTGATGTGGATTATTACTTTCATTGTAATAAGTCAATCATAAGGCTATACTCAGTTGATATGACAATGATTTTCATTTCTTTAAAGTATTTTACTCTCAAATATCAACATTGTGTGTGTGCAGTTTAATTCGCCTTTCATTATCTAATGCCTCTCTTCTTTAAAAAATACCAAAAACGTAAACAAAAAAGATATTTGAACAAGTTAGTTTTAAATAAAACTTTAGGCTTTGTTGTTCCTTAATCCCGAGACATATAATATTCCCAAGATATTTTTCATCACATTCTCCCATGTCTACTTTGGAAATGAACTAACGGGGTATGGATTTGATGTAATTAGAAAATATTACAATATTCTTTATACAATGAACTACTTCTACAGTGTAACAAATAAAAATTAGGTAATAAAATTCAGTTATGTGAAACAAAATTAATAGTGTAATATATTATCACTTCTTTACAAGTGATGTTTTTACCTTCTTAAAGTTACCACATGGATGAAAAACTGTAGAAATTAAGCATCCGTGAAAAGAGTGTAAATTTACTATCAAATAAAATACTATAAGTTTGTCATATATTATTATTTGTATAATTTTATGGCAATGCATAATTAGTATGTGTAAATTATAAATACTTTACACAAATTATAGTAGAATTACAGAATTTTAGAATTGCAAGTGACCTTTTATTCCCATATAAAATGAAACTATTTGAATAGATTGTCGATCTTTATAGTCCTTTTCAACTCTGTGTTTTATGATACAATTGAGATGGGGAGCCAACAGTGAAACTTTCTGATGTCCTTGACATGTAGCCCAGTTTCTGCTGATGTTCTTTTAGTAATGAGAATAATATTTATTTCAACCAAAACAATGCTATATATGACTAACATGAGTAGACTGTGACTACATTTTATTCCTACAAGTAAAGAGAAACCTCAAAGATGTTGAATGCACATTGATTCACTCTTCTTTTGCACATTTCCTCCATGAAACCTAGAAAAAAATCACAGTATAACACAGTCTTCATGCTTCATGTAATCAAATTTGGACCAAAAATTTGGAGTATTTCCCGAATGGAAGCAAAACTATTATTTAAAATTTTGTCTCAGGGTCAGGGAATAACTGACCTTTAAATTCTTTATTGCTTTTATTTTGCTGAAGGAGCATTCAAACCTAATGTTTTACTCACAACTTCTAGCTATATTATCTGAGTTCCTAAATGACATTATGTCTGTACTGTCTGACTTTCCCTTGAGGACAAAATATGTTTTAATCCTTTCCATTGTTGGCAATTCAATCTTCCACTTTCATCATTCATATTGGTAGTATCACTTCCTGATTAGTTGCTCTGACATCATCACTCAGTCACCTTTTTCATCTTTCTAGGGTAATTCAGTTCATTCATCCTTTCTTTTCTTATCATTGTTGCTCTTCTTCTCCTCCTCTAATTTAAGCATTATCATCATCAGTATTTCATCCATCTGTCTTTCCATTTTTCCCTCTTTTCATTTTTCCTTCTCTTTTTAATTTTTTCTTTCCTTTTTTGCTATTTCTTTTTCTCCCTATTTTTTTGTTCTTATCCCTACCTTTCTCTCCTTTCTTTTTCCTTTCTTGTCTCCTTTTTGAATATATCTTTCTTCCCTTTTTTCTCATTTTTTTCCTGTTTACTATTTATTTTTGTTTCCTTTTCTTTCTCCTTTTTCTTTCTATTGCTAGAACTTGCTGCAAATCTCCTTATCAACACCCTGGTGAACTTCAAAGTGATTATACTGAAACTGTACTCCATTCTTGCCCTTGTACAACAGACATTTTCTGCTAAAGTTTTAAGTCGTCTTGGACAGGAAAATTGTTTCACCCCATGGTTTTGTGGGTTTGGTCACTTCAGAATTTATATGAGGGCATTATTTAAAGGACTTTTCAGGGTTTGGTGAAGAGCTCAAATGAGTCCCTGTCTACTCTTTGCCATCTTGACTCTGCCACCTGTTGATTTGTAAAAATAAATAAATAACTATCTTACATTCCTTTCATTTATTTTTCCACTGTGTGGTTTTATTTTTATCTTCTTTAGCTCACTTTTGAGGTGTTCCATTTGTTATTTCTAGACTTGAGATCACTTACAGCTTTCCTTTGGGGTTTTACCCATAGTTGTTTTGACATTGTTGTCCCCTTCTGAGGTTGGATCTTGGTCTTCCCTGTCATCGTATGAATTTTCTATGGTCAGATTCATTTTTGTTGTTGTTTTTTGATTATCTTTTATGGCCTTTTCCTTTTCTTTTCAATTTGAGCTATCCTCTGTGTGGAAGGGACACTGTCTCACGCTTCTTGTGCTAGAGGTTGCAGGACCTAGATGTTTACCTGGAGTAGCAATGATGCTGCCCTGAGGCACACAATGTCCTCTCGTGTCTGGTACTCTCCTGGCGAGGTGGAGTGAGGGATGATGCTTCTGAAGGCTGTAGGATTCTGTCAGCGTGACTTCTGCTGAACTGGACTCATAGTGCAGGTGTCTGGTGTGTGCTGAGACTGGCAGATTGTTTCTGCATTTGTCTGAAGTTCCACTAAAGCACATGGCATTCTGGCTGCTGGCAGTTGCCTGTTTGCCCAGGGCTATGCTGAAATAACTGGTGGTGCTTGTGGTTGCCTGTTTGCTCAGACACTCCTAGGGCTGGTGTCTATCTGTTTTCCTGGGGCTACACAGAAGCACATGTAGGTCTTGCCAATGGAAATTGCCTGGTTGCTTCAGGGCTAGGCTGAAGCATATTGAGGTTCTTGGATATGGAGTCTGTTGTTTTCCTAGCTATGCTGAAGCATATTGGGCAGGGGATCACTTTGGTGTTGACCTGCTTCATCAAAAGAGGGCTCAGGATCTCCTGCTCGTTTTCGGAGGTGGGGGTTGCTGCTGTCTTGCTGGGATGCTTTCTCTCCTGGGTTACTCTCCTCTTTTACCTGACTGAGGCAGAACCTTTCTATTGACCTTCTAAGTTTGTCCAGCTCAAAGCTTGTTTCACATATGTTTTTGCTGATTCTACTATTTCAAGAATTGTTTGGGGATGGTATTTTATAATTGATTGAATGTGAATATTGGAGAGTTATGGCAATTTACTGCTTGCTCCATCATCTTGACTTCTGTAACTGCATGGTACTTTATTTTCAAAATCATTTTGAGTTCTTCCATGATCGGAGGGTAATTCATATTTATCTTTCAGGCTTTGGATGTAGGAGTTTTGACTTTGTTGTCTTCTTCTTAGTTCCTATTTTGATCTTCCTTGTCACAGTAGTAATTGTCTATATTCTGTTTTTTTTGCTGCTGTTTGCTCATTTCCCATCTTATTTCTTGACTTTTACATTTTATGATTTTTAACTCTATGATGTAATGGAGCTCTGCTTCTAGAGTGGAAGGGACACCATCCCAAGCTTTCTGGTTTATTTGCTCATTTTTCCAGTTGTTTCCAGAAGTCATCCTGAGGACATGTAAGTTTTCAGTTCTATCTAGGTGGTTTTATCTAGGAAGGTGTTTGCTACTCTCCTGTACTGTTCACTGGTCAATGAGAGACCAAAAGCATTCATTTCAGACTCGGAAATGTGATCAGGGTTTCAGCTCTCCTATAGTCACAGGCTCTTACATAGTAGTGTTCAGCCTTTTGGAAATGAAAATTTGAAAACAAATAAAATTATACCATTCCTGACACTCTTTGTGCACTATTCCTGAGTGAACATGTATGGATTTGCTCCTCTCCTTTCTAACTAATTTTTAGTCACCTTAATGTAAGTATTCAAGAAAATCGATATATGCAGATTATATACATAAATATACACATATGTGTATATATACATACATCTATGTATGTATGAATGTATAAGTATGTATGTTATATGTACATTTCTTTAATAGTAATTAACTATTTTAAATCTTTAATCAGAAAGAGAAATTATATTCTTAGACTTTATTTTCATAACCAGTTGTTCATATCTTACAGTAATTTAATATTTCCCCTTGGGAATTTATTTCTCTTTGTAGCTTCAGTAATGGATCCTACATACCATGGACTTTCACATTTTAACTGGTAATATTTTCCAATCATCTGAGCAATCCATTCATTATGCACTAAGTGGAAAGCTCACCTCTTTTTCTGATCATGCATGTCCTCAGTAATATTACATATTCTACTTTTTTAAATCATAGATGATCATTAGAGGTATGCTGCAAAATGCATTCTCCCATTAGAAGGGGTATCTTTATTCTCAGGACTACTGAAAACTAAAATATGAAATAGTAAAACACTGAAGTGTACTCAAAATTATTTTTATGTGTAAGTTATCTTTCAGCTAGCAGTGGAAGAAGTAAATCTTCCCAGAACAAACATACATCTCTACTCTAAGTTGATGTAATTATACCATGTGTTTTAATATAACATTGTTGTTGATAACTTACATTACTCTAGATAAGTTATTTCTCAGTTCACCTGAGATTTTTGCCCGAATTGAAGTGGTAGATTTTATCACTTAATTGCTCAACAAAGATACAGTGACAATGGATAAATTAAGGCTTAAAAATTACTGCAAACTTCTTACAATAAAACAATACCTACATGCATGGATTCTACCTTGTACTAATGGATTATTCTCAAATATAACAATTCCATGATATTTTTTCCTCAAGCTACTCAATTTTAAGGTATTGATAAATTAATTTGTAAATCACAAATTAATATATGCCCCCTTTTTGTACATACCATGTATCAGAGATACAGATTAATATGACTATATCTCAACAGTCTTTATGTTCTATATTCTATAACTTTCTCCTAGTGATATTGATAGTAAATGTATAGTAATGAATGACATCAACAAAATACCTGTGTACAATATTATCGTACTAATGAGCAGCTTCTTTGGAAGTATTGTTCTCTTATTTATGCCCTCCTCAGGAGGTTCTGGCATTTTTTTCTTCCAATCAGTTAACTGTTGTATCTCAAACATACCTACACTTGTTAATATATAGGATTTTATTAAATTAAATTACAGAATTTTCAAACATTAGACAATTCAAAACATCGTAATGGACGTGTGTGTGTGTGTGTGTGTAAGATTTTTTTTTTTTTTTGAGACCATTTCCTCAGCAGGCAGGGAAAGGAGGCACCCAGAGAATCCTTACAAAATTCTGAGATAAATTCTGAGTTCAAATACATAGCCTGGTTTGCTTATTTGTTGTTTTTCCTGACCTGGAGGAGTGCAAGAGTAATGCTTCTCAGATGCCGGATTTTAAATTTTAAATTTAAATGAATTTTTAAAAGCTTTGGTGGGAAGGTGATGTCTATCTTAGGTACTATACACTGGAGTTTGGGGATTCCTTTGGATGCTTTGAGTGAGGACAAATTAGAGGGGACAACTTTGGGTGTTTTACTTCCTTCATCAATTGAAGACGGATGGAAAGTCTCTAACTAGAGCATGAGGTATGTTTACTCATTGGTAAACTTTCCTGTAACTGAAAATTTAAGTGGTTCTTAACTCTCTTTACTGCTTCTTCCACCTTTCCTTCTTTTCCTTTCTAAAATAGGAAATATTTAAATGCAGACTATGTTGATCTTTTGATTTGCTTAGTTACTTGTTAAAAGAGAACTTGACATTTTGTTTTCTGTAAATAAAATCAAATAACATTCATTCCTTTAAAATGTTACATATACTTACTTTTAAAAATTTTATTTTAGATTCAAATGATAGAACACAAATAGAGAATAGAGAAAAGAAACAAAAAATATCATAAATTAAATATTGGAATATAAATACAAAATTAAAAAGAAAAAAAGGATGTCATGTACATAGCAGAACATAAAAAAGGATTCCAAATATGTAATAATAAATTTTCACCTCAAGATATCCTGTATGATAAATAATATACTTTGTGTTGAGAACTTTTCTTTCTTGTAAGTTGTTTTTGTTCTTTACTGTGCACTTTTTTACTTTGTTTTTTTTTTTTTTCAGTGCCCCTGCAACTGAAGGCTGCAATTAAGTTTGGGTATGTTTCTCTATAGCTATAGATACATACATACACACATACATATATATGTACATCTATAAAAGTATACATTCCCAAACAAATTCCATTCCTGATCTTTGTTTTATTTTGTGCATATCTCTTATTTCCTATCCTTGCTGCCTCTTCTACTTTACTTCTACCTGATATTTCCTGCTTAATGATCCAAATAGCCCTCTTTTATCCTCCTATTCTCATAAATCTAAGGATCCTTCTATATTCCCTTTTATCCTATTCCCTTGCCCTCCCCTCTAAATATCCCTCCCTTGGCTTCTCTCCCTCCCTATACTCCTACTGTTTTATTTCTTCTGAATTTAAAAAACTTTTATATTCTTCTAAATATATATGTATTATTTCCTCTCAAACCTATTCCCAGTCTAAGTAGGTTACCAGAACTACCAGTCCTCCTCTGCCCTCTAATTCTACTGAGTCATTTCTTTCTCTTGCACCTCATTTGTATGAAGTAATTACTCTTTATATCTGTTCCTAAATAGCTTTACCTTTAGAATTTATGTTATACTCAGGTTTTCCCTAATCTTTCTTATGAGCTACCCAATAATCAATAAGAATCTTAGATATGCATTTTACATTTTTTTGTGTTTGTTCTTCATTTTCAAAGGGGATTATCACATCAGGGAAGTGATGATATAACTTGCATTTGACTTTGATTTGAGTGAGGGCTATGCAAGGTCACCAGCCTCATTTTCTTCTCCACAGTCATCTTTTCCAGTGAATAAGAGATATTCTTCAGGACAACTGGAAATGACCTAGAATGCAATAGGGGAAGCTGACCCTTTTATAGAAAGGCTTTTTCAGCTTCTCACTTACAGTGAAGTAACATGCATTCAGTGAATAGGTCTCTTTAAGAAGTGAGTCAAGGGATGGTCCTTTTAATTAGAAAATAAGAAAAAAAGTAAAGCTGGAATGGAAAGACCCTTGGGATTGCTGTTCTAAAGAGAAATAGTTACCATTGACATTCACCCTAATACAGGAGGGCCTAAAATCTAGTAATTAACTGTAGTTGGGTAGGGACCTATTGTGGTCCAATCCATGAGCTTTATGAAAGAAGGAAAAAAGAAAGAAAAGAAAGAAGGAAAACAGAAAGAAGGAAGGAAGGCAGGAAGGACAGAAGAGAAGATGGAAGGAAGGAAAATCTAGCTCGTAAACCCCAAGTTAAATGAATAGTTTTTGGTTATCAAAATTCCATTATAATCAGTCTTTCACGTATACCTTATATTTTTTCTTGGCTTGTGTATGTCAGATCTTCTATTAAGCTTAGGGTTTTTTTCAATAAAGTCTTGAAAGACTGACAGTTTATCAAATGTCCATTTTTTTCATTCATGATGATGCTTAATTTTGCTGGTATGATATTTTCAGGGAGAGCCACAATTCTTTTTTTTTTTTTTAGTCCATGAAAGATTTTAATGAAGTCTCAATGGTTTAAAAAAAAATTAAATGGACAACCTTAATCCTAAATGATTTAAATCTGACACGCTTTAAGAGTCTCTTTAAACTGGTGTAGAAACAATCAGGGATAGGGAAAAAAAATCTGCTAAAATCTTTAGAATGTACAGGAGTTTTATCCTAACTTAAAGATGCATCATTTGATAAGTTGTGTATTCAGAATGTATATGAACAGTATATATGTGTGTGTTTATATACATTTGTCAGCCAGATTATGTTATGTTATGTACATGTTTTTACAATTGTTCTGGAAGGTTAAAGTAGTTCATTATAATCCAAAATATGTAGTCATCCTAAATTGGCCTCTATTAGTCTCTTGTCAGCACCAATAACTGGCACGTTTCATAGCTGCCACGTCTCTGCCAGTGTCTGACAAGTTGCTAGAATAGTCCAGTAAGAGATGAGAAGAACATAGGCGAATAAACAAAAATAGAACCGGTGCCACATTTGCCAGAGCTCCAAGTGGCTGCGCCAAATTCACTCCGAAGCTGTCTCCTGGCTACTTCTGATGCAGTGGGCAACTTTCCTTTTGAATTCCCCATAGGGGTCTTCCCTCCACTCTTTGTCTGCGTCCACGTTGGCAGGTGAGTCTCAGTTGGGATCCACCAGCATGAAGATGATGCTGATTATGATGGTCTCTACAGTGTAGATAGGCATCCAGCTGTCCTCAGGCTCCTTGTAGCCATATTTGTCCCCTCCCCTCGTGGAGGATGGAAATGCACAAGTCCCCGTTCTTGTCCACGTTTGGGTGCCAGATCTGAGTGACAAACTTCATCTCCGGAGTCACAGGAGGTAGTCTTTGGGGAAACTGAGGTGAGCTTTGAATACATCACCTTCATAAAGGATGTCGGGAGGACCAATAACCAGCACCTCCCAGTAGTACAGGTCATTGCCGTCTAGAAACCGAAAAGCCTTCCACTGGGTTTTTGTTGACCTCAGTCAGCTGTCTTGACAGGAGCAGCCCTGACTGCAGCTCCGTCATCCTCCTAGCCGGCCCTGGGGGGCGTAGGGCAGGGGGACGTGGCCTGCTGGGGAGCCTGTGGTAGGAAGACAGGGCACCTGAGGCCCAGGCAAAAGGAAGTTTGGGGGAGGCAGGTGTGAGCCACAATTCTTTCGCACTTCAATATATGTAGTGTTCCAAGACCTGTAGTCATTGATTGTCTCTGCTTCTAAATCTTACATGATTCTAATTGTGGTACCATCAAAACTAAATTTGTTTAATTTTATTTCTTTTAAGATTTTGTCCTTGAGGGGGGCGGAGTCAAGATGGCGGAGTAGAAAGACGCACGTATGCGAGCTCCAAACCCACAGTCCATATATTTAATGTAAGAAGAGTTCCCCAGAAGTTCTGGATCACTGCAGGGGGTGCAGAAACATAGTGGAAGAGATTTCCGTTCCAGAGAGCCCTGGAGAGCCATCCGCAGGGTCCGTCGCACTCCAGAAAGTGGACCCCACCACAGTGCAGCCCTGGCCGCTGCCCCAGAGAAACTGATCCAAGCAGGCTGCAGGGACAGAACTTCTGGCGGCCTGGAAAGTCCCTCCACCCACAGACGCTACAGGTCAGTGAGAGACAAGCCTGCCCAGGCTGACCGAGAGGGGTGCTGGGTGTTTCCATGGCTCAAGGCCCCTCGGGAGGAAGCGGCGGAGGCAGAGGAGGGGGTTGTGGGGGAGGCAGCGGTGGCGCAGGACTCCCCCAGCAGCAGGCAGGATCTTCATTACTGAAAGTCTCTGCATAAACCACCTGAAGGAGCTGAGCCTGGGAGATGGCCCTGCCCCACCCGCTCCATTTCTGAAGGTCTCTGCAAAAAGCCCCTGAGAGAACTGAGCCTGGGAGGCGGCCCTGCCCCCACCCCAGCACCAGAACTAAAGCTCCCATTGAATAGCAGCTGCTTGCTGCGGAAAGCCCATTTGTATCTCAGACCCCAAGCACTAGCTGGGCTGATCTAGGTGGGGGGTGGACAGGAATCTCAGAAGTCAAGTAACTGGCTGGGAAAATGCCTAGAAAAGGGAAGAAAAATAAGACTATAGAGAGTTTTTTGGAACAGATGCAAATGATCCCAACTTTCAGATCTGACGACGACGAGGACATATTCTTGCCATCAGGGAACGACATGGAGGGCGGGGCCTCGGTACCTCAGACATCCCAGGGGGATGTCAGGTGGGCTCAGGCCTTGGAAGAGCTCAAAAAGGATTTTGAAAAGCAAGTTATACAGGTGGAGGAAAAACTGGGAAGAGAAATGAGAGAGATGCAAGAAAAGTACGAAAAATGGGTCAATACCTTGGTAAAGGAGACCCAAAAAAATGCTGAAGAAAATAACACCTGGAAAAATAGGCTCACTCAATCGGCAAAAGAGGTTCCAAAAGCCTATGAGGAGGAGAATGCTTTCAAAAGAAGAATTAGTTAAATGGAAAAAGAGGTTCAAAAGCTCACTGAAGAGAATAGTTCTCTCAAAATTAGAACGGAACAAATGCAGTCTAATGCCTTTCTGAGAAACCAAGAAATCACCAAACAAAACCAAAAGAATGAAAAAATGGAAGAGAATGTAAAATATCTCATGGGAAAAACAACTGTCCTGGAAAATAGATCCAGGAGAGACAAAATAAAAATTATGGGACTACCTGAAAGTCATGATCAAAAAAAGAGCCTAGATTTCATCTTCCATGAAATTATCAAGGAAAACTGCCCTGACATTCTAGAACCAGAGGGCAAAATAAGTATTGAAAGAATCCATCAATCACCACCTGAAAGAGATCCAAAAAGAGAAACTCCTAGGAACATTGTGGCCAAATTCCAGAACTCCCAGGTCAAGGAGAAAATCTTACAGGCAGCTAGAAAGAAACAATTCCAGTATTGTGGAAATAAAATCAGGATAACTCAAGATCTAGCAGCTTCTACATTAAGGGATCAAAGGGTGTGGAATAGGATATTCCAGAAGTCAAAGGAACTAGGACTCAAACCAAGAATCACCTACCCAGCAAAACTGAGTATAATACTTCAGGGGAAAATATGGTCTTTCAATGAAACAGAGGACTTTCAAACATTTTTGATGAAAAGACCAGAGCTGAAAAGAAAATTTAACTTTCAAACACAAGAATGAGAAGAAACATGAAAAAGTAAACAGCAAAGAGAAGTCTTAAGGGACTTACAAGAAGTGAACTGTTTACATTCCTACATGGAAAGACAATATCTATAACTCTCAAAACTTTTCAGTATTTGGGTAGTTGTTGGGACCACACATACACATGTACACACATGCACACACACACACATACACACATGCACACACACACACATACACACATGCACAGATTGAATTGAATAGAATAGTAATTGAAAAGAAATTAAGGTAAATGGTGAGAGAGAAATGTAGTGGGAGGAAAGAGGGTGAAATGGAATGGAGTAATTATATGTCATTTAAGAGGCAAGTAGGAGACTTTTTAGTGGAGGGAAAAAGAGGAGAGCTGAGAAAAAAAAAAACAAAAAACCAAGAAGTTTACCCTCATCACATTTGACTAAAGGAAGGAATAAAATGCACACTCGTTTTGGTATGAAAACCTATCTTACCATATAGGAAAGTGGGGGAGAAGGAGATAAACGGGGGGGGGGGGGTGATGGAAGGGAGGGCAAAGGGAGGAGGGAGCAGTTTGAAGTCAGCATTCGGGGAGGGACAGGATCAAAAGACAGAAGAGAAACAATGAGGGGCAGGATAGGATGGAGGGTAATTCGGCTAGTCTTACACAACTCGACTATCAGGGAAGTCATTTGCAAAACTACACAGATATGGCCTATATTGAATTGCCTGCCTTCCCAAAGGGAATGGGTGGGGAGGGAGGGATAGGGAGAATTTGGAACTCAAAGTTTTAGGAACAACTGTTTAGTATTGTTGTTTCTACTAGTAAAGAAGACATATAGTTAATGAGGAATAGAAAGTCATCTGGCCCTACAGGAGAAAAGAGAAGATGGGGACAAGAGAAGGGAGGGATGACAGAACAGAGGGCATATTGGAGATAGGGAAAATTAGATTGCTTGATGTATTGGGGTGGGGGGAGGGGACAAAAGGGGAGAAAATTTGGAACCCAAAATTTTGTGAAAACGAATGTAAAAAGTTAAATAAAAAAAGTATTAAAATAAAAAAAGATTTTGTCCTTGAGCTGTGGGTTTCAGAGTTTAACTATGATATTCCCATGTGTTTTTCTCATAGGATCCATTTTATGTGATGATTGATAGTTTTGTTTTTGGTTTTCTTTTGTTTTTCTATTTTCCCCCCTTGTAATACTTCAGGACAATTTTTGTTAATTTTTTCTAGTATTATTTTATTAAGATTCTTTTTATCATAACTTTCAGGTAATCTGATTATTTTAGTGTTTTCTTTTCTTGGTCTATTCTCCATGTCTGCTGTTTTCCTTATAAGATGTTTCACTTTCCTATTTTTTACTGCTCATGCTTTGTTTAATTATTTCTTGATCTCTTACACTTTTACTAGCTCCACCCTGTCTAATTCTAATTTCCAAGGTATCATTTTCTTCCTTATGATTCTGAATCTCATTTTCTAATTAGTTTGCTTTCCTTTAATAACCTTCTTGTTTTTCTTAGTCTATTCTTATTTGTTTTTTAGTTTTTCCTTCACCTCTGTTTTTTGATTTTTAAAGTCTTTTTAAAGTTGTTCTATGGATTCTTTTGGGGCAGGTGATCACTTGACATTACTCTATGTGGGTTTCTTTTTGGGGGCTGCTAAAGGGGACCCCAGCTAGAGGTGTATACTCTTCACAGGGAACAATCCTCATTTTGGGTTTTTTCTTCTGATCTTCTCTAGTTGTCTCAGGAAGATCCCTTTTATGACTCTATTCTTATTTATTTTTTTCCTGCATTTTGTTCACCCTGAGATGCTATTTTTATCTCTTTTGTGGGGGAAAGTTTTGAGAACTTGAGGTTTTCTGAACTACTCTGCCACCTTCCCAGAATCCTCTCCCTATACACTTGTTTTCATAGACATATATGGAAAAGGTTTGAAATAATGAATAGCTAAGGTTGGTGCAATCAGTCAAGTAGTATTTATGAAGGGAGAAAGACATAGATATCTGACTCCTCTGTTTAAAATTTTGGTTTCTTGTTGTTTTGTTGCCATTGTCATCATCATTATTGTGTTTTATCCTAGCTGAAAGCAGAGAACTGAGAAAAAAAATTCTGTTTTGATTTGATCTCTTTTGAATTTTTGAGTAAACTTTTCAATAGGCAAAATGTAAAATGAATCCATGATTTTGATTTCCATAAGATAAAATTAGTCAGGGGCTGATTTTTCTATATGGGACAAAGTTGATATATTAAGTCACATTGCCTCATTAATTATTTTTCCTCTACCTACCCTCACTATTTACAAGGAGATAATATCTTCTATAGTAGTAGCAACAAAGACAGGCAGTGAAAATAAAGTAGGAACCAGTGGATGAGGAAAAAAATGATGTGGCTTGTTCTGACCAACAATATCCTTATTCCAAAAGAGTCATAGGAGTATGCAGTCCCTAACGTTCAACTCCCCCCGCCATTCTGATATTCAGATAGACACAGAAGTCTAACTATATCTGAGCCCCTGGGTGGACTATCTCACAGTGATGGTCTACTATTTATCTGAATATAAGCATATTACCCTGTTCACATTGTTTAAAATCTAATTATCACAAGACGATTGTAATATATTATATTATAATGGACAAAACAATCATTCAGTTGATTGAAAGAAAGAATATTTTAAAAAGCTTACTGAGTTATTGTTATACCATGGAAATTGTAAAATGAGAAAATATGATGAACAGAAGTAGGAGATGAAGGAAGGGAAGAAAGGGTGGAGGTAGGAAGGGAGAGAGAGGGAGAAAAAGAAGCAAAAGGAAGATAAAAAGAAGGGTAATGAATAAAGGAGGGAGAAAGAAATGAAGGAAGGGATTGAGACAGAGAAAGCCAGACACACATACAGAGAAAGAGAGAGAGAGAGAGAGAGAGAGAGAGAGAGAGAGAGAGAGAGAGAGAGAGAGAGAGAGAGAGAGAGAGAGAGAGAGAGAGAGAGAAATTTGGAGAAATCCAAAGTTAAGCAACCATTACTCTAATATTTTTAGGATATTGGATTTGACTGTGCCTGAGAGAATTTGTTTAGAGTGATTTTTTTTACAGGGAGGAGTTCTCTAGCAGTTCTGGAGCTTCTACTTCATTATCCTGGGTCCATGCCTACATCTTTTTGCTTTTATTCAATTCATTTTACATACCTTTCCACCCAGAGAATACTTCAATATAACAAAGTCAAAAAAGAGAAAAACAAAGCAATGAAGCTAAAATCAACCAGCATAGTTACCACAACTAACAGTAATTGATAGATGAAATACACCATTTTCTCCAGGCATCCTGATTTGTATCTTGCCACTTGCTCTAGAAGGCTCAGGAGGAGAGGTGAGACTGGCGCCTTTTCATAGCTCTGCCTCACTTAAATCCAGTTAGTTACAAGTCAATATATCACCCTCTTGTTATACTAAGTCTTCTTAGAAAATAAAGGAAAAACACCAATCTGTGAGTAGTAATAGACACCCCACTGGAGACCCAACTGGCAATTTCTGTTTGGATGATAATGCTCTTCTCTTCCTTTCTTCTTTCCCTCTCTACTCTCCCTTTTCTCCATCTTCACACTTAGGGAATCATACTCTTAATTGCGGGTGCTCTTCCTTCTCTTATTTCTGCAGTACCTTATTGAATAACAGTGGTGATAATGGACATCCTTGTTTCACCCTTGATCATACTGGAAATGCATCTAGCTTATCTCCATTGCATATAATGCTTGCTAATGGTTTTAGGTAGATACTGCTTATTATTTTATGGAAATCTCCATTTATCCCCATGGTCTCTAGTACTTTTAATAGGAATGGGTGTTGTATTTTGTCAAAAGCTTTTTCTGCATCTATTGAGATAATCGTGTGGTTTCTGTTAGTTTTGATGCTGATATGATCAATAATGCTAACAGTTTTCTGAATATTGAACCAGCCCTGTATTTCTGGAATAAATCCTACCTTATCCTAAAGTATTATTCTCATCATAAATTACTGTATTCTTTTTACTAGTATCTCATTTAACATTTTGCTTCTATATTCATTAGAGAAATTGGTCTATGATTTTCTTTCTTTGTTTAGGATCTTCCTGGTTTGGGCATTAGAACTATATTCGTATCATAAAAAGAATTTGGTAGAAGTCCTTTTCCTCTAATTTTCCCAAATATTTCATATAATTTTGAAATTAACTTTTCTTTAAATGTTTGGTAGAATTCACTTGTGAATTCATCTGGCTCTGGAGATTTTTTTGTCCTGTAGAGTTCATTGATGGTTTGTTCAATTTCTTTATCTGAGATGGAGTTATTTAAGTATTCAACTTTATCTTCTGCTAATCTGGCCATTTTATATATTTTTTTAAAATAATCATCCATCTCATTTAGATTCTCAAATTTATGGGTATACAGTTAGGCAAAGTAATTTCTAATTATTGTTTTAGTTTCCTCCTCATTGGAGGTGTGTTCACCCTTCTCATTTGTGATATTGATAATTTGCCTTTCTTCTTTCTTTTTTTTTTAAACAAAGGCACTCTCTCTAAAGGAATATAAATTTTGATTGGTGTAACCTAGTGAGATATTATTGAGACTGGTAGGTTAGATTTCTTTCTTTTCTCTGCCTTATTTTTTCTATCATTTGAAAAAGTAGGGCATTTAATTCTTTTTTCCCATGTAGTGCCATTTATGATTCCTTGAAATGCAGCTTTGGAAAAACCAGGTTTTGAAAAACTTACTGGGATTTAAATGAAGTTCCTTGATAATACCTTAAACGCAAATCCCCCTGGCTCTCACTGATTGGTTAACAATAGTTCTCAGTTATGCCTCACTTGGTCATTGTTTGGGTTTTGATGGTTCAGAGTATGTTTAAATAGCAATTGTTTCTGTTTTGAGCAGAGACTCTAATTGTCTTCCTCTCACAAGTTGATCGTTTTGAAGAGATAAAAGTCTCCATTTTCTGCATCATGTTTTACTTAATCTGAATCACTGAATGAAGACCTAGGAAAGTCTTTAGCTTAAAAAGACCAATTCTGGGACACTCCAGTCCTCTTGATCTATATCTTACCACTGGGCACAGTCCTTTCCTTCAGGAGGAGAGGTTGAGGGTGGTTACTTTGCGTAGTCCTGCCTCGTTTAAATGCAATTTACTCAGAAATCAAGACATCACCTTCCTGTTGTTATAGGACCTCTTTGAGAAAGGAAAAGCAACATCTTCAATAAGGAGAGGTAGAACCATTTGAACAACTTTTACACAACTCTAACAAGTCATTGTAATTACATGGTACCCAATTTTGTTCTATTGTTTTTTCTATTTATTTTTAATTATTGTATACATTTCCCCCACCTCCCAGCTCTATTAACTTCATGAAAATTTGACTGATAAAAGTATTCTCGGATTTCTCAGGATTCTTTGTAATGTTATATACAGGATTGTTATCTCTGAATATAAGGGCATGAATACTATAGATTCCATTGAGTAAATTCCAAATTATTTTGCAGAGTTGGATTTGTTTTGGTTGCTTATATATTTTAGAACATATCCTTATTAGAATTGATACTATATGGATTGCTTCTAAATTTCCATGTATTTCTTTTTTTCAATTAATTTAAATTTCAAATATACTGCAAGATTTTGACTTCACCGGAATGAATAATTGAAGTTCTTCATTTTATTTAAAATCCATGTTTATCCTTGACAGTAAAACTTGATATTCTGGGACATGTACTTTTGGAATTTGAATACAATATTGTTCACTTTTCAGTATATCATAATCCAATCTTTTCTCAGCATATAAATTTCTATATTCCTCTGTCTGTCCCTGTCTCTCTCCTTCCCTCTCTTTCTCTATCTCTATCTACCTATCTATAGATATGTATATATATATATATATGCATATATATACACATATATACACTTATGCATACATACACGTACGTGTATATCTCTACACATATGTACAAGAAAAATATACTGTATATATAAACAATATATATGTATGTATATATATATATATATATATATATATATGTTTTCTCTCCTCAGTATTAGTAGGAAGGGTAATTTATTAATATAATGATAAGTATATATGAAAATAGAAAGCTAGCATTATTTCCAAGGGTAAAATCTTAGAGTCTTCCCAAGTAAAGAGAGGCATAAGGCAAGGGCGTATTTCTCCATTATTTTATACATTATTATATAATTACTAGTGATTACAATAATATAGGGGAAAAGCAATTAATTCATAAGAACTGTCATAAGAAATGTCATAATAACTGACAAATAATAGGCAAAATTATCAGTCTTTACAGAAGAGAAGTTGTTTTACTTTGAAAAGTCCAAGGAATCTACATGAAAATTAATTAGGGTAATACTTTCAAGAAAAGTTGCAGAATCCCAAACAAAATACACAAACATTTTCAACTTTTGGATAAAAATATCCAAAAGTGACCAACAGAGAAATGTCTTTCAAAATAATTACAAAATACCCAAAATATCTAGAAGTTAATCTATGTAAACCTACACAAGACATATAAATAAAATTAGAAGATACACTTTAAATAAGTGACTTAATTCAAAAGAATATTCAGTGCTCAAGACTGGGTCAGAATATTGCATTAAAAATGACAGTCCAACCTTCACCAATAGAGGTACTTGGTAACTCTTGAGAAAATTACACTAGTAAAGCTGACAAAAAAAATCAGATTTCATAGAAGTGCGAAAGTAAGGAGAAGAGAAAATTAGGAAGGAACAAGTCTAAATAGCTTTGTTTTTTTTTTTTTTTGAGGAGTTAGAATTTTATGATACCATTTCAGATGTGAAATAATGAGTTTATAATAGACTTGTTTTTCCATCATTTGAATATCATGCTACTTCTTGTAGCCTATCATTGCACTATTTAACATCCATTCAACACTGTTGCCTCATTAAATTTATATATAGACTTTCTTGGGTATTTTTTTAAATGGAATCACTGTTGTCATTATGTTCCATGTAGTTGAATAAAGGTATTCACATGAATTTTTAAAATTCTTCTTGTTAGTTCTTGCCCAGTTGCTTTAATATATCAAAAATTTGATTTGTTTCGAAAGAAAATCCTTTAAACTGAATAGCAAATAAAATTGCTTCAGGAAAACTCACTAATTTTGTCACATTGTGCTTTTGCTGTTGCTGTTTGTCCTTCATTCTTTTCTTCTATCCTCCAATTTATTAGTCTGTTTTCAATTTTCAAGTCACTTTCATAAATTTCAAAATTTCTCCCTTTCCCTCTTCCTACAATCCCCAATATGTCATGTGAATCTTAAAATCATATACCTTCTTATTAACCGCATTGTCACATTAGTCATACTGAATAGAAGAATTAAAATGAATGAAAGCATGAATAAAACTAAACAAAACCAAGCATAACAAAAGAGAAAATAATATGTTTCATTCTGTATTCTCACTCCATAGTTCTTTCATTGGGCATGGATGCTATTTTACATCATGATTGCTTCAGAAATGTTTTAGGTCTTGCATTGCTGTGAAGGGCTAATTCTAGTAAAAACAATTTTTACATACTGTGACTGTTACTGTGTAAAATGTTATACTGGTTCTTCTCACTTCATTTTCAGGATCAGTTCATATGAGTCTTTCCAGTTGTTTCTGAAGTTTACCTGTTTGCCATTTCTTATAGCAAAATAGTATTCTGTTACATTCATAAACCACAACTTGTTCAGCCATTCCGCAATTGATGGGCATCCCCTCAGTTTCCAGTTCTTGGCCAACACAAAAAGAGTTGCTATAAATATGTTTGTACATGTTGGACCTTTTCCCATTTTTATGGTCTCTTTGGTATCCAGCCCTAGAAGAGGTATTGCTGGATCAAAGGGCATGCACATTTTTGTAGTCATTTAAGCGTAGTTGCCAATTGCTCTCCAGAATGGTTAGATCAGCTCACAGCTCCACCAACAATGAATTAGTGTTCCAACTCTCCCCATATCTCCAATATTTATCACCCTGTTTTGTTATGTTATCCCATCTCATAGGTATGATGTGGTACCTCAGATATATTTTGATTTGCATCTCTCTAATCAACAGTGCTTTAGAGAATTTTTTCATATGACTAGATAGCTTTAATTTATTCCTCTGAAAATTATCTGTTCATATGCTTTATCCACTGATCACTTGGAGAATGGCTTGTGTTTTTGTAAATTTGACTCATTTCTGTATATATTTTAAAAATGAGGGCTTTGTCATAGACCCTAGCAGTAAAAAAAACCAATATATTTCCTAATTTTCTGTTTCCCTCCTAAATTTCACTTCATTGGCTTTGTTTGTAGTCCATAATTTTTCTATCCCTTGTTTGGTCATAAATTCCTCCATTCTCCATAATTCAGACCAATAAACTATTCCTTACTCCCTATAATGGTAATTTAAGTGGAGAGATTTTTCATATTCATGCACAGGCCCATGGGACTTTCTTGGGTCATATGGGAAGGCTGAGACATGAGGCTGAGTCATTTGGAGCTTGTGGTGGCAGAAATTTGCTAAATGGATGAAACAGGGAGGTGAAAGAGGAAGACAGAGCTAGAGCAGAGTTGAGAGGAAGTTAGTCTTGAGAGCTAAGAAGGATGCAAGCTGCTGGCTAGTGTGAGTGAAAGAGTTTGCTTGTGATTTTGTTTAGCAGGGTCTTCTGGTGATTTGTTTAATGGAACTGGTTTCTGGGAAGCCTAGCAAGGGGAAGGCTTGGAGATGGTGTTGTTTTCTGCATTGTTCTGCGTGTAGAATTTTGTTATTGTCATAGATTTGGCTTTCTGGTGTCTGAATACATGTTTTGGTTCTGCCTCTCATGTGGAAGATCTGTGGTTATTTGTGACTGAGAATTTTACCTCAATATTCATGGCTGCAGTAGGTGCTGTGAATATTATTTTGGGACTACAAATGGCTATGGGAAAGGGATGATGAAATATTGGATCCGTATTTGGAAGTAGAAAGACAGGGGAGACAGAGGAAAAGTGGACATCCCAGGGTGAGATGATCTGCTCTATTCCTCCATGGAAAGAGAATGGGCTAAGGGCACAGGGCTTTGTGAAAACTTGGAATTGAGGTTACAGAAGGGAGAACCCAGAGACTTAGAAAGATATTTGCAGGGAATACCAATAAAGCCAGAGAAAGAAATGACAGGTGTTTGTGGGAGAGGCTGGGTCTTGCTAACAAGCTATGAAATTATATGTAAAAGCAGAGATAAGTTGCTGGAAGAGAAGGCTGAGATGGAAAGGGAGTTGGGTGGTTTGCAGGAGAAGCTTTTTATCCTGCAGTGTTCAAACTGATTTTTAGGAGAGGAAGCTAGGGAATTTCAGGTAGTGGAAGAGAGCGTTGTCGTCAGATTGATTCCTAGGAGGCAAAAAGTTAAAAGGAAAGTGAATACAGCCCTTATAGAGAATGGGCTGGATTGGGACCTAACCACTTGTTAAGAGGATGTATGGGAGAAGAATGAAACAAATGAGGAGTCTAAGTTTCAGCTGGTACTAAGAAGGAAGAAAAAGAATCAGAGGCCCCACACAGTGTTGGGGAGGAAATTGAGAATTTTACTCAGCAAGAGGTCAGAGATATTTATAGTGGGTTCATCCAAAAGATGGGGGAATCATTGGTACCTTTTATTTTACTTTATTTCCTCTTCTGTTAATCTGAGCAATTTATATCAGTGCAAGTATTCATGCATTTCACTAGGATTGTAAAATTTATGGGCATAGAGTTGGGCAAAATAATTTCTAATTATTGTTTTAATTTTCTCTTCATTTTACATCAATTCACCCTTTCAATTTTTGATACCAGTAATTGTGTTTTCTTCTTTCTTCTTTTACATCAGTGTGAACAAAAGTTTATCAATTTTATTGTTTTTTTTCATAAAGCCAGCTCTTAGTTTTATTTATTAGTTCAATAGTTTTCTTAATTTCAATTAGATTAGTCTCTCCTTTGGTTTTCAGTATTTCTAATTTGGTATTTACTTGAGGATATTCAATTTGTTCTTCCTCTAGGTTTTTTCAGTTGCATGCCCAATTCATTGATCTCTTCTCTCTCTATTTTACTAATATAAGTGTTCAGAGATGTAAAACTTCCCTTAAAAACTGTCTTTACTGCGTCCCATAAGTTTTGGTAGGTTGTCCCATTGTTGTCATTCTCTTGAATGAAGTGATTGATTATTTTTCTATGATTTGATGTTTGACCCACTCATTCATTAGGATTAGACTGTTTATTTTCCAATTACTTTTTTGGTCTATCTTTTCATGGATAATTACTACATATAATTTTTATTGCATCATGATCTGAAAATGATTCATTAAATATTTCTTCGTTTCTGGACTCAATAATTAAGTTTTATGCCCTAGTACATGATCATTTTTTTTTTTTATGTATGGTCTATGTGCTGCTGTGAAAAAGGTAGATTCCTTTCCATCCCCATTCATTTTTTCTCCAGAGTTCTATCATATCTACCTTATCCAGAATTCTACTTACCTCTTTGACTTCTTTCTTGTTTATTTTGAGGTTATATTTAACAAATTCAGAAAGAGAATCTGAGGTCCCCCCAATAGAATAGCTTTTCTCTCTGTTTTTACTGTAATTGCCCTAACTTACATTTATGAATTTGGATGCTATACCACTTGGCTCATATATGGTTAGTAATGATACTTCATTGTCTATGGTAATTTTAGCAGGGTAAATTTTCCTTCTTTATTTCTTTTGATTAGACCTATTTTTGCTTTTGATTCTTCTGAAATTACAATTGCTACCCTTGCTTTTTTTTTTGCTTCAGCTGAAGCATAATATATTCTGCCCCAGTCTGTTAGCTTTATACTGTATATAGCCCCCTGTTTCAGCTGTGCTTCTTGTAAACAACATATGGTAGGATTATGATTTTTCCTCCATTCTGCTCTCTGCTTCAGTTTTATGGTAGAGTTCTTCCCATTCACATTTACAGTTATGATTGATATCTGTCTTTCCATTCTAGCCATCACCCACCCCCAATTTATGGCTTTATTTCTCCCTTCTTCCTGCCCTTACTCAAAAGAGTTTTGCTTTGTACCACCATATCCTTCAGTTTTCCCTCCTTGCTATAAGTCCCCCTGCACTTTCTTTCCCTTTTCCCTTACTACTTCTTCCCTATGTTCTAGTCATCCCCTCCCTTTTGTTTCCCCTTTAGTCTCCTAATGCTTCTAGTGCAATTTAGATTTCTACACTTAACTGAGAATGCTATTCTATAACCAAATCTGATGAGAGCAAACTCAAATAATGCTCACTTGCTTTCCTTCTTTCCCTCTATTGTAATATGTTTTTGTGCCTCTTCATGTGATGTAATTTACTCTTCTCTAGCTCCTTTTTTCTGTCCACTTGCATTCAGTCAGGCTTAAAATCTGCCAGGTGTCAGTGGGGAAAGTGAGTCAGGAGAATCCTACCTCAGCCCAGGCTGAACAGCCTCTCTCCTGTCCTTCCCATGAGATCACCATTTGCAGTTCATACCAACATCTCACATGCTTACTGATATCATCGATTAGAGGCTCAGATCTCCTTTCTTGCTACCCATGCTTGGAGTTAGACTCAGAAGAACAGTCACTTAAGAGTCCCATAGCATCTAAAAATCCAAGTTCCAATAACGAGGTTTCAAATATGATTATAATTTCACTTTGGCTAAGGAACATCTTTTAAGGCCAGTCTTAAGTGACTTACATGCCTTTCTATAACATGTTCTAGTTCCTGATTAATTGCAATCATAAAATCAAATTTACCATTAAAACTTTAACTTTTTCATCAATGCCAAATGTTACCCAAGGTTACCTTCCTCTAGGAAATTTATACTAAAATTCTTTTTCCCAAACTAAAAATGTCATTGATTTATTCTCAGTAATTAATTCAGTCAGTTATTTTAATACTAATTTCTTTTACCTCACTTTGTAACATGTCCAAATTTTCTCCCCATCACTTCCCTCCCCCTACTTCCTAATACCTTGATTACTCTTTCCCTCAATGCACCCTCCCTTTTATCTCACACTTATCCCCATCTTCTCTCTTTTCTTGTAGGGTAAGATAAATGTCTATCCTCATACCCTGTATTTCTTATTCTCAATATTGGTTGCTAATACTTTGAATTCCAACTTCTCTCTCTCCCCTGTTCTCTTCTCAACCCCACTGATGAGACAAGCAATTCAGTACAGACCTTAATATATGTCGTTTTGCAAAAGAATTCCATAATAATCGTGTTGTATAATACTAATTATATTGCCCTCTGTCCTAATCTATTCTCCTTTATTTTCCCCCACAATTGAACTTGTCCCTTCTTGCAAGTGTTTATTTCCAGTAACTCCCTTCTCCCATTTGCCCTCTCTTCTATCATTCCCCTCACCCTACTTGTTGCCTCCTCCCCTACTTTCCTGTGTTATGCTATAAATTTTCATATCAAATTTAGTGAGCATATCATTCCCTCATTGAGCCACATGTGGAGAGAGTAGTTTCATTTTTTTCCCTCTCTGCTTCTCCCTTTTCTCCTCCATTGAAAAAGATTTTTCTTATATCTTTTATGAGTTATAGCTTGTCCAGTTCCATTTCTCCCTTTATCTTCCCGGTATTTTTCTCCCTCACCTCTTAATTTCTATTTTATTTTATTTTTGTGTGTGGATATCATCTCTTCTGATTCAACAAACACTGTACTCTCTGTCTATAGCTGTGTGTGTGTGTATGCAATCTCTCCATCTACCCAAATACTGAGAAAAGATTCAAGAGTTACAATTATTTTCTTTCCATGTAGTAATGTCAACAATTCAGCTTTAGAGAGTCTTTTATGATTTTTCTTTTCTGTTTACCTTTTCATGCTTCTCTTGATTCTTGTATTGTAAAGTCAAATTTTCTATACATATCTGGTCTGGAGGCAGGGCCTTGACTTCCTCTGACATTATGCCTTGTTCTTCCTCCTCTGAAAGGATGGGGGAGGAGACACCTGTTCCCCAAGAAAGTAACCTTTTATGGTCTTCGTTTTTTTTTCACTTTTTTGGGCATTTTCCCAGTCAGTTCCTTGACTTCTGATTTTCCTCTCCACAACCACTTTGCCTCCAGTTCAGCCAAGCCAACACTAAGGGCTGAGATTCAGATGATCTGCTCCAAACCCTCGGGGGCTTTAGGTGTGGGAAGGGTCAATATTCAGTGTGAGACTAAGATCAGCTGCTCAGAGTGGGGCAAGGCTGACACACAGGGCTAAATTCTCTCAGGGGGTTGACATGAGACCTTCAAAAATGGATGCTTGTTTTGGGAGCCCCTGTCTGCTGCTGTCTCCACTGCTGCCATCTGAGGAGGCCCGAGTAAAGGGGACACCCTACTCCCTTCTTGGCCAGCTGAAAAGACCCTCTCAGGCTTTGGAGCCTGTGGGTTGAAGGATCTGTGCTGCCACTGGAATTTCTGTCCCTGAAGTCTGCTTGGTTCTGCTCCTCTTTGTGCTGGATTGGCCAAGGCTGAATTGGGCTCAGCTCTGCTCTGCATCCTGTGCAACAGACTTTTTCTGTCAGTCTTTCAGATCACTCTGGGCTAGAAATCTCTTCAACTCCGTGGTTCTGTGGCTTTTGCTGCTCTAGGATATGTTGAGAATTCTTCCTTGGAGGTATTTTATGGGCTGTGGAGTAAGAGCAAGTGTATGTGGGTCTTTCTATTTCACCATCTTCACAATCAAATGTTTAACAAATTGTTTCTTCAATTAGTTTTTCTACCTCTTTTATAAAGTTATTTTTTTCCAGTTAGGTTTTTATCTCCTTATACTTTTAGCCGATTTTACTTTTTAAGGAGCTGATTGCATTTTTAAAATCATTTCCCAATTTTTCTTCTACCTCTCTAATTTGGTTTTTAAATTCCTTCTTGTGTTCTTCCAAGAAGGCTCTTTGGATTTATATCAGTTCATATTCCTTTTTGAGGTTTCAGATATGAGTACAGTGTAAATTCTGTCCTCTTCTGAATTTCTGTTTTGTTCATCCCTGTCCTCATAATAAGATTCTATTGTATTTGATTTTCCAATTTGTTATTTGCTCATGGTGACTGCCTTTTTTCCTGGATTTTAACATGGATCTCTTCTTTTGGGGTACAGGGAGCTTTGTCCCATGTTTCTCATGCTGGGAGCTAGGATCTTGCTTGCTGAATTCGTATTCTGTGACCTTTGGTTCTTTCAACTTCAAGATATGTAATCCTACAGCTTATCTAGTGCTGATCTGACTAATGTGTGCCAAGGATGAGGCCATATAAAGCCTGAATTTTCGTGGAGTAACACCTAAGTTCACAGAGTGAGGCATGGAGGAGAGTTGGTCAGGCCATGGTAGGTCTGCTCCTCCCTGGTGACTGTACTAACCCTATCTGTGCCAGTGTATGCCTAGTTCTCCAGTCTTTGCTAAGGCACTACTGCGGTTCTGGTGTTAGTTCTTACTGATTCCGACCAACTTGGGCTTAGGATCGCCTGCTGATTTCCTCAGATGGGCTTCTCATCCTGTACTGGTCTCCTTCAGTCAGACCAAGAGGGATCCTTTCCAGTATTCTCCCTAGAGTCCCTGGTTAAAAGACTGTTTACCCCTTCTGTGTGCTCCACTATTGCAGGATATTTTTCTGGGGCAATATTCTTTGGGCATTGTAAGGTTAATCAGGGAAGGTGAGAGCATTTACAGTTTACTCTGCCATCTTCTCTCCCAGAAGTTCAAGTAGGCAACTTTAAAACACTTAGAATGATAGCCCCCAAAGTAGCTGCTGCATCTGCGCATCTGCTGTGTGCCCTGTGCTTTTCTCTCACTCAATTCTGCTGAACTTCAGTCCTTTGCTGAGCTGTTTGGAAATCCGAACTGCCGCTGGAGATTCCGAACCCTAGGGCATTTCCTGCTCTACTCTGGAATCTAGACTGATGCCTCCTCACACTCTGTGCTTCTTCACCCAGGAGGAACAGATCCTTCCTGTCTATCATTCAATCTGTCCTCTGCTGAATATCAGCCATATTCTGTATCTCACTGGATTCTGCCACTCTCAGATTCATATAGATTAAATTCTTAGATGTATCTAAAGTAATTTGTGGATGAGCACAGGTGAGTCCCTGATTTCACTCCACCTTCTTGGTTTTCCCTTGCTGTCCTTCATTCTTTTAAAGGACCATGATATCAGGAAGATTATGCTATTACTTGCAAATGAACGGGAGTCAAGTAAGGGAGGGGGTCGGTAAAGTCATCAGCCTCAATCTCTCCAGTGGCAAGATGTAGATCATAATGACTAGGGAGGCTTCCCAGAAGCAGGCGCTTAGTAACTGCTTTAAGGATGGATAAAAGTCTCTGTTCTAACGTTAACCTAGAACTTTATCAAATGGATATCCTATGATCCATTTTCATTCATAGAATGGTATTTTAATGTATTTCACTTTAGCTACATAATTTTTTATATTGGGTGAATGAAAAGTCTTAGTGTATTTTTAAGCTATTGAAGGTTTAGACTTCATTAACAATTTGGAATACCTTACATGTTATTTGTTACCCAGTAGATGTAGTACAGGGCACCTAGGTGGTACAATAGATGGAGAACTAGAATTGGAGTCAGAAAAAAAAAATTCTTCCTGAGTTCAAATCTGGTTTCAGCTACTTATTAGTTTTGTGACCCTGAGCAAGTTACTTATCCCTGTTTACCTCTGTTCTTTATCTGTAAAATAAACTGGAGAAGAAAATGGCAACAACTCCAATATCTTTGGAAAAACAAAAAACAAATAAAAAAAGAAAAAAAAAAGAACAACAGAGTCCTGAAGAATTGGCCATGACTGAATTTACTCAATAATAACAACCAAAGATGTGACACATTTGTCAGGGGTTTACTTTATTCAAAATTTCTGTTTATCCTTCCTGACAATATGAATTATCTAATTTCATATCATTGGTAGCTCTTTTGAGTCTATGATTCTCCTGAAGCACCTAGTCTGATTCAGCAACCCAATAATCTGAATTGGTTTTCAGACAATGAATGATCCCTCAAAAGAAAAATGCCACCTGACAGTGACAAAGAGTGTGCTGAATGTGACTCAGAACAAGCATTGCTATTCAAATTTTCACAGTCAGACCATTTCAGCAATAGCCTGATTTGGAGGAGAGCCAAATGAACAAGGGAAATATGTTTAACAGCCTACATTATCACACACAAAGATGCCCAGGCCGGCTTACATGCTAAATACGCTTCCCAGAACACCTCGTCTCAAAAAGCTCTTACATTTTCTGCTTCTGGAACTTCCCAATTTCCCACATTGTAAGTCTATAGACAGCTCATCTGTGACATTCATGGATCTCTTTCCTTGTTTACATCATTCGTCTTCCCTTTTGACTAAGGACTGAGTCACCTAAAGAGGAGAAGACAATATTTCAGTAACCATCATTCAATGTTTACATAATGCTCATATTTTAAACTACAATAATACGTTATAGAGGTGAATGTGAGCCAAGATGGTGGAGTGAGAGCAACTATTCACCTAAGTGCTTAGAAAAACTCTTTCAAATACCTCTAAAAACAGAGTTTGACCTAATTTTGGAGGGGCAGAATCAAATAGTAGACAGACTGTGGAAGATTCACAGCCCAGAACAGATTGGAAGTTTGACAGCAAGGATCTGTTGCATGGGGGTGGAGGAGCACACAGCACAGCACATCCCTGCTGTGGCAGGCTCAAGCAGGACAGCCCTGGGGAGGTCTGAGGAAGCAGCAGCATGGCAAAGTCTCTGCTAAAACAGTCGAGGACAGGAGATCAGCAGAACCAAGCAACTGAGAGCCATGGAGCCTCAGGAATTTGCCTCAGCTGCTCCTGAGACTATCAGTCCGCAGGTCAAATGTCTGTAAGTCACCTACTTTTGCAATTCCAGGTGCCAAAATGGAAGTTATCAGTAAATTTTCTCTCCTCCTCCTCTTGTTGATCCTGAAAGAAGAATAAAATGCATCCCCAGAAAAATTCTGGAACAGTGGAATCGGCAGAAGGGGCAAACAGTTTCGCAGCATGCAAGGACATTAAAATCACTAAGAATTCCTCTTTCTGTGGAATAAGAGGACGAGTGAAGGACTGGAGCTATCCCACGTAGCCCCACCTCGACAAACCAGGAAGAGATTCGGAGCTACAGGGGAGTGGAACCTTTCAAGTACCAAAACCAGGACCCCAGGCATTCCGCAGCACTCCAAGACAAATGGGAAGGCCCTAGGGCAGCCAGGATCATAAACCACTGAAATTGCCTTTGCTCTAGCTCAGCTGAGGAGATGTCGCATAAGCAGATAACCTCTCCCCCACACTTAACAAGCTAGCTCCAGGGTAATCCGGGAAAACACAAACACAAACACACACACATGAATTCACTTGGTTTCTGCTATCTCACACGAGTCAGCTCAGTAACAGGTTCTTTGGCTTCTAACTGAAGGAATGAAATACCATAATACACACAGCATCACCATCATGAATAAGAAGCAAAGCAGGAAAGAAAAGACCATAGAATCTTTCTATGGGAATGAGGACCAAAACAGGAGTACCAAAGAGCTCAGTATTGAGACTGTACTCCTATCTTAAACTGCAAAAGGGATTATAAACTGATCACATGCACAGAGAACCCTCTTGAAAGTGGTGAAGAGGGAAATAGAAAAACTGACCCATGATTTTAAAAGTATGTAAAAAGAATACACTGAAGAAAATAGCACCTTATAAAGTAAAGTTGCACAAATGGAAAAAGAAGCACAAAACCTAACTGGAAAAATCGGGTAAATTGAAAAGGAAGTACAAAAATTAATTGAAGAAAATAATTCTTTAGAAGGAATAATTAGACAGATGGAAAAGGAGATGCAAAATCTAATTAAAGAAAACAATATGATAAAAATTATAATGGGACAAGTAAAAACTAATGGCTCTGAGACATCAAGATTCAGTCAAATAAAGTCTAAAGAGCAAAAAATAGAAGAACATGTAAAATATCTAATTGGATAAGCAACTGACTTGGAAAAAAGATGCAGTAGAAAAAAAATCTAAGACATATTGGACTACCAAAAAGCCATGATGAAAAAAAGATCCTGGACAACATCTTCCAAGAAATCATCAAGGAAAACTGCCCAGAAATTCTAGATTAAGAGGGCAAAATTGTCATTGAAAGAATCCACTGTTCACCTCCTGAAAGGAATCCCAAACTAAAAACACCAAGGAATACCATTGTCAAATTCCAGGACTATCAAGTGAGAGAGAAAATACTACAGGTAGCCAGAAAGAAAACATTCAAGTATTGAGGAGCTACAGTAAGGATCTCACAGGACCTAGCAGATTCTAAATTAAAAGATTGAAGGAATTGGAATTTGATCCTACATAAAACAAAGGAGGTGGGTCTACAACCAAGGATAAATTACCCAGAGAAGTTGAGCATACCATTTCAGGTAAAGAGATAGATATTCAGTGAAATAAGGGATTTCCAGACCATCCTGATGAAAGGCCAGCACTCAATAAAAAATTCAATCTTCAAATGCAAGTCTCAAGGAGGCACAAAAAGGTAAACAGGGAGAAAGAAAAACTTGTAACTCAACATAGGTAAACTGTTTACTTCCCTATAAGGGAAGATGATACTTGTTATTCTTGAGAATTGTATATCGATTATGAAATATAAAAGAAATATACATAGGTAGAGGGAGCGAGTATAAAATAAATGATGTAATGATAAAAATGTGATTTAAGAGTGAAAGAGATTGTATCAGGAGATGTAAAAAGGAGGAGGTAGAAAATGGTAAATTATATCACAGGAAGAAGCACAAAATTATATTGCAGTAGAGGGAAGGAGGGGAGGGAGATGAGCCTTGTTTGAGAGGTACTCTGATCTAACTTGGTTCAAGGAGAAAACAAGAAACTTAATTAAATATATAAATCTAACTAGCTCTACAGGCAGTAAGAGAGAAGGGGGAAAGAAAAGAGAGGGGAACCCAAAAGGGAAGGAAGAAGTGGTAAGGGTAAAGGGGAGTAAAATGGAGGGGGACTGAAAGAAGGTAAGAAAGACTGTGGGTAGTGGTGGTCAAGTATTAAAACTCTATTATGGAGGGGAAGGGAGAAGGGAGAACTAAAAGCACAACATTGGGAAAGAGAGTGGAGGAAAAGACACAGATAGTAATCATAACTGTGAATGCGAATGGGATAAACTCATAAAACAAAGATGAATATCAAAATGGATTAAAAACCAAAATCCAACAACATGTTTACAAGAAACACATTTGAAAGAGGACAATACACACAAGGTAAAGGTAAAAGTGTGAAGCAGAATATATTGTGCGTCAGTTGATAGAGAAAAAGAGTGGCAATCCTATTCTCAGACAAAGCAAAAGCAGAAATAGATCTAATCAAAAGAAATAAGGAAGGAAACTTTGTCCTACTAAAAAGCACCATAAACAAGGACGCAATACAATTACTAACCATACATGCTCCAAGTGATATAGCATCCAGATTCTTAGAGGAGAAGCTAAGGGAGTTATAGAAAGAAATAGATAGCAAAATTATACTAGTGGGGGACCTTAATATTCCCCTTACTAAACTTGATAAATCTAACCTTAAAATAAACAAGAAAGAAGTTAAGGAGGTGAATAAATCTCTGGATAAGGTGGATATGATAGATCTCTGGAGAAAATTAAATGAGGATAGAAAGGAATATACATTTTATTTTGTTTTACGATTTCTCCCATTCATTTTAATTCTTCGATACAACATGACTACGGTGAAAATGTATTTAATAGGAATGTATTGTAGAATCTATATAAAATTGTATTCTATCACAGGGAGGGAGAGGAGAGGGAAAGGGGAAGGAGGGTGAGGGAGAGAAAAAAATGTAAGTTACATGGAAGTGATTGTAGAACACTCAAAAGAAACATAATAATAATAAAAAATACATTATATATCCATATCATTAATATAATGCAGAATCCAATTCCAAGTGTTCATCACATATCTGCACTTTATTTTATTGTTATGGATATTTATTTGACATAATATGCAGAAGATGAAGAGGGGAAAAGATAAGGAAAGGCATTGAAAAATTATTTGGACAACTTGGCGGTAATGCAATTAGAGCATCATCCGGAGAGTCAGGAAAACCTGAGCTGAAATTTGACCTCAGATGCTAGCTATGTCACCCGAGCAGGTCCTTTAAGCTATATTTACCTCAATTTCCTCATCTGAAAATAAGGGGAACAATCTCACCGGACTCACGAATTTGTTTTTGAAGATGAGAAAGGATAATATATGTAAAACACTTAGTACCTAGTCCCTGGCACATAGTAACTGCTTTTACATATTAACTATTGTAATTTTATTATCACAAATATTTCAAGAGCGAGTTCAGTGACTAGCATAAAGAAGGAAATTAACACACACGTATGTCACATGCATGTATGTGTGTGTAAAAACTAAACATTAAATTAAAGAAGTAGAGATTATTCAGTTTTACTGAATAATAGCCAATAAATGAAGTTATACTATAAGAAAAGTGAAGCATGTTCATTCATATTTCCAATAGGGAGCAAAGGGTACAGTATTTCACAAATTCTCAAGAACAACTTTTATTTTATTTTTAATATATAATTTATTATTTTTCAGTTTTCAATCTTCACTTCCACAAAAATTTGAATTTCAGATTGTCTCTTCATCTCTCCCCATCCCCCATCACAGGATATCATATGCCCTGCCCACTCCTTCCTCCTTACTATCTCCCTTCTCTCACCCCTCCTCCTTCCAAACCTCCTCCCCTGTACTTCCTTGTAGGGCAAAATAGACTCTATACCCTATAATGGCACATCTTATTACCCAAATGAAAGCAAAAATAATTTTAACTTTCATTTTTTAAAGTTTTTAGTTGCATATTCTGTCTTTTTCTCCTTTCCCACACACCCTCATTGTGAAAGTGATCAATTTAATGTGAGTCATACATGTGAAGCCACGCAAAACACTTCCATAAGAGTTATGCTTGAAAGACTCACACATTTTCCTCTGTCCTGTCCTGCCCTCAGTTTATTCCATTCTATCCCTCCACCTGTACCCCCACAATAGTATTTGCTTCTGATTATCCCTTTCCCCAATTTTCTGTCCTTTCTATTATCATGACTCTTCTATCCCCTTTGCCTCTTGCCTTAATGTAAGGTAAAGTACATCTGCATGTCCAATTGAATGTGTGTTTTTCCCTCCTTAAGCCAAATCCAATGAGAGTAAAGCTCACTTATTTCCTTTCATTGCCCTCCTCTTCCCCACATTAAAGAAGCTCCTTCTTGCCTCTTTTATGTGAGATGATTTGTTACATTCTACCACATCCTTTCTCTTACTCTTAGTACATTCCACTTTTATTTTTTAAGTATTTTCCCTACATATTCAGCTCACTCTGTGCCTTCTCTCTGTGTCTCAGTGTGTATATGTATATAAACATGTGTGTTTATATATACACACACATACACATAAACGTGTGTTTATATATACACACACATACACATATATGTAATACACACATACATACATATATACATACCTATACAAACCTGCACCTGTATTTATAGGTATACATGCCCATATATATGTATAAATAATATTTACATACATATATTATGTATGAATATATATATACACACACATATATATATATGTATATATATGTACATACATATATACTGATTGGTAATGATTCTTGATTGATAAAGACAAGATTCAAACAGAGGCACTTGATTATGCTAAAACAAAACAGCAAACGATCCTTTTTTGCTTGTCGTCAGAAATTATTTCAGGTCTTCTATTTCATTAAAATTTCATTTTTTCCCCTGAAGTAAGATATTGTTTTTTCTAGGTAGTTGATTCTTGGTTTTAATCCTACCTCTTTTGACATCTGGATTATCATATTTCAAGCCCTTCAATCCCTTCATGTAGAAGCTGCTAAATCCTGTGTTTTCCTCATTGTATTTCCACAATATTTCAATTTTTTCTTTCTGGCCACTTGTAATATTTTCTCTTTAACCTGGGAGCTCTTAACTTTGGCTACAATATTGCTAGGAGTTTTTCTTTTGCGGTCTCTTTCACAAGATCATCAAGGAATTCTTTTCAATTGTTTTTTTTTCCCTTTGGTTGTAGAATACCAAGGCAGTTTTCACTGACAATTGATTGGAAGACGATGTCTAAACTTATTTTTTTGATCATAGCTTTCAGGTAGACCAAAAATTTTAAATTATCTCAGCTGGATCTATTTTCCAAATCAGTTGTTTTTCCAACGAGGTAATTCACATTGTCTTCTACTTTTTTTCATTCTTTTGGTTTTGTTTTATAATTCCCTAATTTCTTATAAAGTCATTAGCTTCCATTTGCTCAATTCTAATTTTTGAAGAACTATTTTCTTCAGTGATCTTTTGTACCTCCTTTTCCATTTGGCAAATTCTGATTTTAAGGCAACCTTCTCCTCTTTGACTTTTTGGACTTCTTTTGTCCTTTGGGTTTCTCTATTTTTAAAAGTGTTATTTTCTTCAACAATTTTGGGTCTCTTTTAGCAAACTCTTGACTCATTTTTCATGATTTTCTTCCATCACTCTCATTTCTCTTTTCAACTCTTCCTCCACCTCTTGCATTTGATTTTCAAAATATTTTTTGAGCTCTTCCATGGCTTGAGACCGTTTCATATTTTTTGGGAGAGGCTTTGGATGTAGGAGCTTGGCCTTACTGTTTTCTTCCAGTTTTATATTTTAGTCTTTCTCATCTGAAAGCATAGAAGAAAATAGCGTTTCACCAAAAAAGTAACCTTCTGTAGTCTTATATTTTCCCCTTTTGGAATGCCCTAGGCTTCAGAGGTCTTGTGCAGCTGTTCTCTGAACTATCTCTGTTCCTCCAATGTTGCATAATCAAGGGTGAGGTGTTTCCTACTGTTCTGGCCTGCATTCTAGTCTGTGAACAACCCCAATACTCTTTTCTGCCCTGGAACTTTAAGTAGAATTCCCTCTCCATAGCAGTCGCCAGACCCAACAGGTAAGAGTTCTTTCTCACCCCAGGACCACCATTCAGGACTGAGACCCAGATCAGCTGTTTGATTTCTCCACAGTCTGTAAGCCAAGAGCTCCAGAATTTACTGCTGCTGTGGTGTTGTCTGCAGGCACCCTGAGCCTAAAGCTGGACCTCACTTCCCTCTCACCTAGGTAAAAGAGCTTTCTCACTAACCTTTCAAGTTGTTTGTGGCATTTATGAGTTGGGAAGTCTGGAAACCACAACAGCTGTCCCTGATTCAGCACCCTGAAGCCTGCTCTATCCCATCTCTGCCAAGATGCCCATACTGAGCCCAGTATAGGAGACCCTTCCTGCTGGTCTTCCAGGCTGTCTTGGGCTGAAAATTTCACTATGTCATTTTATGGCTTCTTCTGATCTCAAATTTGTTTAGAGACATTTTTACATGTATTTCACAGATTTCAGGGGAAGAAGTTGAGCAGGTCCATGCCTCTACTGTGCTATCTTGGTTCCACCCCCTCAAGGGATCCTTTTGTGGTGTAGCTTATAGCATCATTCAGACAGGAAAGGATTACAAAAAGAAACAAATGATTAGGACACCGCTACCTGACATCCTTCAATATAATTCATTTAAATGCTATACACACCTCTAAGAATATTATAACATGTTTGAAAATGTATAATTCTGAACATATCTGAGAAACTCTGTAAAAATCTTGAGATTACAGCACTTTACCTGGGTCATAATGTTATATTGTTTATTTTTTTATTATCCATAAAATTTATTAGTTTCCTTTCCTAATATCTTTATCTGTCTATTCCTCTCCCCTTAGAAATAATCAACACAGTAGCTAAACATACATTATATGTAACATTCCACAACAGTATTGATCTTTCATGTCTGCAAAGGAAAAATATAATTTTTAATCTATTTTCAAGGGAAAAAGATGTTTATATTTATATTGGGTTTGGATTCATTTTTATTGTTGTCATTTACATTGCTGTTTTCATGGGTAGTTTTTGCTTAATTCACTTAGTAAGTTCATTTCTTCCAATGTTTCCTTTTGTTCTTTATATTCATCCTTTTGTATAGCATTGTAATTGAACTGAATTTTGTTAACCTTTTCCTAATTGAAAGAAATCAACTTTTTTCTGGTTCTTTGCTAATATTGATATTACAGCTAAAATATTTTGGCAAATATAGAGCCTTTATTATATCATTGATCTTCTGATTATTTATGCTTAATAGGGTCAATTTGGGATCAAAAGTTGCAGAGAGTTTATTTTCTTAGCCTATTTCTAAACACTTCTTGAATGCTTGAATAAATTCATGGTCTCCAAACTGTATATCAGCATGCTTGTCTTTCTAAAACCCCTCTAAATTTGACTTTGATGTATCTTATTTTACAAGAGGATTTTCTAAAAGTACAGATGTTTGAAACAGGTGTACATTTCATGGAAATGGAGAAGCAGATGGCTAAGGACTATGACAAAAAAAATCTCTCTAGGGAAATAATTTGAAGAATAGTTTTTTCTATAAATAATAAATGGTGGTATGTATACACAGACACACACACACACACACACACACACACACACACATATATATATTACTGAATAACTGGAGAAAGATGATTACTCCAGAGCATTCTGTCACTCTTTTTGTCTGACAACCTGTACTATGAAATCAATATACAGAGTAATTTAATCTGTCTCCATTATATTAGTAAAGTAAAATGTTATTTTGATTATGATAAATGTATGTGCAGACCCAAAATATAGGTAATGTATAAGCAACTGAAGAACCAAGTGGGGCTTTTATTACCAAAATTACTGGGCTCAATTATAAGCAAAAAGTGTGCAATCTAAGCACATCTAAACAAGAAGAAGTACAGTGATTTATGCATTTTTTACATCAGGAACAACCTGAACAAAAAAAAAATTGACGTATAAGAAATATATTTGCATGAGGAATAAGCACGTCAGGGTATGTAAGGATAAACATGAGAAACATTTAGAAATATTTATCTCTGATGTTTTCAATATCATGAAAAAATGAGAAAAGTAACATAGTATTGTTACTTTTGCAGATATTATCATCTTTAAAAATGAAGAAAGTGTATTTTTAAAATTTTTGATCTAGATTTAAATTTTTGTAAATATTTTGGTTGCTCATTGAAGAAATATAGAGGGAAGGAGCCAAGATGGTGGAGGAGATTCACTTATGCTAGCTCCTAACCCACAGCCCATAAATTACTTATGAAAAGAACTCCCATCGGGTTCTAGAGCAGCGAAAGCCGTGTAGCAATGGAGTGGAGGAGATTTCTGTTGCAGAGAGCCCTGGAAAACTGGCACCAAAGGTTCGTTGTGCACCAGACGTGGAGCAGAGCCCAGCCCTGCCTTGGCCACGGAACCGAGAGGACCAGATATGAGCAGGCTTCAGGAATGGAATCTCTGGTGGGCACAAAGGTCCCTCAACCCATAGGCACACAGGTCAGTGAGTAAGAATTCTGGGCTGGCCGAGAGGGGAGAGGGGTGCCTCCATAACTCAGGCCTGCTTGGGAGCAGTAGTGGGAGAAGCAGTGGCCAGGGGCTCCAGGAGCAGACAGGAGCTCGAGTCCAATACAAAAGGTCTCTGTATAAACCACCTGAGGGAACTGAGCCTGGGAGGCGGCCCTGCCCCCACCCAAGCACCAGAACTTAAGGTCAAATTCAATAGCAGCCGCTCCCGACATGGAAAGCCCTGAAACTGTGGAGGAGCATATGAATGTCAGACCCCAAGGAGTAGTGAAGAAGGGGTGGAGAAGAATCTCAGAAGTCAAGTAACTGGCTGGGAAAATGCCCAGAAAGGTGGAAAAAAAATAAGACCAGAGAAGGTTACTTTCTTGGTGAACAGATGTTTCCTCCTTTCCATTCAGATGAGGAAGAACAATGCTTACCATCAGAGAAAGGCATAGAAGTCAAGGGCTCTGTATCCCAAACATCTGAAATAGATATCCAGTGGGCTCAGGACAGGGAAGAGCTCAAAAAGGATTTTGAAAATCAAGTTAGAGAGATTTAGGAAAAACTGGGAAGAGAAATGAGAGAGATACAAGAAAAGCATAAAAAACGGGTCAATACCTTGCTAAAGGAGACCCAAAAAAATGCTGAAGAAAATAATACATTGAAAAATAGGCTAATTCAATTAGCAAAAGAGGTTCAAAAAGTCAATGAGGAGAAGAATGCTTTAAAAAGCAGAATTAGTCAAATGGAAAAAAGAGGTTCGAAAGCTCACTGAAGAAAATAGTTCTCTCAAAATTAGGAAGGAGCAGATGAAGGATAATGATTTTATAAGAAACCAAGAAATCACAAAACAAAACCAAAAGAATGAAAAAATGGAAGACAATGTGAAATATCTCATTGGAAAAACAACTGACCTGCAATATAGATCCAGGAGAGAAAATTTAAAAATTATGGGATTAAGCCAAAGAAGAAACTAAGTTATCACTCTTTGCAGATGATATGATGATATGCTTAGAGAATCCCAGAGATTCAAGTAAAAAACTGCTTAAAATAATAAACAACTTTGGCAAAGTTGCAGGTTACAAAATAAACCCGCACGAATTTTCTGTATTTCTATATATTAACAACAAAGTACAACAGCAAAAGATAGAAAGAGAAAACCCATTTAAAGCTAGAGTAGACACTATGAAATACTTAGAAGTTTACCTGCCAAAACAAACCCAGGGATTATATGAACACAATTCCAAGACACTTTTTGCACAAATAAAGTCAGATTTAAGTAAGTGGAAAAACATCAGTTGTTCATGGGTAGGCTGAGCTAATATAATAAAAATGACAATTCTACCTAAATTAATCTACTTATTTAGTGCCATAAAAATTAAACTATCAGATAATTATTTTCTGGAGCTGGATAAAATAATATCAAAATTCATTTGGAAAAACAAAAGATCCAGAATTTCAAAGGGACTAATGAAAAGAAATGCTTGGGAAGGTGGCCTAGCGCTACCAGACCTCAAATCGTATTATAAAGCAGCAATTATCCAAACCACTTGCTATTGGCTAAGAAACAGAGGAGTAGACAAATGGAATAGACTTGGCACTCAAGACACAGTAGGCAAGGAATATAGCAACCTCTTGTTTGATAAACCCAAAGATCCCAGCTTCTGGGATAAGAACTCATTGTTTGACAAAAATTGCTGGGAAAACTGGTTAACTATGTGGTGGAAATTAGGCATAGACCCATGCCTGACACTGTACACAAGAATAAAGTCCAAATGGGTACATGATTTAGGTATAAAGATTGATGCCTTGAATAAACTGGAGAAGCAAGGAATAGTGTATTTATCAGATTTATGGAGAGGGGAAGAATTTTTTTTCTAAAGAAATGATAGAAAGCATTATGAAATGCAAGATGGATAATTTTTGATTACTTTAAACTGAAAAGTTTTTACACAACCAAACCCAATGCAACCAAAATTTGGAGGGATGTAGTAAACTGGGAAAAAATTTTTATGGCTAAGCTCGGGGATAAAGGCCTCTTTTCTAGAATACATAGAGAACTGACTCAAATATATAACCATACAAGTCATTCCCCAATTGATAAATGGTCAAAGGATATGAACAGGCAATTTTCAGGGGAAGAAATCAAAGATATCTATAATCATATGAAAAAGTGCTCTAAATCACTATTGATTAGAGAGATGCAAATCAAAACAACTCTGAGGTACCACATCACACCTATGAGATTGGCAATCATGACAGAACAAGAAAATGATAAATGCTGGAGAGGATGTGGGAGAGTTGGAACACTAATTCATTGTTGGTGGTCCTGTGAGATCATCCAAACATTCTGGAGAACGGTTTGGAACTATGCCCAAAGAGCTACAAAAATGTGCATACTCTTTGACCCAGCAGTATCACTACTAGGACTGTATCCCCAAGAGATTATAAAAATGGGAAGGGGTCCCACATGTACAAAAATATTTATAGCAGCACTCTTTGTGGTAGCCAAGAACTGGAAATCATGGGGATGCCCATCAATTGGGGAATAGATTAATAAATTATGGTATAAGAATGTAATGGAGTACTATTACACCATAAAAAATGATGAACAAGAAGCCTTCAGGAAGGCCTGGAAGGACTTATATGATCTGATGCTGAGAGAAAGGAGCAGAACCAGGAGAACTTTGTGCACAGCAACGACCACAGTGTGTGAGAGTTTTTTTTTTTTTCTTTTTTTCTGGTAGACTTGAAACTTTGTAATAACACAAGAACTTAATGGAAAAAAAAAATCCCACTGACGGTTTTCTAAGGCAAAATGCCTTCCACGCAGAGAAAGAAATATGGAAGTAATTCGTAGAATGTCACAGATCAAATTGTGTATGGGTAGGATTCAGTGTATTATGTTTTGATTTGTTATATGATGTTTTCCATTTATTTTAGTGCGACTGCATAGCATGACTCTAGTGAAAATGTGCTGAATAGGAAAGTATATGTAGAACCTATACAGAATTCTATGCTGTTGCAGGGAGGGAGTCGGGTAGTGGGGGGGAAGGTGTTGGGGGGGATAAAATATTAATTTTTTAAGGAAGTGATTGTAGAACATTAAAAGAAAAAATAATAAAATAAAAAATATGTAAAAAACAAATTATGGGACTACCTGAAAGTCATGATCAAAAAAAGAGCCCAGACATCATCTTTCATGAAATTATCAAGGAAAACTGCCCTGATATTATAGAACCAGAGGGCAAAATGAGAATTGAAGGAATCCATCAATTACTGCCTGAAAGAGATCCAAAAAGAGAAACTCCTAGGAACATTGTGGCCAAATTCCAGAATTCCCAGGTCAAGGAGAAAATATTTCAAGCAGCTAGAAAGAAATAATTCCAATATTGTGGAAATACAATCAGGATAACACAAGGTCTAACAGCTTCTACATTAAGGGATTGAAGGGTGTGTAATATGATATTCCAGAAGTCAAAGGAACTAGGACTAAAACCAAGAATCACCTACTCAGCAAAACTGAGTGTAATACTTCAGGGGAGAAAATGGTCTTTCAAGGAAACAGAGGTCTTTCAAGCTTTCTTGATGAGAAGACAAGAGCTGAAAAGAAAATTTGACTTTCCAACACAAGAATGAGGAGAAGCATGTAAAAGTAAACAGTAAAGAGAAGTCACAAGGGACTTACCAAAGGTGAACTGCTTACATTCCTACATGGAAAGACAATATTTGTAACTCTTGAAATTTTTCTGTATCTGGGTAGTTGGTGGGATTACACACACACCTACACACGCACGTACATGCACGCACACACACACATACACACATGCACACACACAGAGACAGAGAGCACAGAGTGAATTGAATAGGACGGGATCATATCTTAAAAAAATTAAGGTAAACGGTGAGAGAGAAAAGTAGTGGGAGGAGAGAGGGTGAAATGGAATGGGGTAAATTATCTCTCATAAAAGAGGCAAACAGGAGCCTTTTTAGGGGATGGAAAAAGAGGAGAGTTGATGAAAAATAATATGAAGTTTACTCTCATCACATTCGACTAAACGAAAGAATAACATGCACACTCATTTTGGTATGAAAACCTATCTTACAATACAGGAAACTGGGGGAGAAGGAGATAAGCATGGTGGGGGGATCATGGAAGGGAGAGCAAGGGGAGCAGGGGCCAATTTGAAATCAACACTCTTGGGGAGGGACAGGATTATTGCAGTATAAGTCACCCATCTTCTTGTTCACTCATAAAGACTTTTTTAAATATATCTTTGGAATTTCTCTATTTTTCTTCTATTTCTTCGTGATTTGTTGTTCAAACCTCTCTGTCTCTGTCTCTCTCTCTCTCTGTCTCTCTCTGTCTCTCTCTGTCTCTCTCTGTCTCTCTCTCTCTCTCTCTCTCTCTCTCTCTCTCTCTCTCTCTCTCTCTTCTCTTTCTCTCTATTACACACACAAACACACACACACATATTATGTGCCTGTCCAGGGCCTTTTGGCTGAAATTCCTATTCAAATCTCTGCGTGTATATTACTCAATTAAAAATATTATAGAAATATTGATATTTAAAACAAAAGCCTTTTTTCAGGGAGAGTCACTAAAATAATTTTAACAATTTTCAGAACAATCCAGTTGTCTCTCTTCCTCTTGTTCAATTCTGTGCCAAACTAGTTGAACATTTACAACGCTTATCCAAACTATATTTCAATGAATATATTTCATTTTTAAAAGAAATTTAGCTGCATACTGTAAAATACACTAGATATCTTTCATCCGTTTGCTGTTGTGGTATATGGAACAGCAAATTAACTCCTTTGGAATGATGATGGATCCCAGTGAGAAAGCATTGTAATGTACTAGAGGTAGATACTATCAGTTCAACATCAACAAATCAAAACAACTGGAAGTATTTGCCATTTAAGGGGTTAAACCTTACACAAATTGGACTCTCTGCTGGATTTTCTCCAAGACAGATTCAAAAATCTTTGACAAATAAGACTTCCTGTGTTATTCCTCAGATATTAGTAGAATTTTGTCAAACAGCATTCCTTGTTCTGTGTATTTCAAGGATATTTTTATCGTGTTGATGTATAAATGGAAAATAATCTCATTATAAAAGTAGAGCAATTAAAGTTAGTGTTTTGCTTCACCAAATGAAATGTTTATTTTTATGGTCAATAAGGAACAATCTCAGTGGGATCTTACATCCTCAATGTATTTTAGTCAGTTCTGTTAGAAGTGCAATCTAATACAAAATATCACTTTCAAAAACCTAGCAATTTTTAAATAATACCTTAGAGGATGCTCACAAATATGTGTAGATATATATTCCATTTGTAAAATGTGTTATAAGGTAGAATCAATTGGGTAAATTACTCCATCCTATTTAGTCCTAATGATTGTATCACATCAAATGTATGTCGGTTGAATGTTTCCCCCCTGTTAATTCTTTCCTATTTTCCTGTGTATAGCTCCCTTTGTATGTATTTGCGGTTTGTCTTTCTCATTGGATTATAAGTTCCTAGAGGGCACAGGGGCTGTATTTTACCTCTTTTTGTATAACTAGCACTTTGACAGATTGCCCATCCTGCAGTCTGAAAGACTGAACTTCCTAAGTTATGTTGTGGCTCAGATGCTTGCTAGCTGTGTGACCCTGGGCAGGCCAACCCTGCTTGTCTCAGTTTCCTTATCTGTAAAATGAGCCCTATAGGAAGATGGCAAACCATTTTAGTGTAATTGAAAAAAAAATCCCCCATGGGGTCATGAAGAGTTGGACATGACTGAAATGACTCAACAAAAACTACAAAAGTCACTTAGCACAATGCCTCGCATATACTAAGTACTTAATAAATTTTCTTTGAATTAAATTTGATTAGGTTTCCTGTGCTTCCTAGCTTTGATGGTTTCTTTCAAGACAACTCAAACCCCACCATTTGTGAAAATCTTTTCTCAATGCACACACACATACACACACAAACACAAACACACACACACACACACACTGTTAGGGCCTTCCCTCTGAGACTACTTTCCATGTACACTGTATATATAGTTTATGTACTTTGTTATTTGAATATTGTTTCTGCATTGAAATTTTCTTTTCTTTTCGTTTTGCTTCATATTCTCAGCATTCACTAATGATGTAAAGTAATCATTTAGTCAACTTTTGTTCACTGGTAGACTTATTTACTTACTGACTATGCACAAGGGCTGACCATCTTGGAGATTTTATTTAGTTTGTTGATTAGAAGTCTTTTCATACTGGTTGAGGAATTTGGTGATACTCTCTGAAGCTTTTATAAAACTGGTGTGATAAATTGAAACCAAGGATTTGAGGATTCAACAGCACAAAGGAAAGGGAATCAATTGTATAAGATTATCTCTTGGGAACTGTAGCAACAAAAATGTAATGTTAATTAGAGTTAACGATCTTGGGGGGAGAAGCCAAGATGGCGGAGTAGAAAGACTCACGTATGCTAGCTCCAAACCCACAACCCATATATTTCCTACAAAAAGAACTCCCCACAAATTCTGGAGCATTGCAAGGTGTGCAGAAACACAGTGGAAAAGGTTTCCATTCCAGAGAGCCCTGGAGAGCCTTCCCCAAGGTTCCATCACGCTCCAGACAGTGGAGTCCACCCCTGTGCTACCGTGGCCACCACGGCCCCAGAGGAGCAGATCCAAGCAGGCTTCAGGGACAGACCCTCAGGCAGCTGCGAAGGTCCCTGCACCCACAGGCACTCCAGGTCGGTGAGAGAGACTTCTGGGCTGGCCGAGAGGGGAGCTAGGTGTCTCCGTGACTCGGGCCCCCTCAGGAGGCAGCAGCAGAGGCAGCAGTGGCGGCCCCCGGGACTCCCTGAGCAGCAGGCAGAAGTTCAGGGTCATTACTGAAGGTCTCTGCATAAACCCCCTGAAGGAACTGAGCCTGGGAGGCAGCCCTGCCCCCACCCAAGCACCAGAAATTAAGCTCACATTGAATAGCTGCTGCTCCCACCACAGAAAGCCCATTTGAATCTCAGACCCCAAGCACTAGCTGAGCGGATCAAGGTGGGGGTGAACATGAATCTCAGAAGTCAAGTAACTGGCTGGGAAAATGCCCAGAAAAGGGAAGAAAAACAAGATTATAGAAAGCTACTTTGATGGGGTACAGATGTTCCTGCCTTTCAATTTTGATGACGAGGAACAATTCTTACCATCAGGGAAAGACGTGGAGGTCGGGTCCTCTGCATCCCAGACATCCGAGGTGGATGTCCAGTGGGCTCAGGCCATGGAAGAGCTCAAGAAGATTTTGAAAATCAAGTTAGACAGGTGGAGGAAAAACTGGGAAGAGAAATGAGAGAGATGCAAGAAAAGCATGAAAAACGGGTCAATACCTTGCTAAAGGAGACCCAAAGAAATTCTGAAGAAAATAACACCTTGAAAAATAGGCTCACTCAATTGGCAAAAGAGGTTCAAAAAGCCAATGAGGAGAAGAATGCTTTCAAAAGCAGAATTAGCCAAATGGAAAAAGAGGTTCAAAAGCTCACTGAAGATAATAGTTCTCAAAATGAGAATGGAACAGATGGAGTCTAATGACTTTCTGAGAAACCAAGAAATCACAAAACAAAATCAAAAGAATGAAAAAAATGGAAGGGAATGTGAAATATCTCATTGGAAAAACAACTGACCTGGAAAATAGATCCAGGAGAGACAATTTAAAAATTATGGGACTACATGAAAGTCATGATCAAAAAAAGAGCCTAGACATCATCTTCCATGAAATTATTGAGGAAAACTGCCCTGAGATTCTACAACCAGAGGACAAAATAAGCATTGAAAGAATCCATCAATCACCCCCTGAAAGAAATACAAAAATAGAAAATCCTAGGAATATTGTGGCCCAATTCCAGAGTTCCTAGGTCAAGGAGAAGCTATTGCAAACAGCTAGAAAGAAACAATTCCAGTATTTTGGACATAAAATCAGGATAACTCAAGATCTAGCGGCTTCTACATTAAAGGATCTAAGGGCGTGGAATAGGAGTTAATGATCTTCCCCATCCATTGACAAGCCTCAGGGTGAGGTCATTAAAGGAAGATTGATTAGGGGAGGCACTGAGTCACAAGGGTTCTGATGCCCTCTGGCTTGGGAAAAGTGTGCATATACTCTGTCAGATTTTGTTTTGTGGTCTTACTCTTTTGAAGAAGATTTATGTGCTGGATGAAACACTTGGTAGCCTTTGATGAGTCTCCCAAGCTTTGAAAATCCATAAATTGGTTCTTGTCTCTCTGGTAACTATGTATGTGTATGATGGTCAGACAGCTGGATCTGTCTGTTGATTTGTGATGTATGTGTTGCTAAGGAGCAGACAATTTGAAGTCCTGTCTATTGATCTTTATTTCTCTGCTTGCATTTTCTCTGTTGGCAAATGTGGTTAAAGAAAAAGGTTTACCTCTAAAAAGTTGTTTTCCTTTTATAAAAAGCAGATCTAATAATCAGTGCCAGCAAGTCATCCTTGGAAGTGTCTGGGTGCTTGCTGCAACAGGAACACAGGAGAAAGTCCTCAGATTCTGCCTTGAGACTTGGTCTTCCTTCCTTAACTTAAGTAGTACTTAGTAACTCTCAAAGTGTCTGTATGGTTTAAAATTCTTATTGGCATACTGTCTGAACATGAGGGCAGTGTTTGCAACAGTACTCAAGGCCAGATTGGATGGACAATGAGAGATTGCTTTGAGACTCTGTAAGGAAAACTAAAGTGAACATTCTGAGTACTAGAGAAAAAGTCTTCCAGGTATTGTCAGTCATTATTTACTTCATTTTCTCTTAGCTTGAGTCTACTCTCTCTTGAACCTTGTCTGTATTTTGATGGAATGTGTTCATACTTTTAGGGAGATACTTTGTCCCAACTCTTCTTATGATACCTTAGTAAATGCCCTTTTCTAGAAGTTAATTTTCTAGCTGATTATTAAACCTCAGATGAAAATAATGTGGAAAAATACACCTGTGAACTAAAACATTTCAGTGTCACCTGCCATTCCATCAGTGCTAAGATGAAACTTGAAACTAAGAACTTGAAACTAAGAGGAAATATAGTTGTGACTTGCCATGTCCTTCTCCAGCTACTTTTGCAATTCCTTTCAAATATACAACAAAATTATGTATATTTTTTCCTTTATTTTTCTTGCCTCCTCACCTCCAACCTAGGAATAGCTACCATTAGATAAAAATAGGTGTGTGTGTGTGTGTGTGTGTGTGTGTGTGTGTGTGTGTGTGTGTGTAAAATTGTTCTAAAGATAATTCTATTTATCACTGCTTTCTTTGGATGCAGATAGTGTTTTTCTTAATTGTCGCTTAAATCTAATTTGGTTATTTATATTTAAACTTTTGTAAATATGTCTCTAAATTTCTAAATTACCTATTTAGAAATCATCTATTTTTTTTGGTTTAAACCTTAGATTACAAACTTTTTATAGTTTTATTTTTTATTCATATATATATATATATATATATATATATATATATATATATATATATATATATATATATATATATATATATATGGGGGGGTGGGTGTGTGAACTCCATGATATGACATAGTCAAATTCCTCATGCACCTTTATTTGTTATTACCTTTGAATACATAATAAAATCAATTCATGCATTTGTCTTTTTAAAGAAAATATGAGCCATGTAATCAATTAAGTAGAATTTTCTTTCTGTTTTACTCAAGGATGACAAGATTCATTTAATTAAAATATTTCAGTGGAATATCATTCACTGGTTCTCAAACAAGGATCTCACATTAATAGCATTATATATATATATATATATTATATGTATAAAATATATATACACACATGTGTATACATAAGTGTATATATGCACGTGTGTGTATGTTTGTGTGTGTGTGTGTGTGTATTATAGACAGTCTAAAATAACACTTTCTAAAAAAATCACTGGTCTGATAGTTGGAAGGACTGATGCAGCATTTTGTAAGTTTCTTTGTCTCTGACTGCCAGAGCCAAACGATTCACCATAAACTGATCTACTTACTGGTAATAAGTGTATTTTGATTTACTATGGTGAATTATCAGAAATCAAACATAGAACTTTAGGGGCAACATAATAAATGCTTTCCAAAACTGATAAAATTTCAAGAGTTTATGCTCCCCATAAGTACTGGGAAGAACTGAGTCATTTTTACTCCAGAATGATACATGAGAGTAGAACGTTAAGAAAACAATTATTTTTTTTATTAATTTTATGAAATAGACACATATATGCATGTATATATATATACATGCATATATGTTTTGATCTTTAATATATTATCTACTAAACCTTATTATTTATTTATACTTTATATTATATTTACAGACAAAATATTTACATTCCTTAACATCACATTTTTTCCTGATTACCAAACATTTGCATAACTTTACATAATCATTGATAATTTCTGTGTACTTGAATATGATTTGAGTGTTGAAATATAGTTTCTCAACTCATAGTTCACATGCCTAGGTATTAATTTTACTGAAGGTCCAACAACAAACTTAATTTTTAGAAAACATTTATGTATAAGGTACCATAGGCTTACAAATGCTTAGTGAAGTTCCAATAAATAGTGGGGAAAGTATTAAAATCCAGAAACAATGAATGAAGAAACAGACATTTATTAATTACTTACTGTAAAGATAAAGTATGAGTTTTCTACTATACTGAAGCGGACATTATTCCTCCCTGGACCCCTACGTTGAGAGATATCTGTTACTTTACCGGGCAGGGTTGGATAACATGCCCAGTAACAGGTTTTTGTTGGGCCCCTGTCAAAACGTTATTGCCCTTTCGTTTGTAAAATATCTGATAAATTGTTAACAATCATTTTTTGTTTAGTCCATTTGCATGGTAAAAACCTATGACCTCCTAATGTTAGACCCCCATTACCAGGCAACCACCTTCTGCTGAGCACTCCCCCTCCTGACAACTATGACAACCAGTCTTTGATTGGGTCCCTTTCCTTGCACCTGTTTTCTGTTGGGGTCCTTTACCTAGCAGTACTCTGACAACCCCCTCTGTTTTGGGTGCTCCTGCCTAACAACAAGCCCCCCTCTTGCTCTGTCAGAACTCTGATTGTTGTGGAAACCACAAGGCTGTACCGAGTAGCACCAAAATGCTTAAATGCACTCACCCACCTCAGTTTGGGGCTGTCTCCTCTGGGTGTCTCCATGAGGCAGCCACCAGCCTGGCTGAAAAATGACACTCTCGAAATTCTTAATTGACTCCTGCCTGTGATTTATTAGTTCCATCCATTTCACATGGAGGTCCCACAGAGATTGCCTTTGACTCTACATGCACAGGCAAGGCGTCTGTCCTGGACGACAGGACCGAGCCTTCACTTTGGGGTGGCCAACAGGATTTATCTCGCCCCGATTTCAGAGCACAGCCCAGAGTCAGGCTTCCAGTAGCAAAATTTTCCTGATCTGGACAAATTTTGAGATCCCTGTCAGTTCTGGTGAGTACTCCAGATATAGTAAGTGGCTTAGGCTGGATGCAGCAGGAAGGCACTCTTACTGACCTCTTCGGGACACCACATGAGAGTCCTGATTGACTCTCCCATGAGAGAATGCAAGAGAGTCCTGAATGACCTCTGTAGGTACTGTGTGAGGTCCTATCTGCTTGACTGGGTCCACGAACTTTGTCTTGTGTTTTTGTTCTGTATTTCTGTTTAATTGGACTTTGTGCCTTACTCTCCCTCCCTGCTCTCATGGGCCAAGTAAAATCAGGTCCCAAGAAAAATTGCTCTGCCAACAGAATGGCCCACCTTCGGGATGAATTGGCAACTCGAGGGGACATTTGATAAATCAATTACAAGGCGGGTGTGGAAAAGAGTGAATGGGAGCCCAGCCATCCAGATCAGATCCCATATATCAGTATCTGAATAGGTTTGATTCCTCATCCTTGAAACAGTGATAGAAAGTAAGTCAAAGTTATTTTTTTTTACTGTCTGTATATGAGTTCTGTCTTTACATGTTCTGTGTGCGTGTGTTTGTGGTCTTTACATGTCTTGTGTGTGTGTGTGTGTTTTTGACTTATTATGGCCAGCTCCATTGTAGAATGTTATCTCTTTTCCTTCCCCTCCTCCCTTCTCTCTGATGGCTGCAGCATCAGGGAGAAGAATGGGAGAGAGAAAGAGAGAAACTAATCTTATAAGGAATGCCAGGAAATACTGTATGTGCAGTTTTAAAGGGGGTTTAGTCGAAACCCACTAGGAGAACAACATGGGATAAGTTTAAGGATTATTGGAAAGTTGTTGGAAAATTCTTTCTCTCTCTTTCCTCTTCTAACCCTGGTCAGGTTGTGAAGGTGGAGAGAAAGACAAGAAGAAATATCGGAAAATATTTCCCCTCATATCAGTGAGGCAGATTGAATAGCTTTTAATTGCCTCATGCCTCACCTAAAAGAGAAAAGTTTTTATGTATGGGATACAACTAAAAGGCAGTTATTCTGGTCATATTTTAAGTGAAACATGTCACTCCTAATTGGATGTTTAAAACAGGTCAGAATTTGTTGTATTATTTGACACTAAGGCAATTTGAGAAGACTTTGGACTTCCAATTGGAAAGGAGAGGACTAGGCACCACTAGACTTGTTCCAGAGTCTCTTCACTGCTTGGGATTTCATAAATTTCTCTTTCAAAAAGATTTTTAAGGAGTGGATACAGACATGAAATCTTTTTGAATAAACATTCGAGCCATTAAGATTTTATTTTACTCTGAAATCCAGAAATGATGTTAGAGAAAGCAATTTGTAATCTGAATTTTGTTGAAGCTAAAAGATGCTGGGAAAATTTTGTAAAACCAGTAATGTTATTTAAAACCAGGTATTTTCACCTTTGCCTGTTAAAGAAGTTACAATTACCATTTATAAGAGTTGTAAGATTATTAACTAAGTCTGAAAAATTGTTAATTGGTTACTGAGTGGAAAGAAATGAATGGAGTAAAAATTTATTTGGACTGGTTCGCAGAAGAGTCCTCCTGTATGTCGGGGGGTGACAGGCATGGTACTCATTCCAATTCCTTTTGTTTTGTAAAATTGGCTCCTTTCAGGTGGACAAGGTCATCAGTCGTAAGAGGAATTTGTCTGAAGCCATAAACTGTATTTGGCTTTAAGTTGTGATTAATGAAATTTGCTGTTTAAGGTAAAAGCATTTGGGACCATGGATATTTTTGTTTAAGATTGAATTTGGGTACAGTCGTCTGCATAAAATCAGTATCTGAGAGAACATGCCACAAGTGGGTCAGAGGGACTGTAATCCCCCATCCTGTACTGTTATCAGGTGAAATTTGTATCTGCAGTGGAAACACTGAGGGGACAATTCTAGACTCAATGTAGGATGGGATCCTCCTGGTCAGTTTCCTCATCATTTTCTTTTACAAAGGAATGTTTCCTACCTGACTATTCCTGAGTCTGGTTTTAATATAGATACTGCATAATTGGAAAATTTCACTCCTACCTGAATTGAAACTTAGTCAAAAGATGTTTTACTCTTTAACTTACATGGGGTGATTGCCAACAGCTACACCGGGTGCTTTTTACCAGTGAGGAATGCAACTGTATCATCCTGGAAGCCTGAAAGAGCATCTTGGAGCAAGATGGCCACCCCTCCTCTGACCCTGCCTGTCTTAACCGCCTACTCCCTGGAACTCGTCCCAGCTGAGACCCCAACAATGACCGAGGTAAGGAGGCTCTCGACAGATATCGCCAGTTCCTTTTGGGAGGTCTTAGAGCTGAGTCTAGAAGGCCCACAATTTGTCTAAGTTTAGTGAAATTAGTCAAGGCAAGGATGAGACTCCCTCTGCATATTTCGAAAGATTAATGGAGGCATACGGATTATACATCCCTATTGATCCAGAGGATCCAAACAACCGGAGGGCCATAGTAATTGACCTTGTTTCCAATTCTGCCCTGGATATTCGAAAGTAAATCCAGATAAAGGACAGGTTCGAAGGGAAGAGTGTAACTGAACTCTTGGAGGCAGCCCGTAAACTCTCCAGAGCAATGGTTGCGGCCCTAGCTGAAGCTTCCCCAGGAGCCGAGGGTGACACTCTGTGTGTGGGGGTGGGTGTGGGGGGGTCATCTGCAGCCTCGGACCTGAAGAAACCCCCGTTGTCTCACTCTTCCATCTCAGTTCAGAGGGTCGCTGGCCAAGTTAGGAACATCCCTGTAATCATGGCAAGGGATGTCCACCTGGGCAAGGGCCTAGTTTCTCATTCTTTCCTGGTCATGCCTGATTCTCTGGCCCTTCCCCTTCTCTGGAATTTGAGCCTTTACCCCAGCTGATGGTATCTTGCCCACTCTCGGAAGAATCAAGTCTAATGACTTTTTCTGATAACCAGTCAGATGCCACTTCACCTATCAGGAAGTTCCCGGTGTATGGGCTGAAACCCATCCTTTTGGTTTGGCAAGGCACCAGCCCTTGAGGTAGTTCTGCCTCCTGCAACTGCCATGCCCGGTCAGACAGTGCCCCTTGGCACGGCCAGCTAATACTCTGCTCTTGCCTGTTTATCAGCCCAGTTCCAGGGATCTCCATCCAGCTCCAGACCTCCCTGAAGTGAACAGCTGGGTAGAAACCCACCATCCTATGGTTCCTACTCATACACCCTTCTCTCCTCTCTGGGCCCTTCTTTAATCTGGTCCACAGTTGGGCTGGGAAGATGTTCTCACTACTGTTCATGTGCACAGCTATGTGCACCTTCTGCTGAGCAGCCTCCCCCGCCCCCTTTCCTGACAACTATGACAACCAGTCTTTGATTGGGTCCCTTTCCTTGCACCTGTTTTCTGTTGGGGTCCTTTATTTAGCAGTACCCTGACAAACCCTTCTGTTTTGCGGCACTCTTGCCTAACAACAAGCCTCCCTCTTGATCTGTCAGAACTCTGTTTGTTGTGGAAACCACAAGGATGTACCAAGTAGCGCCAAAATGCTTAAAATGCACTCACCCACCTCAGTTCGGGGCTGTCTCCTCTGGGTCTCTCCATGAGGCAGCCGCCAGCCTGGCTAAAAAATGACACTCTCGAAATTCCTAATTGACTCTTGCCTGTGATTTATTAATTCCGTCCATTTCAATACAAAGTTTATAGAGCATAGAAAAACAGGTGATTTGAGAAGACTAGGAAGGGCACCTATAGTTGGGTTATTATGAAAGACTTTATGTAACAGGTTTTGCTTAAACTAACTCTTGAAAGAATCTAGGGATTCTTACAGGTAGAGGTGAGGGTAAAGGAAGGTTCTTTTTTTCCACCATAATTTTGCCCAAATTGATTCAATGAGCAAAAAAAGCTATGACGTGCACGTGAGATAACAAAATTGGTTTTTACTGTTGTTGTTGTTTCTTTATTTTGCTTTAAGTTGCATTATGGAATAATTCAAACCAAGCCATAGATTGAATTACTTCTTATTGTATGTGTGATGATAATGACAGGCATTAGCAAACAGAAAGAAGGGTTACTTAACTTTTTTTTTTCTTTTGTTTTCTCAACTTTGTGCTGGAAAGAATAGATAATAAATTCCTAATAGGGAGTTTATAGCTACAAAAACAATTCTCAACACTCATTCCTAATATTTTGATTTCCAAATTCTCTCCCTTCCTCCCTCCCTATCCATCCCCACTGAGAAGGCATACCATTCAGAAAATATAGGCTGTATATATAATTACTTTGCCTAATTATATGCACAAAAATTTGACAATCTTAGTGAAATGGATGTATCTTTACTAAAATATAAATTGCCAAGATTAATAGAAGAGGAAGTGAAATACCTAATTAACTCCATCTCAGCAAAAGAAATTGAATAACCCATAAATGAACTCCTTAGGAGGAAATCTCCAGGGACAGATGGATTTATAGGAGAATTTTATTAAATATTCAAAGAAGAAATAATTCCAATATTATATAGAGTATTCCTTACAAAGCAAGAATCTTACTAAATTCTCTTTATGATGTGAATATGATGCTGATATGCAAGCCTGGAAGAGTCACAACAGAGTAAAAATTTTGACCAATTTCCCTAACAAATATAGATGTGAAAATTTTAAATAAGATATTAGCAAAAAGATTACAGCAAATTGTCATGAGAATAATACACTTGAATCAGGTAGGATTATATCAGGAATACACAGCTGGTTCAATATTAGAAAAAAAAACCTATCAGCATAATTGATGATATCAGCAACAACACTAATAGAAAAATCACGATTTTCTCAATGGATGCAGAAAAAGTTTTTGGCAAAATACAACAGTTATTCCTATTAGAAACACTGGAGAGCCTAGGAATAAATGGAGCTTTCCTCAAAATGGTAAGTAGCATTTACCTAAAACCATCATTAATCATGATATGTAATGGAAATAAATTAGATGCACTTTCAAAAAGATCAGAGGTGAAACAAGGATATCATTTTGACCATTGTTATTCACTATAGTTCTAGAAATGTTAGCTTCATCAATAAAGTAAGAAAATTAAATTGAAGGAATTGGAATAGGCAAAGAAGAAACTAATTATCACTTTTTGTAGAATTATGATGATGTAGATAGAGAATCCTAGAGAATCAAGTGAAAACTACTTGAAATAATAAACAACTTTAGCAAAGTTGCAGGAAACAAAATAAACCCACATAAATTATCAGCATTTCTCTATAGTACTAACAAAGCTCAAGAGAAAGACATAGAAAGAGAAATCCCATTGAAATTTAAGGTAGACATTATAAAATATTTGGGAGTCTATCCGCCAAAACAAACACAGAGACTGTATGAACACAATAACAACATACTTTTCACACAAATAAAGTCAGATCTAAATAGTTGGAAAACTTATTGACTGAGCTAACTTAATAAAAATTATAATTCTACCTAAATTAATTTACTTATTCAGTGCTCTACCAATCAATCTACCAAAATGTTTTTTAGAACTAGAAAAAGTAATATCAAAATTCATCTGGAAGAGCAAAAAGTTTCAGAATATCAATGGAATTAACGAAGAGAAATGCTAGGGAAGGTAACCAACCTATACCAAATCTCACATTGTATTATAAAGCAGCAATCATCAAAAAATATTTGGTACTAGATATAAAATAGAGGGAGAGATCAGTGGAATAGTTAGTTACACAAGTCACAGTAGTAAATGATTATGCTAGTCTACTGTTTGATAAACCCAAGAACTCCAGCTTCTGGGGTAAGAACTCACTGTTGATAAAAACTGCTGGGAAATCTGGAAAATTGCATGGCAGAAACTGGGCATAGACAAATACCTGACACTGTATTTCAGAATAAAGTCAAATGTGTATACAACGTAGGCATAAAGGTGGATATTATAGTAAAACAAACTGTAGGAGCAAGAAATAATTTGTCTGTCAGATTTATGGAGAATGGAGGAATTAGTGACCAAACAGGTGATGGAGAACATTATGAAAGGCAAAAGGGATAATTTTGTTATATTAAGCTGAAAATTTTTTAAACAAATATAACCATTGCAACCAAGATTAGGAAAGAAGCAGAAAACAAGGATTTTTTTTTTTTTTTTATATTTAGTGTGTGTGATTAAGGTCCCATTTCAAAAATATACAGAGAACTGAGTCAAATTTACAAGAATGCAAGTCATTCTCCAATTGATAAATGGTCAAAGTATATGAACAAAACAGTTTATATAGGAAGAAATTAAAGCTATTTAATCATATGAAAAAAATGTTCTAAATCACCATTTATTAGTGAGATCCAAATCTAAACACACCTATCAGATTGGCTAACATGACAAACAGGAAGATAATCAATGATGGAGAAGATGTAGGAGAGTTGGAACACTAATTCACTGTTGATGGAGCTATAAGCTCATCGTTCAGCAAAGCAATTTGTAACTATATCCAAAGTGTTATAAAAGTGTGCATACCCTCTGACCCAGAAATGTTGCTTCTAGGCCTATAACACAAAAAGTGCATAGCAACTGGAAAAGAACATGAGCAAAAATATTTTAGCATTTCTTTCTGTGGTGGCCAAGAACTGAAAATGAGGGAATGCCCATCAATTGGGGAATGACTGAACAAGTTCTGGTATATGGATGTAATGGAATACTTTTGTGTTATAAAAAATGACAAACAGGTGAACTTCAGAAAAAACACGGAAAGACTTATATGAATTGATACTGAGTGAAATTAGCAGAATCAGGATAACATTATACACATCAATATCTACAGTGTGTGAGGACTGTTTCTGAGACACTTACCCCTTCATAGCAAACAAGAACCTGAAACATTTCAAAAGGACTCTAGATACAAAATACCATTCACATCCAGAGAAAGACCTATGGAATCAGAATGCAGAATGAAGCAGACTACATCCCCTTTTGTTATGTTCGGTTTTGTTTTTAACATGATTTCTACTATTCAGTACAATTCTTGTATGGAGCATGACTAATTTAAAAATATGTTTAATAGGTATGTGCAGAGACCATATAAGATTGAATACTCTCTTGGGGAGGGAGGGGGAGAAAATTAAAAATACATGGAAATGATTGTTGAAAATCGAAAAAAATATAAATTAATAAAAAACAAAAAATATTTTCTTGAGATTTTGTTTTGATTTTTGTTTTCTTTCACAAAATGACTATTATGGGAAAGCTTGCACAACTACACATCTATAACTTGTATTGCATTACTTTCTTTTTCAATGAGGAGGGATTGTGATGGAATGGAACACAGAAGAGAACATGGCACTCAAAGTTTTAAAAAAGAATATTAATAATTGATTTTTGCATGTAACTTGGAAAATTAAATTGAAACAAAATAAATTTAAACAGATAAAAAGCAGCTCAGGAACTATAGTTTGCATGAAGTCCTTTTAGGTACTTCTATTTCTGTGATAGTGTCCTCTCCCTTACCAAATGATCTTTTGTTCTATTAATTTGTAAATACATGTCTATGAGAATAGACATTTTGCATGTCTGCACTCTATAGCTTTCTATTTATTTTCTGTATGAATGTAAAAACATTGGTAATATGAATTCTTTCACTGTTTTTACATATAAAAATTATGATTACCACAAAGTAGACAATCAATAAACACCTGTAGCTCAATTTATTTTTGTCATGTATCTTTTTTCAGAGAGTGCACTGTATTATAAGTTATCTCCCTTTTACTCATCTTACTGATGAGTTGTTGGTAATAACAGATATTTCATATTTTCCTGCCTTTTTTCCACAGTCTTTTGATTTTGCTCTTGCTTTCTTCTGCAAGCAATTATTTCTGCTTAGTTTATCCTGGTTTTCAGAAAGTCCATTACTTGAGCAAAGTTTAATGTTGTTTCCTTTAAATCTATCCTCCTCAAGAGCCTCTCTGACTAATTTTTATGTATAGATTCCCTTCTTCTGGGAAATCATATAGCGCTTCTGGAAAATTGTTTCTGCCCCCTTTAAGTCTGTTTTTAGTTATTACACAATTGTACTTGTTTTTTTTATCTCTACATATGTATTAATTTTTGTTACAGATTGATGTCTTCTTTGCTTTGCTCATCTTTCAACTTCTTGCTCCTCAACTAGAGCATTTTGAACTCCAAATGTTGAGTAGGTTTTAATACGTGGTAAATTCTCCGTGGTCTTGGACAAAGTGCCATGTATGTTTTTCACTGTCCTCTTTCTGTGGAGATTAAGTTCCTTTGAACTCAGATTCAAATATCCGAATCTTTTGGGCTTTCTATGTCAGTGCAGGTCAGGGTGCCAAAGATGTCAGTGCCTTAAGGTGTGCTAACCAAAGCCAAGCTCAATAGTCATGAACATCATTACATTGGTTGCTCCCACTCCCGGGACTACTTAGGACTTTATTGTTTTACAAACAGGTTGCTAATATCTTGGTAGAACTCTCATCTTTTGTGGCCTCTGAGCAATATATTCTGGAAACATAAGCAGACTTCACTTCATGAATGTGAGAGGGAACAGAATAAGATCAAGGAAGACTCGGTTCTTTAGCTCTGAAGGAACCCAGTGTGATAAATTTTATTGTATAAACATATTTAAGAATGGTATAATATCTGCTAATGATATATTAGTATTAATACTATAACTGGATACTAAATGTCTGATATAGTAATGGTCATGTGTGTTGAAAGCTTTAATGCTCAAAGTTAATGTGGCTGAATATTTTGCCATTGAATTCAATAGCCACTACCTAACTTTACAATGTTTCTTCAACTGATTTATGGAAATTTAAATTATTCAAGGACAATGTTAAAAGTCTGTATGTTTAGCCATCATTAGCAATACCATAATTATCAAATGACATTGTTAACTTCTGACTGTTAGGAGAGGAGCAAGGAATCACAACTCACTTCTCCTCAGCTTGTGTTCAGAGGTACTACAGCTTTCAATAAAGTCAGTCCTAAAATAATTTGATAGAATTAGGAAAGTGCTTTTCTATCATGAGAATGGGATTTCCTTTATTAAAGAATTATTTGTCCCCATAAAAGTTGAGCACAATCACTGGGCTTTTGCCCTGACATATAGATAGGCATACTGAAGTGGTGATAGTGATTTCAATTCCTGGGAGATAAGGAACAGGTTGAGATTCTGCCAAAAAAAAAAAAAAAATCTGATACTAAAAAAAGACCAGTGCTTAAAGTTAAAATTGTTGTGAATGCTTGGCTTTCCTTATTTCTCTTCCTCTCCTCTTATAGGATACAGCAGTAGGAAACAGCAGTACTCTGAATTTCAAATGCTTTGGTTTGTCTCAGGTGAATCAAGCAAGGTTTAAGCTGACTCTCCCTTTATACCTTTTGTCTTTGAAATCTTCCTGATGAATAGAGCAAAATTTGTATTTGCCTCTCTGTTTATATGTGTTTTTTTTTCTTTTTTATACCTCTCTCTTTCTGTCCTTAACCAGATTTCCCTCTCTGTCTAAATATATCTCTGTTTTTCCTCTGCTTTATTTGTCTCTGTCTCTTTCTCTTTCAGTGTCTCCCCCGTTCCTTTCTTTCTTCCCTCTCTTCTTTTCTTCTCTTTGTGGAGTGATTGCATTCATGTCAAAGGATATTATTAAGGATCCAGTTCTTAATTTAAAGAATTTTTTGCATAGTATGCTATACTAAGATTCTTTTACATTATAGGATTTTGGGGGCCATGAAAATCCCTTTTGATTCTCAATTCTGCATTTTCTGATAAACTTATACTTTTAGTAATGAGGCAGAAATTTTCTTGAAAGGTATTCTGTTTTATTTTTTATGAAAGATACCTCTCACTTTACTCAATAAATTTTGGATTTCTTCAGTGTAGTTAATTATACTTAGCATCCAATCACCTATAGCCTTAAAAGATCCAAAAGCAAGGGAAAATTAATCTAGAGACATGGATAGCATAATACTAGCAAAATGAGACTGTATAATATTTGTTGAAATCGATCATTGGCAAAATATATGATAAACATACACTTGAATTTGGGATGTTTTAATCTAGGTTTAATGAGTGCCTTACTCAGTAAATTCAAGGTGAGGGCCAAAAGAAAGATTAACTTTGTATGCATGAAATTTTAAATAGAAATGGAAAAAAAGGTTTCTGTATAAATTAGGGTAATAAACATGAGCAAGAAAAAACATTCCTGTAATTCTGAACAATTTTATTCCCATTTTATACTGATAATACTAATGAGTGCCAAGTTATGGGATCATTCAATGCCTATTTCAGGATAGAAAATTTTGAAATTAGATAATTTAATACGTATAAATATCCTCAAAGATCTAAACGGTTTTTACCTCCTAAATATTCTAGCCTGCCCACAAAATATCTAATAGTATCAAATGGAAAGGACCTCACCATCTCTCTTTCCCTACTCCATTCCATACCTCCTAGAAAGCAATATCATTTACTTAATGCCCAAGGTGGCATTCAGTGCAACACGGCATTCTTCAAAATTTTTCTCTACATAACTGTCTCTAATTAAAGATCTACTATAATAAAATGCTATAGTACAATGTAATAACTTTAGAAGTGATTTTACAGAGAGAAAATAATAGAAAAAGCAGGTAAGGATATTTTTCCATGAAAATATTCATACATTTTAATAAAATACATTTATATGCAAGTTTTCTACTAAAATCAACATTTAAAATATTTTTGAATGAAACTGTAAAACATAAAGTAATGAAAAGTATTTTAAGAAAAATAAATGAAATAAATTCTCATTAAACAATATATAGATATAAAATGAATTCTCCTTCTTTCTTTCTTTTAGCTTTGGTGGTCTTAATTTTTAAATACATGAAAGTTAAGGAAGAAATGTGGTATATATCAAGAGTTTTTTTCTTCCAAAATCCTTTTCCTTATTTCTGTCTTGTTGTTTCAGAATAATTAATAATTTACTCCCAAATAAAATCAAATATGGAATAAACAACATAAAACAAACCAAAAGGGAAAAAAAATAACAAATCCAATTCTTAAAACAACCTAAAAAAGTTGTTTTAACTGATTGTAGCAACAGTACAGCTTTCTGTTATTTATCAGTTATTAAAAAATAAATGCAACATTCAAACATTTTAACACACCAACCCAAATGTATCTAATGCAATTATTATATCTCCCATTTGGTATTAAATAACTGATTTTATCATAAATATGGTTAACCTGGTTCTATTGTTCCACTTTATAATAGCATGTCTTCCTTATTTTTATTCATCACATATTGTCATAATTTATGCTCTAATCTCCTAATCGTTGAATAAAATGTTTTCAAGGTTTTTATATTATAAACAGTGATGCTATAAATAGTTTTATGACAGTCATTTGTTTGCATGTACATGCACATAACCTTTTTATATGTTACATTTTGAGGTTGTTGTTTTTAGAGTCATGTAATTTAATATTTTTCTTTTGGTTTGTATCTTTCCTTCTTATTTTGAATATATTCCTTCTAATCGTACCTACCTCCCAGAATTGGTGTAAGTCCAGCTATTTTCTGATCTGCCTGTTCATTTTTTCTAATAGCACAATAGTATTCTATTACATTGGCATGCTGCAACTTGTTCAGTCATTCCCGAATTGACGGGCATCCCCTAAATTTCCCATTCTTGGCCACTACAAAAAGTTGCTATAAATATTTTTTTATATGTCAGTCCTTTTCCCTGTTGTACCATATCTTTGGGATACAGACCTAGTAATGATATTACTAGATCAAAGGGTATGCACAATTTTGTAACTCTTTGGGCATAGTTCCAAAATTACTTTCCAGAATGGTTAGATCAGTTCACAGCTCCACTAAGAATGCATTAATGTTTAATTTACCCACATTTTCTCCAAGATTGATCATTTTCCTTTTTTATCATATTTTCCAATATGAGGGTTGGTATCTCAGAGTAGTTTTAACTTGTATTTCTCTAATCCAGGGCTTCTTTAAACTTTTTTTTTTTCCCCATTCACTACCCCTTCAACACTTCCTAAACTGTGGTTCACCACTCCTTAGGGGGACACAACTCACATTTTAAGAAGCTAATCAATTGTTATTTAGAGCATTTTTTCATATTATGGATAGCTTGATTTTGCTTATCTGAAAACTGTCTGTTCATATCTTTCTACCATTTATCCATTTTGGAATGACCTTTACTCTTATAAACTTGACGCAGTTCTGTATATATGGGGGAAATGAGGCCTTTATCAGACACCAGCTTTATGAATTGTTTCCCAGCTTTCTGCTCTCTTCTAATGTTGGTTTCACTGGTTTTGTTTGTGCAAAAAAATAATTTAAAATAATCAAAATCATCCATTTATTTCATAATGTTCTCCACCACTTATTTGTCATAAAATATTCCCTTCTACATAAAACCATTAGGCAAACTATTCATCACTGTCCTAATTAACTAACAGTATCACCCTTTTTGTCTAATCATATACTCAGTTTGACCTTATGTTGGCCTGCAGTATAAGATGCCCATTTATGCATAGTTTCTGACATATTATTTTCCAGTTTTCATAGTTGTTTTTGTCAAATAGTAAGTTCTTATCCCAGAAGCTGGAGTTTTGGCATTTATCAAACAGTGGTTTGCACTAGTCATTGACTACTCTGTTATCTCACCTCACACACTTGACACTCACTAGCTGTGTGGCCTTGGACAAGCCAGTTAACCCCAAATTCCTCATCCTAGGTCATATCCAGTCATCCTGATGAATATCTGGTGAATGGATTCAGATGGCTCTGGAGGAGAAGTGAGGCTAGTGACCTACACACTCTCCCTCACTAAAAACAAAGTCAAGTACAAGTCATGTCATTATTTCTCTGATAGTATAGGATTCTTCAGCAGCAAAGTATGAACACACACGTGTACCCAGTCTATTTCAGGGATTTACCATTCTATTTTTCAGTCAGTACCAAGTAGTTTTATTGATTAATACATTATGATATAGATTAAATCTGGTACAGCTAGGTCAACTTCCCTTACATTTTTCTTTTCATTAATTCCCTTCATATATTTGACCTTTGCACAAAAGTTTTAGAAGAGGGCTTTAGAAGAGGGTTTTCTGTCATTATTCATGGAAGTCTAAAGATAGCTTTGAAGAAAACTTTTTTTTAATGCACCATAAAATATATCAAAGGAAACTAATTGTACTACAATTGGGTTATCAATATATCTTAAAAATGCATCTTTGGCTTCCAGTTAAAAAATCACTTGTAGATCATCATGCCTTATTATGTGAGATGAAAGTTTGAATGAATTATCTATCTATCTCTCTATCTATCTATCTATCTATCTATCTATCTATCTATCTATCTATCTATCTATCTATTGTTTAACCAAAGGTCAAAATGACCTTGGAGAATACATAATATGGCAATACTTAATCATAAATAGTGCTATATAGAAAGCAATGGGGGAGAGGAGCCAAGATGGCAGAGTAGAAAGACTCACATATGCTAGCTCTGAACCCACAGCCCATAAATATCCTGTTAAAAGAACTCCCCACAAACTCTGGAGCAGTGGAAGCCTCACAGCAATGGAGTGGAGGAGATATCCGTTCCAGGGAGTCCTGAAAAACTGCCAAGAAAGATCGACCACGCAGCTGGCAGCAGAGCCCAGCCATGGTCGCATGGCCCCCAGAGGAGCAGATCCGAGCAGGATTCAGGGACGGAATCTCTAGTGGCCGTGAAGGTACCTCCACCCACAGGCGCTACAGGTCAGTGAGAGAGTCTTCTTGGCTGGCTGGGAGGGGAGAGGGGTGTCTTCATAACTCAGGCCCCCTTTGGGGGAAGCAGCAGAGGCAGCAGCAGAGTCAGTGGTGCTCCTGGTGCAGGCAGGACCTCTACTCCATTACTGAAGGTCTCCACATAAAGCCCTTGAGGGAATTGAGACTGGGAGGCGGCCCTGCCCCTACGTGAGCACCAGAACTTAAGCACACTGGGAATAGCAGCCACACCCACCACTGAAAGCCTTGAGGCTGGGGAGCAGCATTTGAATCTCAGACCACAAGCACTAGCTGGGCAGATCTAGGCAGGGGTGGAGAGGAATCTCAGAAGTCAAGTAATTGGCTGGGAAGATGCCCAGAAAAGGGAAGAAAAATAAGACCATAGAAGTATACTTTCTTGGTGAACAGATGTTTTCCCCCTTTCATTTCTGATGAGGAGGAGCAATGCTTACCATAAGGGAAAGACATAGAAGTCAAGGCCTCTGTACCCCAATCACCAGAAATAGATATCCAATGGGTTCAGGCCATGGAAGAGCTCAAAAAGGATTTTCAAAATCAAGTTAGAGAGATTTAGGAAAAACGGTGAAGAAAAATGAGAGAGATGCAAGAAAAGCATGAAAAACGGGTCAATACCTTGGTAAAGGAGACCCCAAAAAATGCTGAATAAAATAACCTTGAGAAATAGGTTCAGTGGATTGGTAAAAGAGGTTCAAAATGTCAATGATGAGAAGAATGCTTTCAAAAGCAGAATTAGCCAAATGGAAAAAGAGGTTCAAAAGCTCACTGAAGAAAATAGTTCTCTCAAAATTAGAATGGAACACATGGAGGCTAATGACTTTCTGAGAAACCAAGAAATCACAAAACAAAACCAAAACAATGAAAAAATGGAAGAGAATGTGAAATAGCTCATTGGAAAAACAACTGACCTGGAAAATAGATCCAGGAGAAACAATTTAAAAATTAGGGGACTACCTGAAAACCATGACCAAAAAAAGAGCCTAGACATCATCTTTCATGAAATTATCAAGAAAAGCTGCCCTGATATTCTAGAACCAGAGGGCAATATAAGAATTCACCAAATCCACTGATCACCACCTGAAAGAGATACAAAAAGAGAAACTCCTAGGAACATTGTGGCCAAATTTCAGAATTCCCAGGTCAAGGAGAAAATATTGCAAGCAGCTAGAAAGAAACAGTTCCAGTATTGTGGAAATGAAATCAGGATAACACAAGATCTAGCAGCTTCCATATTAAGGGATCAAAGGACGTCTAATAGGATATTCCAGAAGTCAAAGGAACTAGGAATAAAACAAAGAATCACCTACCCAGCAAAACTGAGTATAATATTTCAGGGGAACATATGGTCTTTAATGAAATAGAGGACTTTCAAACATTCTTGATGAGAAGACCAGAGCTGAAAACAAAATTTGACTTTCCAACACAAGAATGAGAAGAAATATGGAAAAGCAAACAGCAAAGAGAACTCATATGGGACTTACCAAAGGTGAACTGTTTACATTCCTACATGGAAAGACAATATTAAAACTTTTCAGTATCTGGGTAGTTGGTGGGACCACACATACACATACACACACACATGCCTGCACACACATATACATGCATGCACGCACACACATACAGAGACAGAGAGCACAGAGTGACTTGAATAGGATGGGACCATATCTTAAAGAAATTAAGGTAAACGGTGAGAGAGAAATGTAGTGGGAGGAGAGAGGGTAAAATGGAATGCGGCAAATTATATCTCATTCAAGAGGTAAACAGGAGACTTTTAGTGGAAGGAAAAAGAGGAGAGCTGAGAATAAAACATGAAGTTTACTCTCATCACATTCGACTAAAGGAAGGAATAAAATGCACACTCATTTTGGTATGAAAAGCTATCTTACAATACGGGAAAGTAGAGGAGAAGGAAATAAGCAGGCTTGGGGGATGATGGAAGGGAGGGCAATGGGAGGAGGGAGCAATTAGAAGTCAACACTCAGGGAGGGACAGGATCAAAAGACAGAATAGAAACAATGGGGGGCAGAATAGAATGGAGAAAAACACAGTTAGTCTTACACAACACAACTGTTATCGAAGTCATTTGCAAAACTACACAGATATGGCCTATATTGAATTGCCTGCCTTCCCAAAGGGAATGGTTGGGGAGGCATGGATGGGGAAAATTTGGAACTCAAAGTTTCAGGAACAGCTCTCCAGTATTTTTCTTGCTACTAGGAAATAAGAAATACAGTTAATGGGGAATAGAAAGTCATCTAGCCCTACAGGACAAAAGAGAAGATGGGGACAAGAGAAGGGAGGGATGGTAGAAGAGAGGGCAGATTGGGGATAGGGGAAATTAGAATGCTTGGTGTATTGGGGTGGGATGAGGGGATAAATGGGGGGGGGAAATTTGGAACTCAAAATTTTGTGAAAATGAATGTTAAAAAGTTTAATAAAGAAATTTATATCAAATAAATAAATAAATGAAATAGAAAGCAATGAAGAAATATTAAAGTTTAAATTTCCCTATAAGACTTTTATGCAGCCCCTTCTGCCAAGCCTTCTCTGACAACCAATCAGTGATATTACTCTTAGGAATAATAAATTACCAATTCAATTTGTAATAATTGATAAAACTCTAAGACAAAAATGGCAGAGAAAATCCACTTCTACAAATCTCATAGAAATGCTAGAATGAAAAAAGTTTTGAATCATCTGTTCTGAAGTTCTGTGCCATTGCTCACCTCAAGCACTACATTTCATAGCTAAAATTAATAATTTAATTGGCATATGATTCTAGATTTGGCAGAAATATTCTGCAGGCTTTACAATATCAAATGAGTATATAATATGCTGCTACACATTATCATCTAAAGATTTTAGTGATCTATAGCCTGCACATCCTTCATAAAGAAGTAAACTTTCTTTTTAGATATAGATCTTTCTGTTATCTCTCTCTTTCTCTCTCTCTCTCTCTCTCTCTCTCTCTCTCTCTCTCTCTCTCTCTCTCTCCCTCTGTCCTTCTCTCTCTCCCCTTTGTCATTTCTCTTTATCCTAAAGCCCCTCCCTTTCACCAAGTTTTCTTAATATTTCAATCATTTTCTCTTCCTAATTCCTTCCTTCTTCCTCACTCCATCTTTCTCTCCCAGTAAGAAATTGGTGTGATTTTATAATCATTTTATGAATACTGAATATGTACATCCAAAGAATAATCTTTCTTATTGATCATAATAATTTAGACCTGAGAGGGACTTTTGAGTTCACAGATATCAAGTATTTCATTTTATATAGAATGACAGAGGGATGGCCCTCATTGACTGATTATGGCACAGTCCTTGGAACATTTGCACATGCTCTGCCAGATTTCAGCTGGTTATCTACTATGCCACATGAAGGTTTGGTGAATTGCTAGTTCAAGAAGGTGTGAAATGATGGAACAATGTTCAAAGGGGAAGAAGTATAATACAATTGTTTTCTATTTGGTCATTGTAGTGAAGAAATGTCCTTCAATTCTCTTCTACACATTCACTCAGCCTGAGGAGAAAGGATTCAAAAATAAGGAGACAATGAGAAAAGTTGTAAATATAGAGTTAAAACCACCAGAAATTGAATCCCATCTCAAACATTTGTTAACTCTAAGACCCTGAGCAAACCTAACCTCATTGGCACTGTTTTTTTTTTTAATGTGGAAAATAAAAATGATATTCAGTGATATATGTTTCCTTCAAACTTTAAAACTGATACTCAGATCTTATACTGTAGCACAAATACTACCACTTAGGCTTAATATTTGTGTGACCTCGGGAAAAGTCGATGCATACTTCTGGTGACCTTAGTTTCCTCATCTTCAAAAGGAAGGACTTAAATTAGATGGCCTCTGAGGTCCTTTCCAGAACTGGATTTATGATATAGAGTGAACTTTTCTCTATGTGCCTAAACTGGCCTTTACCTGAGAGACTCAGTTTGCCACCATAATTGCATTCAAAGGCTTTCCAATTAGGTAATTCCTGCAAGAGCTTCAGCCCTTGGTTTGGAGATTAAGAGCTAGGGTTTTCAGCTTGACATGCCAAAAAAAAAATGAAAAAATCCATAATAATATTGTGATTAATGTGCACTAAAAAATTGCATACATTTGCATAAATTATTTTATTTGATTCCTACAGCAAACCTGTGAGATAAGTGTGATTATGATCTTCAATTTTTATATAAAGACAGGAAACTGAAGTCCAGCAATATTTAATCAATTTCCTAGACTGAGTATCTGAAGTAAAATTTTATCCTGGATAGCCCTAGTGCCAAATGTAAAATTTAACATGCTATCCACTATGATGTGCTGCCTCCTCCTTATCATCTGTTTGACCACGGATAAAACACTTGAACTACAGTTGCATTTTTATTTAACTTTTTTTTCTCATCTGCAGTATTAGAGAGCTTAACTGGAAGAAAGTTCTAATTCCCTTTCCATTAAAAAATGCTCTATGTGTTTTGTTTTCTCTTCTGGTACTATTTGTTTCCAAAAATAGTGCAAAATGCACAGAATTTGAAATGAAAGAAAATGTGTTTCAAAATTTGACTGTGATAGACTCTTTGTCTATGACCTTGAAACAAATCACATCACTTTTCTAGGCCTTAATTTTCTCAAAATGAAGTGACTGGACTAAATCATAGTTAGGATCCATTCCAGCTCCGTTCTTCATAAATCTTTGTAAAAGAATACTTCTTAAAATTTCATTGAACTTTGTTGAACTGAGTTCATCCCTCTAAAATGTAGAATGATATTTATTTTAAATAAGCAATTCTCAAAGTGTAGTACAGATACCCTGGGAGGTTACAGAGACATTGTCAGTAAGTTATTTAGGTGAAAGTTACTTCAGGAATAAAAATATGAAAATGTTTAATATCTTTTTTGTATTTATTTAACTTTTTACATTCATTTTCACAAAATTTTGGGTTCCAAATTTTCTCCCCATTTGTCCCCCTCCCCCCAACCCAATACACTGTGCACTCTAATGTCCCCTATCACCAAACTGCCCTCTCTTCTATCATCCCTCCCTTCCCTTGTCCCCCATCTTCTCTTTTGTATTGTAGGGCCAGATAACTTTCTATTCCCCATTACCTGGATTTCTTATTTCCTAGTAGCAAAAACAATACTCGACAGCTCTTCCTGAAACATTGAGTTCCAATTTCTCTCCATCCCTCCCTCCCCACCCATTCTCTTTGGGAAGGCAGGCAATTCAATATAGGCCATTTCTGTGTAGTTTTGCAAATGACTTCCATAATAGTCATGTTGTGTAAGACTAACTACATTTCCTTCCATCCTATCCTGCCCTCATTGCTTCTATTCTCTCTTTTCATCCTGTCCCTCCCCAAGATTGTTGATTTCAACTTGCTCCCTTCTCCCATTGCCCTCCCTTCCGTCATCACCCCACCCTGCTTATCTCCTTCTCACCCACTTTCCTGCATTGTAAGATAGCTTTTCATACCAAAATGAGTGTGCATTTTATTCCTTTGTTTAGTCGAACGTCGTGAGAGTAAGCTTCATGTTTTTCTCTCAGCTCCCCTCTTTTTCTCTTCAGTAAAAACCTCCTGCCTGCCTCTTCTATGAGAGATCATTTGCCAAATTCCATTTCTCCCTCTCTCCTTCCAATACATTTCTTGCTCACAGCTTAACTTCATTTTTTAAAGATATGATCCCATCCTATTCAATTCACTCTGAGCTCTCTGGTTCTGTGTGTGCATGCATGTGCGTGTGCATGAGTGCGTGCATGTGTGTAATCCCACCAACTTCCCAGATACTGAAAAGTTTCAAGAGTAACAAATATTGTCTTTCCATGTAGGAATGTAAGCAGTTCAACTTTAGTAACTCCCTAATGACTTATCTTTGCTGTTTACCTTTACATGCTTCTCTTCATTCTTGTGTTTGAAAGTGAAATTTTCTTTTCAGCTGTGGTCCTTTCATGAAGAATGCTTGGAAGTCCTCTATTTCATTGAAAGACCAGTTTTTCCCTTGAAGTACTATACTCAGTTTTGCTGGGTAGGTGATTCTTGGTTTTAGTCCTAGTTCCTTTGACTTCTGGAATATCCTAATCCACACTCTTTGATCCCTTAATATAGAAGCTGTTAGATCTTGCCATATCCTGATTGTATTTCCACAATACTTGAATTATTTCTATGTAGCTTCTTGCAATATTTTCTCCTTAAACAGCAAACTCTGGAATTTGGCCACAATGTTCCTAGGAGTATATCTTTTTGGATCTCTTTCAGGTGGTGATGGGTGGATTCCTTGAATACTTATTTTGACCTCTGATTCTAGAATATTAGGGAAGCTTTCCTTGATAATTTCATGAAAAATGATGTCTAGGCTCTTGTTTTGATCATGACTTTCAGGTAGTTCCACAATTTTTAAATTGTCTCCCCTGGATCTATTTTCAAGGTCAGATGTTATTTCCAATGAGATATTCCAAATTATCTTCCATTTGTTCATTCTTTTGGTTTTGTTTTGTGATTTCTTGGTTTGTCAGAAAGTCATTAGCCTCCATCTGTTCCCTTCTCATTTTCAAAGAACACTGTACTTCATTGAGCTTTTGAACCTCCTTTTCCATTTGGCTAATTCTACTTTTTAAAGCATTCTTCTCCTCATTGGCTTTTTTGAACCTCTCTTGCAATTGAGTTAGCCTATTTTTCAAGGTGTTATTTTCTTCATCATTTTTTTTTTTTGGGTCTCCTGTAGCAAGACATTGACCCGTTTTTCATGCTTTTCTTTCATCTCTCTCATTTCTCTCCCCAGTTTTTCCTCCACCTGTCTAACTTGATTTTAAAATCCTTTTTGAGCTCTTCCATGGCCTGAGTCCATTGAAGATTTATTTTGGATATTTGGGATACAGAAGCCTTGACTTCTATGTCTTTCCTGATGGTAAGCATTGTTCTTTCTCATCCGAAAGGATGGGAGGAGATATCTGTTGACCAGAAAAGGAACCTTCTGTGGTTATATTTTTTCCCCTTTTGTGGGCATTTTCCCACCAGTTACTTGACTTGTGAGATTCCTCCCCACACCCACCTAGTCACACAGCCAGCACTTGTGGGCTGAGATATAAATGCTGCTGCCCAGCCTCAGGGCTTTCAGTGGGGGCAGGGCTGCCATTCAGTGTAAGATTAAATTCCAGTATTCAGGTTGTGGCAGGGCTTCCCTTCAGTGTGAGATTAAGTTCAGTTTTTCGGGTGAGGGGCAGGGCCACCAAATGGGGCTCAATTACCTCAGGGCGATTTTGTGGAGACCTTCAGTAATGGATTTGAGTTCCTGTCTGTTTTGGGAGCTCCTGTCAACTGCTGCCTCTGCTGCTGCCTCCTCCCAAGGGACCCGAGTTATGGACGACACACCGCACTCCCCTCTTGGCATGCCAAAAAGACTGTCTCACTGAATTTTGGCGTCTGTGGGTGGAGGGAACTCTGTGGCTGCTGGAGATTCTGTCCCTGAAGTCTGCTCAGATCTACTCCCTTTGGTGCCACGTGACCAAGGCACGGCTGGGCTCTGCTTTGGGTCTGAAGCACAACAGACCTTTGGTGTCAGTTTTTCAGGTCTCTCTGGAACAGAAATCTCCTTCACTCCGTTGCTGTGTGGCTTCTGCTGCTCCAACATTTGTAGGGAATTCTTCTTAACAGGTATTTTATGGGCTGTGGGTTAGGAGCAAGCATATATGTATCTTTCTACTCTGCCATCTTGGCTCCTCTCCCTACACTTAAATAAAATGTTTAATTTCTAATATGCTGAATATCAGTAGATATAACTGACCGAAACAAAACCTCTTTATGGGTTAAAAATCTTGAATAAATTTTAAGAGTCTAAGCAGTTTTAAGACTACTTTTTACCAAAGTAAAGTTTTACCAAAGTAAAAATTGCTGATTTAAATAACTATAGAATAAAATTAACTATTTTTCAGCTTCACTTCCAAATGTTCAGACATTCTTCAAAAATTTCATCTAGATACAGTAAACATTTTTTTTTCTTGCCTTGAGAAGTTGAGTGTCAAGTAGCTGCCTGGAGAAAATGTTAGTCAATGAATCTCAAATTACTAAAATGAGGAAGTTTTATTGGCAGAGCCAGAACAGTCTCAATAGCATCAATATGATAAGTGTGGTGGGGGAAGGAACCAAGATGGTGGAGTAGAAAGACTTACATATGCTAGCTCCGAACCCACAACCCATAAATTTCCTGTAAAAAGAACTCCCCACAATTCTGGAGCATTGGAAGCTACATAGCAACGGAGTGGAGGAGATTTCCATTCCAGACAGCCCTGAAAAACTGGCACCAAAGGTCCATCATGCACCAGACAGCAGAGCCCAGCCCTACCCTGGCTGTGCAGCCCCAAGAGGAGCAGATCTGAACACGTCTCAGTGACGGAACCTCCAGTGGTCATGAAGGTCCCTCTGCCCGCAGGCACACAGGTCAGTGAGAGAGAATTTTGCGCTGGTTGAGAGGGGAACGGGGTGGCTCCATAACTCAGGCCCCCTCAGGAGGCAGCAGCAGAGGCAGCAGTGGCCAGGGGCTCCCAGAGTAGACAGGACCTCAGATTCATTACTGAAGGTCTCTGAATAAACCCCCTGAGGGAATTGAGCCCTGTGAGGCGGTCGGGCCCCCACCTGAGAAACTGAATTTAATCTTACCCTAAATACACCCCCATGCACCACTGAGGACCCTGAAGCTGGGGAGCAGCATTTGAATTTCAGACACCAAGCACTAGCTGGGCAGATCTAGGCGGGGATGGAGAGGAATCTCAGAAGTCAAGTAACTGGCTGGGAAAATGCCCAGAAAAGGGAAGAAAAATAAGACCATAGAAGTATACTTTCTTGGTGAACAGATGTTTCCCCCTTTCATTTCTGATGAGGAGGAGCAATGCTTACCATCAGGGAAAGACATGGAAGTCAAGGCCTCTGTAACCCAATCACCAGAAATAGATATCCAATGGGTTCAGGCCATGGAAGAGCTCAAAAAGGATTTTTAAAATCAAGTTAGAGAGATTTAGGAAAAACTGTGAAGAAAAATGAGAGAGATGCAAGAAAAGCATGAAAAACGGGTCAATACCTTGGTAAAGGAGACCCAAAAAAATGCTGAAGAAAATAACACCTTGAATAATAACTAGGCTAACTCAATTGGCTAAACATGTTCAGAAAGCCAATGAGGAGAAGAATGTGTTCAAAAGCAGAATTTGTCAAATGGAAAAAGAGGTTCAAAAGTTCCCTGAAGAAAATAGTTCTCTCAAAATTAGAATGGAACAGATGGAGGCTAATGACTTTCTGAGAAACCAAGAAATCATAAAACAAAACCAAAAGAATGAAAAAAATGGAAGATAATGTGAAATATCTCATTGGAAATAACTGACCTGGAAAATAGATCCATGAGAGATAATTGAAAAATTATGGGACTACCTGCAAGCCATGATCCATAAAAAGAGCCTAGACATCATCTTTCATGAAATTATCAAGGAAAGCAGCCCTGATATTCTAGAACCAGAGGGCAATATAAAAATTCAAGGAATCCACCGATCAGCGCCTGAAAGAGATCCAAAAAGAGAAACTCCTAGGAACATAGTGGCCAAATTCCAGAATTCCCAGGTCAAGGAGAAAATATTGCAAGCAGCTAGAAAGAAACAATTCCAGTATTGTGGAAATGAAATCAGGATAACACAAGATATAGCAGCTTCCACCTTAAGGGATCAAAGGGTGTGGAATAGGATATTCCAGAAGTCAAAGGAACTAGGACTAAAACCAAGAATCACCTACCCAGGAAAAGTGAGTATAATACTTCAGGGGAACATATGGTCTTTTACTGAAATAGAGGACTTTGAAACATTCTTGATGAAAAGACCAGAGTTGAAAAAGCAAACAGCAATGAGAATTCAAAAGGGACTTACCAAAGTGAACTGTTTACATTCCTACATTGAAAGACAATATTTGTTACTCTTAAAACTTTTCAGTATCTGGGTAATTGGTGGGAACACACACACACATACACACACATGCGAGCATGCACACACACACATTTACACACGTGAACGCACACACATACAGAGACAGAGAGCACAGAGTGAATTGAAGAGGATGGGACCATATCTTAAAAGAAATTAAGGTACATGGTGAGAGAGAAATGTAGTGGGAGGAGAGAGGGTGAAATGGAATGGGGTAAATTTTATCTCATTGAAGAGGTAAGCAGGAGACTTTTTAGTGGAGTGAAAAAGAGGAGAGATGAGAATAAAACATGAAGTTTGCTCTCATCACATTCGACTAAACAAAGGAATAAAATGCACACTCATTTTGGTATGAAAACCTATCTTACAATACAGGAAAGTGGGGGAGAAGGAGATAAGCAGCATGTGGGGGGATGATGGAAGGGAGGGCAATGGGAGGAATGAGCAATTTGAAGTCAACACTTGGGGAGAGACAGGATGAGAAGAGAGAATAGAAACAATGGGGGGCAGGATAGGATGGAGGGAAATATAGTTAGTCTTACAGAACCTGACTATTATCAAAGTCATTTGCAAAACTGCACAGATATGGCCTATATTGAATTGTCTGCCTTCCCAAAGGGCATGGGTGGGGAGGGAGGGATGGGTAGAAGTTGGAAATCAAAGTTTTAGGAGCAACTGTTTAGTACTGTTCTTGCTAATAGGGTATAATAAATACAGTTAATGGGGAATAAAATGTCATCTGCCCGTACAGGATAAAAGAAAAGATGTGGACAAGAGAAGGGAGGGATGATAGAAGAGAGGGCAGATTGGTGATAAAGGAAATTAGAATGCTCGTTCTATTGGGGTGGGGGGTTGAGCAAATGGAGAGAAAATTTGGAACCCAAAATTTTGTGAAAATCAATGTAAAAAGTTAAATAAATACATTTATATTAAAAAAGTGTTGTGATAAGAAGAACTTCATCTTTCTGATTCCAACCTATCACTCACTGATTTGTAGTCAAAAGAGTACAAATTTGTGGAGTATATTTTTCATTTATAATGGGTAATACCATATCAGGAAGAAAGGGTGAAATAGTATCTAAAAACAGAAGAAAATGGAAATATTTCCATGAAACTGCAAAAATGAAAGAGAAAAGAAATGAAAATTAGCCAGAGTAATTGGCATCTTCTTGGTAGGTTATAGACTTGTAATCATTGATTTGATGACAATCAAATGTCATAATTTCATTGTCAATGAGTATCCAAAATATTCTCAACTGTTCTTCTGAATTTGTGAATCAAATACAGTCTTACATGGAATCTCTGGTCAGATATAGTTCTCCCAGTCATGAAATGTGATCTAACTATTTATTCCTCATATTGAAAGCACGGAAGATAGAAAGCTAAATATAAAGGATTTTGAATTATCCTAAAAATTGGTAAGCTAAATATTTTGAGAACTGTTGTTGCAAATAGAAAACTTAGAAGTTACTCATTAATATTTGGAAATGCTGAATTTCATTAATGAGTCTTAAAAGTGGGAAATAAGCGTTAATACGATACTTATTAATTTGAACTTTTCCTTTAGAATTTGTGAAAAATTTTCATTATTATCTTCATGATGTATTAAATGTTATGAATTATATTTGATCAGTATATCATTTATTATAACAGTTATACAGACATTTTTAAAATACCATTCAATATGACAAATGACTTCACAAAATCAATCAAAGATATTGAGGAAATATTTTCGTGTTACAATTTTTAGGAATATCGGAACAAGTCAAATAAGGAAACGTTAGTTTATTAAGCATGTATTTTTGCTAGGCCAGTACATTAAAAATATTATCCCATTAGTAAACTACATCTGTGGGAGACAGGTGATATGAAAACCTTCATTTTATATTTGAGGAAACTGAAAATATTAGAGGCTGAATAATTTGCCAGAGATTATTTATTTCTTAGAGTAAATTTCAACGGCTGAATTTGAACACAGGTGTTCCTGATTCTAGGCCAAGTGCTCTACCCACTGAAACATGAAACTATTTCTCCTGGGGCCAGAAATATCCTTAATAAAAATTATCAAAATGGCTTAAATAAGCCAGAAAGAGGGTAGTTTCATTTAGGGAGTGGAGCCAAGGTGGCAGATTAAAAGCAGGGACTTCTAGAGCTCTCCTCCCAAACTCAACCAAATACGTGTAAAAAATGATTAAACAAGTTCTGGAACTGCAGAACCACAGAATGATGGACTGAAGCAAATCTCCAACCCAAGACCCTCTGGAAATTCAATAAGAAGTGGCTATTACCCTGCACTGGGTACACAGCACAGTCCAATATGGGCCCTGCTGCCACAGATGGCAACTGAGCAGGCCTTGAGAAACTAAATCTCTGGGACATGTGGTGGTTTCCAGACCTTACAACCCCAAAACACTGAGGAAAAATTGGAAAGTCATTAGAAAAAAAAACTTGGTGGACCTGTGTGAGAGAGCAGAGTTCTCTGGCCCCAGTCCCAGGGTAGCAGAGGGGACAGAGGAGCCATAGTAGCACCAGTAGAAGGAGGGGTAGCATCTATTTCTGGAGCTCTAGGTCAAAGATTGTGGGGGGGAGTAAATCAAGTAGTCAACAGTATATGCCTCACCACCACTGCAAGCAGAGAACTGCCTTGACAAAGTAAATGGCTGGAGAAATGAGCAAAACCGAGAAAAAGAATCACACTATAGAATCTTACTTTGGTGACAAGGAGGACAAAAATATACAAACAGAAGACAAAAAAAGTCGAAACTCCTACATCCAAAGCCTACAAGAAAAATATAAATTGGTCTCCCTGCAAGAGCTCAGAAGGGTTTTTTAAAATCAAATTAAAGAAACAGAGGAAAAATTGGGAACAAATCTTATGTGTATGAGATAGTAACTCAGATGTGTTTTAACTTGAATGTCTCTAGTTATTTGTGATGTAGATACTTTTTTCAAATGATTATTTGTGGCTATTTTTTTTCTTTGGAAACTTTTTGTTTATATTCTTTGACTACTTATCAACTGAGGAACAAAGACTCCTGTATTTTAGTAAATGTGAAACATTTATCTGTACATTTGAGAAGTGAGACTCCCATGATAGAAACTTGCTGCAAACATTTTTTTTTCATTTTTCTTATTTTCTATTTTGGACTGCATTGTTTTTAATTGTGTAAAATGTACTTTTTAATATTACGTATTTAAAATTATACACTTTGTCTCCTATGAGCCTCTCTATATCATATTTGTTCATGAAATTCCCCATAGGGAAGGAGTGGCACTCTCATCTCTTCCATTTCTTTTCCTTTTCTTATTTCTATACCCAGTATTTATAATATAATATTGAATAATAAAGGTGATAATGGGCATCACTGCTTTTAACATGGTCTTGTGGAAGGCTTCTAATTTGTCTCCTTTGCAGATAATACTTGGAGATTTCTTTAGAAAAAATATCTTTTCCTTCTGTCATTTTCACTCCTACCTGATATTTCATGACATTTTTTGTGATCTCTTTGCAAAAATGTCAGAGTGGCTTGTTATTTCTTTTTCTATCTCAAATCATATTTAAGAAAACTGAGGTAACCAGAGTTAAATGGTTTGCTCAGCACCATTCTACTTTTAAGAGTCTGAGACTAGATATAAATTCAGGCAGCGTGTTCCTCCTCACTACAGGCATGACACTTTATCTATTATAAGTACCTAACTACCCCTTCACATAGATATTACTTATCATCTTATGGAAAGTTATATTTATTCCCATGCATTATAATGCTTTTCAATAGAAATGGATACCGAACTTTTCTTATAGATATGGTAAATTACGCTTAGGATTTCCTATTATTTAAAGAGATCTATATTCCTGTCTTAATTCTTATGATCAAAATGTATGAATTTTCTGTAATACTGCTGCTATCTCCTTAATAGTACTTGAATACTTTATTTAGTATCAATATTCATTAGGTAAATTTCTCTATAATTTTTTTCTCTGTTTTGGTTATTATTGGTTGAGTAATAACTACCATATTTATGTCATAAAAGTAATTTTATAAGACTATCTTAGCTTTTTTATTATTCAAATGGTTTATAAATTAAAGGAACTAAATGTTCTTTAAATGTTTGGCTGAAATTATTTTTGAATTCATGTAATACTGGGAATTTTTTCTTAGGGAAATGAGCTAGTCTATTTACAATATATTTTTCTTAGGTGGGTTTATTTAAATAATATATTTATTCTTTAAACTTGACCAGTTTATGTGTATGCATGTGCATATTAAAATATTCATCTATTTCACTTAGGTTATCAGATCTATTGACATAAAATTTGGCAAATGACTCTTAATTACAGCTTTAGTTTCATCGTTATTGGTGGTGAATTTGCAATTTTCATTTTTGATGCTGGTAATTTTCCATTCTTCTTTCTTTTATAAATCAATTGCCTAGTTTATTGATCTCCAAATAAAAGCAAGTTTTATATTGTTATTTCCTTGGTTTTGCTATTCTAAATTTTAAGGAGAAATATTAATTTCTCCTTTGATTTCCAGGATTTTCAATTTTCTTTTCATAATTTCAGCTTGTTCTTTTTTTCTTGTATTTTAAATACATGTCTAATTATGTGCTATTTCTCTATTTTATGAATATAAACATGTAGAGAATTAATTTTTTTAAGAGCACTACTTTGAAAGGGTACCAAAATAATAATATGTTGTCTTGTTATTCTCTTTAATGAAATTATTGGTTTTTTGCTTTGTTCTTGCACCCACTTACTCTTTAGATTTAGATGATTGCTTCTAATTAAGTTTTAATCAATGTTCCATTGTCCTTTATTAAATGCATTTGATTTAATTATGGTTTGAAAAGAAAACATTTAATATTTTTCCTTCTGCAGTTCATCGTGTGTTTTTTATGTCCCAATATATGATTAGTTTTGTGATGTTGCCAGAAACAGATGAGACAAAACCTAGTGCTTTCTATTTCCATTCAATTTTCTGAAGAGGTATAATGTGTCTAACTTTATTAAAACTTTTTCATCTCTTTAACTTCTTTTTTGTCCATTAGATTTATCAAGTTCTAAGAGCAAAAAATTTAACTGCTCCACTAGTATAATTTTAAAGTCTATTTCCTCATGACTCATATAAACTTTTCTTTAAGAATTTGGATATTGAGTCATTTGGTGCATTTATGTTTAGTATTGATATTACTTCATTTTTGCTGATTCCTCTTACAGAAATTTAGTTTCCCTGCTTATGTCCTTTAATTAAGTGTATTTTTGCTTTTTCTTAAAAATTTAAACTTATTGAGTCATTTTTGGTTTCTCTTTCATGTTAACATTTCTGTGTTTCTCTTTTGTCTTGTATTTGAATATAAAATTTTCTATTCAGCTTTGTATTTTCATCAGGAATGTTTGATAGGCTACTATTTCACTAACTATCCAATTTCCCCCTCATGCATTCTATTTAGTTTGGCTAGGTAAGTTATTCTTTCTGGAAATTCTAGCTTCTTTGCCTTCTGTAATATCATATTTCAGGGCACCTGCTCATTTAATGTGACAGGTGTTACATGTTTTGTTATACAGACTGACTCCATGTTCATATTCATATCATACCTGCCTTAACCTTAAACCAATAAGAATAAGATTTACTCTTCCCTCTTGCCTCCCTGTTGTTCTTCATTGCAAAAAGCTTTTTCTTGTCTTGCTTATGTGAGAGATAATTTACCCCTTTATACTTCTCCCTTTCTCTTTCTCATAATATATTCTTCTCTCAACACCTACTGGTATTTTTTTTACATATCATCCCTCAATATTCAAATCACCTTGTGCCCTCTGTCTATACGGATAGAATCCTTCCAACTACCCAGTACTGAGAAAACTCTCAAGAGTTACAATTATGATATTTCCATAAAGGAATGTAAAGAGTTCAAATTTAGCAAGTTCCTTGTGATTTCTCTTTCTTATTTATCTTTTCAGGTTTCTCCAGATTCTTGTGTTTGAAGGTCAAGTTCTCTATTCAGCTCTGGTCTTTCCATCAAGAATATTTGGAATTCCTCTATTTGATCATTTTCATCCTGAAGTATTATATTTAGTTTTGCTGGGTAGGTGAGTATTGGTTTTAATCCCAGATCCTTTGACTTCTGGAAACCGTACACCCAGCCCTCTAGTCCTTTAATGTAAAAGCTTCTAGATCTTGTGTTACCTTGATTGTGTTTCCACAATACTTGAATTGTTTCTTTTTGGCTACTTACAATGCTTTCTCCTTGAAGTGGGAACTGTGGAATTTGGTTGTAATATTCCTAGGAGTTTTCATTTTGGGATCTCTTTCAGGAGGCGATCTATGGGTTCCTTCAATGTCTATTTTATCCTCTGGTTCCAAAATATCAATACATTTTTCCTTGACAATTTCTTGAAAGATAATGTCTTGGGTCTTTTTTTATCATGGTATTCAGATAGTCCAAATATTTTAAAATTATCCCTCCAGGATCTATTTTTCAGTTCAGTTGTTTTTTTTTTTTTCCAAAGAGATATTTCACATTTTCTGCTACTTTTTTCATTCTATTGATCTTGTTTTACTTCTTCCTTTTTGTAACATCGTTATCTTCCCTCTCCTCCATTCTAATATTTAAGGAATTATTTTCTTCTGTGTGCTTTAAGACCTCATTTTTGTCTGTCCAATTCTGTTTTTTAAGGCATTCTTCTCATTGGCTTTTATTATTTTGTCAGTTGAGTTAATGTATTTTTTACAGTGTTATTTTATGCAGGATTACTTTTGGTCATTGTTAATAAGCAGTTGACTCGATTTTCGTGATTTAATTTTTTCCTTCAATTCTTCAATATTTATTTATTTATTTTTAGCTTTCAACATTCAATTCCAAAAAATTTTGTGTTCCAAATTTTCCTCCCATTTCTCCCCTCCTCCCTTCACAAAACACCATGTATTCTGATTACCTCTCCCCCCAATATGGCCTCCCTTCTATCATACTCTTTCTTTCCCTTAGGCACATCTTCCTTCTTTTCTTGTAGGGCAAGATAGATTTCTATATACCATTGCCTGAATTTCTAATGTCTCATTTGCATGCAAAAACAATTTTCAACATTCATTGCTAAAACTTTGAGATCCAACTTCTCTCCTTTCCTCCCTCCCCACCCATGCTCACTGAAAACACAAGCAATTCAACATAGGCTGTATATGTGTAGTTTTGCAAAAGACATTCATAATACTCATGTTGTGTAAGAATAACTATATATCTCTCCTTCCTATTCTGACCACCACTTATTCTATTCTTTCTTTTAACATTGTCTTTCCACAAAAGAGTTTGCTTCTTTTTTTAATATAAATCTATTTATTTTACTTTTTACATTCATTTTCAAAAAATTTTGGGTTTCAAATTTTCTCCCCATTTGTCCCCTCCCCCACCCCAATAGAACGAGCATTCCATTTTCCCCTATCACCAAACTGCCAGTTCTTCTATCATCCCTCCCTTCCCTTGTCCCCACCTTCTCTTTTGTCCTGTAGGGCCAGATAAATTTCTATTCCCATTACCTGGATTTCTTATTTCCTAGTAGTAAGAACAATACTCAACAGTTGTTCCTAGAACTTTGAGTTCCAACTGCTACCCATCCCTCCTTCCCCACAAATTCCCTTTGGGAAGGCAGACAATTCAATATAGGCCATATCTGTGTAGTTTTTCCAATGACTTCAATAACAGTCGTGTTGTATAAGACTAACTATCCTTCCTTCCAACCTATCCTGCCCCCCATTGTTTCTATTCTGTCTTTTGATTCTGTCCCTCCCCGAGTGTTGACTTAAAATAGCTCCCTCCTCCCATTGTCCTCCCTTCCATCATCCCCCTGCACCTTTCTTATCTTTTTCCCCCCACTTTCCTGTATTGTAAGACAGGTTTTCATACCAAAATGAGTGTGCACTTCATTCCTTTATTTAGTCGAATGTGGTGAGAGTAAACTTCATGTTCTTTTCCTCAGCTCTTCTCCTTTTCCCTCCACTAAAAAGTCTTCTGGCCACTTCTATGAGAGATAATTTTCCTCATTCCATTTTACCCTCTCTCCTCCCAATACATTTCTCTGTCACGGCTCACTTCAATTTTTTTTAAGATATGATCCCATCCTATTCAATCCACTCTGTGCTCTCTGTCTCTGTGTGCATGCAAGTGTGTATGTGTGGGTGCACACACGCATGTACATGTGTGGTGTGTGTGTGTGTGTGTGTGTGTGTGTGTGTGTGTGTGTGTAAGCCTACCAACTACCCAGATACTGAAAATTTTCAAGAGTTACAAATATTGCTTTTCCACGTAGGAATGTAAACAGTTCAACTTTGGTAACTCCCTTATGACTCTCTTTGCTGTTTACCTTTTCATGCTTCTTCTCATTCTTGTGTTTGAAAGTAAAATTTTCTTTTCAGCTCTGGTCTTTTCATCAAGAATGTTTCAAAGTCCTCTATTTCAGTAAAAGACCATATGTTCCCCTGAAGTATTATACTCACTTTTGCTGGGTAGGTGATTCTTGGTTTCAGTCCAAGTTCCTTTGACTTTTGGAACATCCTATTCCACACCCTTTGATCCCTTAAGGTGGAAGCTGCTATATCTTGTGTTATCCTGATTTCATTTCCACAATACTGGAATTGTTTCTTTCTAGCTCCTTGCAATATTTTCTCCTTGACCTGGGAATTCTGGAATTTGGCCACTATGTTCCTAGGAGTTTCTCTTTTTGGATCTCTTTCAGGCTCTGATCGGTGGATTCCTTGAATTTTTATATTGCCCTCTGGTTCTAGAATATCAGGGCTGCTTTCCTTGATAATTTCATGAAAGATGATGTCTAGGCTCTTTTTATGGATCATGGCTTGCAGGTAGTCCCATAATTTTTTAATTGTCTCTCCTGGATCTCTTTTCCAGGTCAGTTGTTATTTCCAATGAGATATTTCACATTATCTTCCATTTTTTCATTCTTTTGGTTTTGTTTTGTGATTTCTTGGTTTCTCAGAAAGTCATTAGCTTCCATCTGTTCCACTCTAATTTTGAGAGAACTATTTTCTTCAGGGAAATTTTGAACCTCTTTTTCCATTTGACAAATTCTGCTTTTGAACACATTCTTCTCCTCATTGGATTTTTGAACCTCTTTAGCTTATTGAGTTAGCCTATTTTTCAAGGTGTTATTTTCTTCAGCAATTTTTTGCGTCTCCTGTAGCAAGATGTTCACCAGTTTTTCATGCTTTTCTTGCATCTCTCTCATTTCTCTTCCCAGTTTTTCCCCCATCTGTCTAACTTGATTTTCAAAATCCTTTTTGAGCTCTTCCATGGCCTGAGCCCATTGGATATCTATTTCTGGTGATTGGGGTACAGAGGCCTTGACTTCTATGTCTTTACCTGATGGTAAGCATTTTTCTTTCTCATCAGAAAGAAAGGAGGAAACATCTATTCACCAAGAAAGTATTCGTCTATGGTCTTTTTTTCCCCCTTTTCTGAGCATTTTCCCAGCCAGTTACTTGACTTCTGAGACTCCTCTCTACCCCCGCCTCCCCTCTAGATCCGCCCAGCTAGTGCTTGTGGTCTGACATTCAAATGCTGCTCCCCAGCCTCAGGGCTTTCAGTGGTGGGCACGGCTGCTATTCAGTGTGATTAAGTTCAGTTGCTGAGATGGGGACAAGGCCACTTCCCAAGCTCATTTCCCTCAGGGGTTTTATGTGGAGACCTTCAGTAGTAGTTCCGAGCTCCTGCCTGCTTTGGGAGCTCCTTTCTGCTGCTTCCTCCTGCTGCTTCTTTCCGATGGGGCCTGAGTTATGGAGACACCCTGCTCCCCTCTTGGCCAGTCCAGAAGTCTCTCTCACTGACGTGTTCGACTGTGGGTGGGATGACCTTCACGGCCGCTGGAGATTCTGTCCCTGAAGCCTGCTCTGATCTGCTCCTCTTTGGGCCACACGGCCAGGGCAGGGCTGGGCTCTGCTCCGGGTTTGGTGTGTGATGGACCTTTGGTGCCAGTTTTCAGGGCTCTCTGGAACAGAAATCTCCTCTACTCCTTTGCTGTGCAGCTTCCACTCCTCCAGAATTTGTTGGGTGTTCCTCTTTACAGGTAATTACGAGTTGTGGGTTCAGAGCTAGCATATGTGAATCTTTGTACTCCAACATCTTGGCTCCTCTTTCCAAAAGTTTTTACTTCTTATTGTTTCCTCCTTCCCTTTTCCCTCCTTTCTATCATACCCCCACCCCACTTATCCCCTTCCCCTAATTTCCTATGAGGTAAAATAGATTTTCATTCCAAATTGAGCATGCATGTTATTCCATCCTTAAGTCAAATGTGATGAAAGTTTCACATTTTCCTTTTCACCATCTCTCTTTACCCCTCTGTTGTAATAGCTTTTTTTGACTCTTTTTTGAGCAATATTTTGTTCCATAATTTTTCTCCCTTTTTTCTCCCAATGTATTCCTCTCTCACCTCTTAATTTTAGGTTTTCAAATATCCTCTCTTTCTATTCAACTCACATTGTCCTGTGCCTACACACACACACACACACACACACACACACACACAGATTTATGTACATATATACATACACATATATATGCATATGTGTGTATGTATGTGTGTATATGTGTGTATATATATCTCTGTGTGTGCATTTGTGTGTGTATGTATGTAATCCCTCCAACTACCCAAATAATGAGAAAAGTTTTAAGAGTTAGAAACATTACCTTTCCATGTAGGAATGTAAAAAGTTCAGCTATAGAAAGTCCCTCATGATTTTTCTTTCCTCTTGACCTTTTCATGTTTCTCTTGTTTCTTGTGCTTGAAAGTCAAATTTTCTGTTCAGCTCTGGTCTTTTCATGAAGAATGCTTAAAAATCCTCTATTTTACTATATATTATATGCAGCTTTGCTGGGTAGGTGATGCTTGATTGTAATCCTAGTTCCTTTAATTTCTGGAATATCGTATTCCAAATGTTTTGATCTTTCATGTAGAAGCTGCTACTTCCTGTGTTATCCTGAAAGTGTTTCCACAATACTTGAATTATTTCGAGCTACTAGAATTATTTTCTCTTTGACATGAGAACTTTGGAATTTGGCTACAATTTTACTAGGAATTTCTCTTTTTAGATATCTTTCAGGAAGTTTTTGGTGGATGTTTTCAGTATTTATTTTATGCTCTGCTTCTGGAATATCAGCACAGTTTTCCTTGATAATTTCTTGGAACAATATCTCTAGCCTCTTTTTTTTGATCATGCCTTTCATATAGTCCAATAATTTTTCAGTTATCTCTCCTGAATCCATTCTCCATGTCAGTTACTTTTCCAATGAGATATTTCATATCATCTTCTATTTTTTCATTCTTTTGTTTTGTTTTGTAATTTCTTGGTTTCTCACAAAGTCATTACTTTCCATCTGCTGCATTCTAATATTCAAAGAATTTTTCTTGACTCTTTTATATGAAAGATAATTTGCCTCATTCTGTTTTTCTTTTTCTCCTTCCAATATATTCTTTTCTCACCTCTTGATTTCATTTTTTGAAATGATCCATTCCTATGGAAGTCATCTTGTGCCCTCTGTCTATATGTATAAAATTCCCTCCAAATACCGCAGTACTGACAAAATTCTCAAGATTTTAAATATTATCTTTCCCCGTAGGAATTGTAAACAGTTTAATTTTAGTAAGTCCCTTTTGATTTATCTTTTCTCTTTACTTTTACATACTTCTCTTGAATCTTGTGTTTGAAAATTAAATTTTCTTTTCAGCTTTTTTCTTTTCTTCAAGAATGCTCAAAAGTCCTATGTTTTATTGAATGACCATTTTCTCCTTTGACTTCTGGAATATTATGTTCCAAGCCCTGTGAACCTTTAATGTAGAACCTGCGAGATCCTGTGTTATCCTGATTGTATTTTCACAATCCTTGAGTTTTTTCTTTCTGGCTGCTTGTAATTTTTTTCTCCTTGACCTGGGAGCACTAGAATTTAGCTACAATATTGTTAGGAGTGTTCCTTTGGGAATCTCTTTCAGGAGGTGCTTGGTTTATTCTTTCGATACTTATTCTACCCTCTGGTTCTGGAATATCAGGGCAAGTTTACTTGATAATATCTTGAATAATGGTGTCTAAGCTGTTGTGGTTTTTTTTTGTTTGTTTTGTTTTTTATCATAGCTTTCACGTAGTCCCATAATTGTTAAATTGTCTCTCCTAGATCTATTTTCCAGGTGAATGTGGTTTTTATTTTTGTTTTTTTTTTTTTTTCAGTGAAATATTTCACATTATCTGTTATTTTTTCATTCCTTTGGTTTCGTTTTTATAATTTCTTGATTTTTCATATAGTCATTAGCTTCAATCTTCTCCATTCTAATCTTTAAGGGGATGCTTTCTTGGAACCAAGATGGTGGAGTGAGAACAACGACTCACCTAAGCTTGCAAGAGGTTTGGAACTCTCGGGTTACCATGGTCATGGTGCCCTCGGGAGAAATCTCTTGAGACGTCATGTCCTTGCATGGCTTAGGTGATGGACCACCCTTATGCAATAACCAACCTTCACAATTATCTTGAGCAAAAGCAACAAGAGTCAAGCACATAAGCTCAGCACGTAGCGTTTATAAACTTCTTGCATGAATGGAAGTAGATTGCCTATATATACTCTGATCTAGCTGAGAATAAATGAACTGTATACCATAATTCATCTCGCCTCATTCATTCACACCCCAAATAAAGATCTCATGCAGGCATGAGATCTTTGGGAATTTAACAAAGCTTTTGGACAAACTCCTTTGGATATCTCTGAAAGGAGAATCTGACCAAATTTTGGAGGTATAGAATCCAGTGGGAGACAGACTGTGGCAGATTCGGAGACCAGGACAGACTGGAAGGTCCATGGGAGGGATCTGTTCCCCTGAAGCATAGGGAGGGAGCCCACAGCACACTACACACCATGTCCAGTGCAGCAGATCAAAAGGGCTCCAGGAAACCCGAGACAGCAGCAGGTGAACTGACAGTGTGGCAACCAAGGGCGGGAGACCAGCAGAGCCAAGCATCAGTAAGTCACCTACTTGAACTTCTGGGAACCAGGATGGTGGACTGATCAGTAAATGCTCTCTCCTTCCCCCTTGATGATCTTGAAAGAACCATAAAATATTTCCCCAGAAAAATTATGGATCAGTGGAAACAGCAGAGGGGGCAAATAGTCTCATAAAACCTGAGGCTAGGAAAAATAGCTAAGGGTGGTTCCTCCTACTGTGGGGGAGGCAAACCAGAAGGACAGAGGACCCAGGATGGAGAAAACTTGCAGTAGGACTCAGGCAAGCCTCAGCACCAGGATAGGAGCCCCAGGAGGGGTGGGAACTCACACTAGCATCTAGGTGTGTCTCAGTACTCCAGGGGAAATGGGAAGACTGGGATCACCATCCCCTGAGCTTGCCTTTGCCTCAGTTCAGCTGAGGAGATCTCCTGTGACTAGACCAGCCCTCCTCCACACTTAACAAGGTAACCCCAGGGCTGATCAGGGAAACACAAAGCAAAAACCCTCTCTTAGCTTTTCCACATACATCAGCTCAACACCAAGTTCTGCAGCTTCTAACTGAAAGAAACAGAAGCCACAACACACAATCACCATCATGAATAAAAAAAGCAAAATAAGTGTGGAAAATATCGTAGAATCTTTCTATGGGGATAAGGACCAAAACACAAATACCAAAGAGGTCAGTAGTGAGACTGTAATTCCATCTATAAGTTCAGAAGGGCCTATGAACTGCTTGCATGGACAAACAGCTCTCCTGAAACAGCTGAAGAAGGAAATAGAAGAAAAACTGGCCAATGATTTAAAAAAAAAAAGAAATCTGCTGAGGAGAACATCTCTTTGAAAAGGAAAATTGAATAAGTGAAAAAGGAAGTACAAAAATTGACTGGAGAAAATAACTCCCTAAAAGGAACAGTTGGTCATATGGAATAAGCAAAAGAAAATCTAACTGGGAAAATTGGACAAATGGAAAAGGAAGTACAAAAGTTAACTGGAAAAAATAACTCCTTAAAAGGAACAATTGGACAGATGGAAAAGGAGATGCAAAAGCTAACTGAAGAAAACAATTTGATAAAGAATAGAATTGAGCAAGTAGAAACTAATGACTCAATGAGATAGCAAGAATCCATCAAACAAAATCTAAAGAATGAAAAGATAGAAGAAAATGTAAAATATCTAATTGGAAAAACAACTGATGTGGAAAATAGATCCAGGAGAGAAAATTTAAGAATTATTGACCTCCCAGAAAGCCATGATGGAAAAAAAAAAGAGTCTGGACAAGGGATTACTTTTTTTTCAGTGAGATATTGGACCACCTTTTCCATCTGGCCAATTTCGCTTTTTAGGGCATTCTACTTTCCATTGTCTTTTTGGATCTCTTTGGTCATTATGCTTAGTATATTTCTTACAGAATTATTTTCTTCAACAATTTTTTGGAGTCTACTTTAGCAAGTAGCTGACTCATTTTTCATAATTTTCTTGCATCACTCTATTTCTCTTCCCAATTTTTGCTGCTTCTCTTACTTGATTTCCAAAATTCATTTTAAAGTCTTCCATGGCCTGAGATAACTTCCTCTTTATTCTTGGAGGTTTTGGATGGAGGAACTTTGCCTTTGTTGTCTTCAGTTTGTATGTTTGGTCTTCATTTTCACCAAAATAAGATTCTGTATACTGATTCTTGTTTTATTTAGGGGATTTTTTTGCTTTTTGTTCATTTTTCCTATCATTTACTTGACTTTTGAGCTCTTTGTCAAGGTAGATTTCTGCTTCCAGTGGGGGTGGGGGGCATACTGTCAGCCACTCAATTCCCCCACAGTCTTTGGGCCTAGAGCACCAGAAATAGTACTGTCTCTTCCTCTGCTGCTGCTGTGACTATTGTGTGCTCCCCCACCCCAGTCCCCTTCTGCTGCCATGGGGTTGGGGCCAAACCACTCCACTCTCCCACACTTGTCCTACTGGCTTTTTCCACTGATCTTCCAATTTTTCCTTGGTGTTTTGGGCTCCTGAAGTCTAAATACTGCCACAAGTAGACGTGATTCAATTTTCACAAGGCCTGCTCAGTTTCCACCTCTGCCAGTGTGGCATGCGTCGCACTGTTTTCAAACATGTTGCTCTGTTTCCAGCATGGTGCAATTGGCACTTCCCAGTGACCTTCCAGGCTATCTTGGGCTGGAGCTTTGTTTCACTCCTTCATTTTCTGGATGCTGCAGCTCCAGATATTGTTTAGAGTTATTTTTAGAGGTATTAGGCTGGGCTTAAGGGCAGCCCTCTAGAAAATATTTGCTGTTATACCACTATCTTGGCTCCACTCTACAAGTGAATTAAAAAAAAAATCCTTAGGTGCTTCCATGGCATTTTGTTTTAACAACAAACTTATTCAGACGTCTAGAGTGTTATGTAAAATCAGTGGTGTATTCCAGGAGGTATACACTCATATTAAATAATGTTATGACCTTTCTCCCCTATGGCCTTCATGCTGACATACAATTCAAAAAGTTAATTGAATGCCATATTTAAAATAGGGATAATAATAACTTCCCAGGAGTGGCATCATGGAGTTATGGATTCATTCCTCACCTCAAATACTTTTCAGCTATGTGATCTTGGGCAAACAATTTACTTTATTCATATTTCAAGAAATCCTTCAAGATGTATTCACTAAATCCTTAATTCACTTGTAAACTAATTGTCTACATCAGCAGTTTCCTTCTGTTAACAAAAAATGCATATCCTATGGTACAACGACACAAGTAAATATTCAGAAATTGCAAGTGTGGTGATAAAAAATCATAAATGCCAACCTCAGGCAGTTTGTATCTGATGTTTACATAAAGGAGTATCACATTGCTAAGAATGACTAAGCAAAAAGAGCTTATTCTAGAAGAAAATTCCATAGAAAAAAGAGTAGTTTCATGGTAAAATGAAATGATTATGCAAATATAGGAGATGTTAAGGAACGAAAGATGTCAAAGGATACTCAAAGAACTTAAAGGACATTAAGAGTAGCCGAATAAAATCATTCCAGAAACATATTCTGAAGCGAGTCAGCTACTTCCTATAGAGGACCCAGAAAATGCTGAGGAAAATAACACTTAAAAAATAGACTAACTCAAACAGCAAAAGAGATACAAAAAGTCAATGAAAAAAAGAATGACTTAAAAAGTAGAAATGGACAGATGGAAAAGGAGGTCCAAAAATTCATTGAATAAAATAATTCCTTAAAGAATAGAATGGACCAGATCTAACCTAATGACTTTATGAACAATCAAGAAATTGTGAGATAAAGTCAAAGGAATAAAAAAATAGAAGACAACGCGAAATATCTCATTGGAAAAAAAAAGTAATCTGGAAAATAGATCCAGGAGAGACAATTTAGAAAATTATTGGACAATCTGAAAGCCCTGACCAAAATAAAGAGCTTAGATATCATCTTTCAAGAAATTATCAAGGAAAACGGCCCTGACATTGTAAAATCAGAGAGTAAAAGAGATATTGAAAGAATTCACCAATTATCTCCTGAAAGAGTTGCCAAATAGAAAATTCCTAGGAATATTGTCGCCAAATTCCAGAGCTCTGAGGTAAAGGAGAAAATATTACAAGGCAGACTGAAATAAACAATTCAAGCATTGTGAAAATACAATGAGGATAACAGAAGATCTACAGCTTCTATAATAAGGAATCAGAGAACTTAGAATATGATATTCCAGAGGCCAAAGGAGCTAGGATTAAACGCAAGAATCACCTACCCAGGAAAACTTAGTCTAATACTTCAGGGGAATGACTGTCACTTCATGAAATAGAGGACTTTCATGTATACTTGTTGAAACAATGAGAACCAAATAAAATTTTTTCTATCAAACACAAGAATCAAAAGAAGCACGATGAACATTCAACAAAGTAAGTGATTTCCAGACCTGCAGACAAAAAGGCCAGTAATCAAGAGAAAATTCGATCTTCAAATACAGGTATCAAAAGAGGCATAAAAAAGGTAAATAGAGGAAAAGAAAAACTTTTTACTCAATTTTGTGAAACCATTTAACTCCTTAATAAGTGAAGATGACACTTCTTCATCTTGAGAATTACACATGTATTACGAAATATAAAAGGCAGGGAGTGGAGCCAAGATGGCTAAGTAGAAAGATGTAATTATAATAACTCTTCCCACACAGGCCATAAAATACCTATAAAGAAAGACTCTCAACAAAATCTAGAGCAGCAGAAGTGGAGAACAACATAGTGGAGGAAATTTCCAGCCCATGGACTCCTGGGTCCTAGTGCAATGTTCCAACCTTCCCCTGCCCCCGGCTTCGGTTCTTCTCTTTTACCTCCACCACAGTAAGGGGAATCCCCTTTAGTTACTTTACTGACCTCTGGTGCTTCCAGACAGCTTCTGCATCCACTTCTTCCAGCCCCTTCTGCTGATCCCACTGATCCAAGATTTTTCTGGGTAAGTATTTTGTGGATCTTTTGAGGAGACAGAGAGAGAATTTACTAATCACTCAATCATTTTGGCTCCCAGAAGTTCATATAGGTGACTTATAGACGTTTTATCTGTGGTCTGAAAAACTCGGGAGCAGCTGTGCTTTATACCTGGGGCCCAGCAACTGTCACTCACTTGGCTCCACTGATCTCCTGACCTGGATTGCCACTCTGCTGTTCTGCCATGTTGCCTCTGGTTCAGGCTGCCCAAGAACTTTCCTGTTCAGACCTGCTGCTGCCCTATGGCATCTTTAGAAACCAGCTCAAAGTTGTTTGCTTTTTGTTTATTGTATTTATTTATTTTTTCATTTTCTTTTAAGTGAGATAATTTGCCCCATCCTATTTCTCCCTTCCCCCTCCCAATATATTACTCTTTAAACCCTTAAGTTTATATTTTTAGATACTCCTATTCAACTCAACCTGTGGCTTCTGCATATATGCATAATCAAACTGGAGGCGAGGTGGGTGTGAAGAGGAAAGTCTAGCAAGATTCCGTGGACAAATATCTCTGCTTACTCCCGACCAGTGTACACGATGGATTGTACAACCTTGGAAGAACTGAGATCTTACAGATCTCCAGCGTATACCCTACCCTTCACAAAGGACTCAAAAGTCAAGTAACTGGTTGGGAAAATGTCCAAAAAAAGGGGGAAAAATTGAGACTACCTAAGGTCACATTCTTGGTGAACAACTATCTTCTCCCATCCTTTTGGATGAGGAATAAGAACACTTAACATCAAGAAAAGACATATAAGTCAAGGCCTCTGTATCCCAAATATCCAAAATGAAAAGAATGAAAAACTGGAAGATAATGTGAAATATCTCACTGGAAAAAACAACTGACCTGGAAAATAGATTCATGAGAGAGAATTTAAAAATTATGGGATTATCTGAAATCTATCACCAAAAAAAAAGAGCCTAGACATCATCTTTCATGAAATTATCAAGGAATATTACCCTGATATTCTAGAATCAGGGGGGAAATAAATATTAAAAGAATCCACAGATCACTTCCTGAAAGAGATCCAAAAACAGAACTTCCGAGGAACATTACAGAGAAATTCCAGAGTTTCCAGGTGAAAGAGAAAATATTGCAAGCAGCTAGAAAGAAACAATTCAAATATTGTGGAAATACAATCAGGGTAACACAATGTCCAGTAGCTTCAACATTAAGAGATCGAGGAAGGTGGAACATGATACTCCAGAAGTCAAAGGAACTAGGAATAAAATGAAGAATCACATACCCAGCAAAACTGAGTATAACACTTTAGGGGAAAAAATTGTGTTTCAGTGGAATACAGGATGTTCAAGCACTCTTGAAGAAAAGACCAGAGCTGAAAAGAAAATTTGACTTTCAAACAGAAGAAACAAGAGAAGCATGAAAAGGTAAACAGCATAGAGAAATTATAACAGACTTACTAAAGTTGAATTGCTTACATTCATACATGGAAAGACAATATTTGTAACTCTTGAAACTTTTGTCAGTATCTGGGTAGTTTGTGGGATTACATAAACACACACACACACACACAGAGAGAGAGACAGGGAGAGAGAGAGAGAGAGAGAGAGAGAGAGAGAGAGAGAGAGAGAGAGAACAAGGTGAGTTGAATAGGATGGGATTATATCTTAAAAAAATGAAATTAAGGACAGAAAGGGGAATATATTGGGAGGAGAAAGGAAGAAGTGGAATGGGGCAAATTATCTCTCATAAAACAGGGAAGTAAACGACTTCAATGGAGGGAAAAAGGGGGAGGTGGGAAAGAAACCATGAAGCTTACAGTCACCACATTCAACTCAAGGAAGGAATAAAATGCAAGCTCATTTTTATGTGGTAACCTATCTTACAATACAGGAAAGGTGGAAGAAGGGGATAAGTGCCAGGGTGATGGCGAAAAGGAGGGCAATGGGAGGAAGGATCAATTAGAAATCAATACTACTGGGGAGGGATAGTCCAAAGAGAGAATAGAAGAAATAGAGGGTGTGGGGAGGAGCCAAGATGGCGGAGTAGAAAGACTCATGTAAGCTAGCTCCGAACCCACAGCCCATAAATTTCCTGTAAAAAGAACTCCCCACAAATTCTGGAGTACTGTAAGCCACACACCAACGTAGTGAAAGAGATTTCCGTTCCAGAGAGACCGGGAAAGCGGTCCACAGGGGTCTGTCGCACTCTGGAGAGTGGAGCCCACCCCTGAGCTGTGCTGGCCGTGTGACCCCAGAGGAGAAGATTAGAACAGGCTTCAGGGATGGAGCCTCTGTTAGCCTCAAAGGTCCCTCCACCCACAGGCGCTCCAGGTCAGTGAGAGAGACTTCTGGGCTGGCTGAGAGGGGAGCAAGGTGTCTCCATGACTTGGGCACCTGGGGAGGCAGAGGCAGAGGCAGCGGCAGAGGCAGCAGCGGCCCGCGACTCCCCAAGAAGGCAGGAGCTCCATTACCGAAGGGATCTGCATAAACCCCCTGAGGGAACTGAGCCTGGGAGGTGGCCCTGGACCCACCCAAGCACCAGAACTTAAGCTCACATGGAATAGCAGCCAAACCTGCCTTGGAAAGCCCTGAGACTGGGAAGCAGCATTTGAATCTCAGACCCCAAGCACTAGCTGGGAAGATCAAGGCAGGGGTGGAGAGGAATCTCAGAAGTCAAGTACCTGGCTGGGAAAATGCCCAGAAAAAGGAAGCAATATAAGACCATAGAAAGCTACTTTCTTGGGGAAGAGATGTTCCTTCCTCCTTTCATTTCTGATGAAGAAGTACAATGCCTGCCATCAGGGAAAGACGGGGAGGTCAGGGCTTCTATATCCCGGATATCCAAGGTGGATATCCGGTGGGCTCAGGCCATAGAAGAGATTAAAAGGGATTTTGAAAATAAAGCTAGACAGGTAGAGGAAAAACTGGGAAGAGAAATAAGAGAGATGCAAGAAAAGCATGAAAAACAGGTCAATACCTTGCTAAAGGAGACCCCCCCAAAAAATGCTGAAGAAAATAACACCTTGAAAAATAGGCTAACTCAATTGGGAAAAGAGGTTCAAAAAGCCAATGAGGAGAAGAATGCTTTCAAAAGCAGAATTAGTCAAATGGAAAAAAGAGGTTCAAAAGCTCACTGAAGAAAATAGTTCTCTCAAGATTAGAATGGAACAGATGGAATCTAATGACTTTCTGAGAAACCAAGAAATCACAAAACAATATCAAAAGAATGAAAAAAAAGGAAGAGAATGTGAAATATTTCAATGGAAAAACAACTGACCTGGAAAATAGATCCAGGAGAGACAATTTAAAAATTATGGGACTACCTAAAAGCTATGATCAAAAATAGAGCTTAGACATCATCTTTCATGAAATTATCAAGGAAAACTGCCCTGATGTTCTAGAATCAGAGGGCAAAATAAGTATTGAAGGAATCCATCAATCACCACCTGAAAGAGATCCAAAAAGAGAAACTCCTACGAACATTGTGGCCAATTTCCAGAATTCCCAGGTCAAGGAGAAAATATTGCAAGCAGCTAGAAAGAAACAATTCCAGTATTGTGGAAACACAATCAGGATAACACAAGATCTAGCAGCTTCTACATTAAGGGATGGAAGGGCATGAAATAGCACATTCCAGAAGTCAATGGAACTAGGACTCAAACCAAGAATCACCTACCCAGCAAAACTGAGTATAATACTTCAGGGGAAACTATGGTCTTTCAATGAAACACAGGACTTTCAAGCATTCTTGATGAAAAGACCAGAGCAGAAAAGAAAATTTGACTTTCCAACACAAGAATGAGAAGAAGCATGAAAAAGTAAACAGCAAAGGGAAGTCATACGGGACTTACCAAAGGTGAACTGTTTACATTCCTACATGGAAAGACAGTATTTATAACTCTTAAAACTTTTCAGTATCTGGGTAGTTGGTGGGACCACACACACACATGTACACACGTGCATGCACACACACATACACACATGCACAAACATACAGAAACAGAGAGCACAGAGTGAATTGAATAGGATGGGACCATATCTTAAAAGAAATTGAGGTAAATGGTGAGAGAGAAATGTACTGGGAGAATAGAGGGTTAAATGGAATGGGATAAATTATATCTCATTCAAGAGGCAACAGGAGACTTTTTAGTGGAGGGATAAAGAGGAGAGCTGAGAATAAAACATGAAGTTTACCCTTATCACATTCGACTAAAGGAAGGAATAAAATGCACACTCATTTTGGTATGAAAACCTATCTTACAGTACAGGAAAGTGGGGGAGAAGGAGATAAGCAGGGAGGGAGGGACGATGGAAGGGAGGGCAATGGGAGAAGGGAGCAATTTGAAGTTAACACTCGGAGAGGGAGAGGATCAAAAGATGGAATAGAAACAGTGGGGGGCAGAATAGAATGGAGGAAAATACAGTTAGTCTTAACGCAACACAACTGTTATCGAAGTCATTTGCAAAACTACACGGATATGGCCTATATTGAATTTTCTGCCTTCCCAAAGGGATCGCGTGGGGAGGGAGGGATGGTGAGAATTTTGGAACTCAAAGTTTTCGGAACAACTGTTGAGTATTGTTGTTGCTACTAGGAAATAAGAAATACAGTTAATGGGAAATAGAAAGTCATCTGGCACTACAGGACAAAAGAGAAGATGGGGACAAGAGAAGGGAGGGATGATAGAAGAGAGGGCAGATTGGTGACAGGGAAAATTAGAATGCTTGATGTATTGGGGTGGTAGGAGGGGATAAATGGGGAGCAAATTTGGAATCCAAAATTTTGTAAAAAGTTAAATAAATAAATTTATATTAAAAAAAGAAATGCAGGGGGCAGGATAGGATGGAGGGAACTACAGTTAGTCTTATACAACACAACTATTATGGAAGTCATTTGCAAAACTACACAGATATGCCCTAGATTGCATTGCTTACCTTCCCAATGGGGATGGTGGTGAGGGAGGAAGGAAGAGAAGTTGGAACTCAAAGTTTTAGGAACAACTGTTAAGTACTGTTCTTGCACACAACTGGAAATAAGAAATATAAGTAATGGAGTATAGAATATTATCTTGGCCTACAGTATAAAAGAGAATATGGGGAAGAGGGAAGGGAGGAATATTAGAATGGAGGGCTGGTTGATGATGGGAGTAAATAGAATGCTCTGAGTTTTGGGGTGGGGGTAGGGGAGAGAAAGGGAGAAAATTTGGAACTCCAAATTTTGTGGAAATGAATGTTGAAAACAAATAAAAAAAGAAAAGGAAAAATATAAAAGGGGTATACATAGAATGAGGGAATATGTATAAAGAAAATCATGTGATAATAAACATGTGATTTAAGTATGCGAAACAATTCTAATAGGAGATGTGAAAAAGAGGAAGTGGAAAATGGTAAATTACATCACAGGGAGAAATACAAAATTATACATTTTATATATATATACATATATATATTTGTGTGTGTGTATGTGTATGTGTTTATATATATATACACACACATGATATACATTATACAATTATAAAATTATATACATATATACAATATATACATTATGCAAAAAAAATACAAAATTATAGTAGAGGGAAGGGGGGGTGGGGTATACGAGCATTGTTTGAGAGGTACTGTCATGTGATTTGTTTCCAGGAAGGAACAATAAACTTAATTAACTATATAAATCTAACTACCTATATAGGCAGTACGAGGGGAAGGGGGAATAGATGCAAGGGGAAGATGAAAGTGAGGGAAGAAGTAGTAAGGATAAAGGGGAGTAAAAGTGAGGAGGGCTGAAAGAAGGAAGGGAAGAGTACCGAAGTTGGTGGCCAAAAGTGAAAACTCTATTAAGGAGGGGAAGGGACACACAAGAACTAAAAGGATAAATGATGGGAAAGAAGATGCAGGGAAAGACAGAGATTGTAATTGTAACTGTGAATGTTAGTGGAATAAACTCTCCCATTAAACGGAATTGTACAACACAATGGATTAAAAGCCATAATCCAACAATATGCTGTGTACAAGGAGCACGTTTGAAATGGAAGGATACACACAGGGTAAAGTCAAAAGTTTGGAGCAGAATATATTATGCTTCAATTGATGTAAAAAAAGCAGTAGCAATCCTATTCTCAGACAAAACAAAAGCAGAAATATATCTAATCAAAACAGGTTAGGAAGGAAACTATATAACGCTAACACACACCATAGACAATAAAGCAATGTCATTACTAAACATGTATGCTCCAAGTGGTATAGCATCCAAATTCTTAAAGGAGAGCTGGGGAAGTTGCAGGAAGAAATAGACAGCAAAACTAAACTAGGGAGGGTCCACAAACTCCCCCTCCTTGATCTTGATACATCTAACCACAAAATAAACAAGAAAGAAGTTAAGGTGGTAAATAAAACTCTTGAAAGAGAGGATATGATAGAACTCTGGAGAAAATTGAATGAGGATAGAAAGGAATATAATTTTTTCTCTGCAGTACATGGAACGTACACAAAAATTGACCATGTTCTAGGGCATAAAAACTTCACATTCCAATGTAGAAAGGCACAGATGGTCAATGCATCCTTCTCAGTTCATAATGCAACAAAAATTATATGTAATAAAAGGCCATGGAAAGATACACCAAAATTTAATTAGAAAGTAAATAATTTAATACTAACCAAGGAGTGGGTTAAATAAAAAATCATAGAAATAATCAACAACTTCATTTAAGAGAATGACAATAATGAGAAAACCTACCAAATCTCATACTGCAAAACCATACTTATACTGCAAGAGCAGTGCTTGGGGGAAGTTTTATATCTTTGAATGTCTACATGAACAAAATAGAGAAAGAGAAGATCAATGAAGGGGCATGCAGTTGAAAAAGCTAGAAAAAGAGAAAATTTAAAATCCCCAATTAAATACCAAATTAGAAATACTGAAAGCCAAAGGTGAGAGTAATAAAATTCAAATTAAGAAAACTATTGAACTAATAAATAAAACTAATAGTTGGGTTTGTGAAAAAAATAATAAAATTGATAAATCTTTGGTAAATTTGATTAAAACACAAGAAAGGAGAAAACCAAATTACAAATATCAAAAATGAAAGGGCTGAATTCACCTCCAATGCAGAGGAAATTGAAACAATAATTAGACATTACTTTGTCGAACTTTATCCCAGTAATTTCAGCAATCTAAATGAGATGGATGACTATTTAATATATATATATATATATATATATATATATAAATTCCTCAGATTAGCAGAAGAGGAATTTGAATAGTTAAACAATTTTATCTCTGAAAAAGAAACCGAGTAAGCCATCAATGAACTCCTTAAGAAATAATCTCAAGAGTCACATGCATTTAAAAGAGAATGCTATCAAACATTTAAATAAAAGTTAATTCCAATAGTATATAGACGATTTGGGAAAATTGGGGGAGAAGGTGTGCTACCAAATTCTTTTTATGAAATAAATATGGTTTTGATATGAAAACCAGGAAGAGACAAAACAGAAAAAGAAAATAATAGGCCAATTTTTCTTTTTATTTATTTATTTGTTTATTTATTTAGTTTTTTACAATCATTTTCACATAATTTTGGGTTCCAAATTTCCTCCCCTTTTTAACCCCTCCCCCCACCCCAATACCCCAAGCAATCTAATTTCCCTATCTCCAATCTGCCCTCTCTTCTGTCACCCCTCCCTTCTCTTGTCTCCACCTTCTCTTTTCTCCTGTAGGGCCAGATGACTTTCTATTCCTCGTTAACTGTATGTCGTCTTTCCTAGTAGCAACAGCAATACTAAACAGTTGTTCCTAAAACCTTGAGTTACAAATTCTCCCCATCCCTCCCTCCCTCCCCACTCAATCCCTTTGGGAAGGCAGGCAACTCAATATAGGCCATATCTGTGTAATTTTGCAAATATCTTCCCTGATAGTCGTGTTGTATAAGACTAACTGAATTACCGTCCATCCTACCCTGCCCCTCATTGTTTCTCTTCTGTCTTTTGATCCAGTCCCTCCCCAAGTGTTGACTTCAAATTGCTCCCTCCTCCCTTTGCCCTCCCTTCCATCATCCCCCCCTTCCTTATCTCCTTCTCCCACACTTTCCTATACTGTAAGATAGGTTTTCATACCAAAATGAGTGTGCACTTTATTGCTTCCTTTAGTCAAATGTAATGAGGGTAAACTAATTGTTTTTTTTTTCCTCAGCTCTCCTCTTTTTCCCTCCACTAAGAAGTCTCCTACTTGCCTCTTAAGTGACATATAATTATCCCATTCCATTTCACCCTCTTTCCTCCCAGTACATTTCTCTCTCACCATTTACCTTAATTTCTTTTAAGATATGGTTCCATCCTATTCAGTTCACTCTGTGCTCTCTGTCTCTGTATGTGTGTGCATGTGTGTATGTGTGTGTGCATGCATGCATGTACGTGTGTGTGTGGTCCCACCAACTACCCAGATACTGAAAAGTTTTAAGAGTTACAAATATTGTCTTTCCATGTAGGAATGTAAACAGTTCACTTCTGGTAAGTCCCTTAAGACTTCTCTTTGCTGTTTTCTTTTTCATGTTTCTTTTCATTCTTGTGTTTGAAAGTCAAATTTTCTTTTCAGCTCTGGTCTTTTCATCAAGAATGCTTGAAAGTCCTCTGTTTCATTGAAAGACCGTATATTCCCCTGAAGTATTATACTCAGTTTAGCTGGGTAGGTGATTCTTGGTTTGAGTCCTAGTTCCTTTGACTTCTGGAATATCCTATTCCAGGCCCTTCGATCCCTTAATGTAGAAGCTGCTAGATCTTGAGTTATCCTGATTGTATTTCCACAGTACTGGAATTGTTTCCTTCTAGCTGCTTGCAAGATTTTCTCCTTGATCTGGGAGTTTTGGAATTTGGCCACAATGTTCCTAGGAGTTTCTCTTTTTGGATCTCTTTCAGGTGGTGATCGAAGGATTCTTTCAATACTTATTTTGCCCTCTCGATCTAGAATGTCAGGGCAGTTTTCCTTGATAATTTCATGGAAGATGATATCTAGGCTCTTTTTTTGATCATGGCTTTCAGGTAGTCCCATAATTTTTAAATTGTCTCTCCTGGATCTATTTTCCAGGTCAGTTGTTTTTCCATTGAAATATTTCACATTCTCTTCCATTTTTTTCATTCTTTTGATATTGTTTTGTGATTTCTTGGTTTCTCAGAAAGTCATTAGACTCCATCTGTTCCATTCTAATTTTGAGAGAACTATTAAATTCAGTGAGCTTTTGAAGCTCTTTTTCCATTTGACTAATTCTGCTTTTGAAAGCATTCTTCTCCTCATTGGCTTTTTGAACCTCTTTTACCAATTGAGTGAGCCTATTCTTCAAGGTGTTATTTTCTTCAGCATTTTTTTGGGTCTCCTTAACCAAGGTATTGACCCGTTTTTCTTACTTTTCTTGCATCTCTCTCATTTCTCTTCCCAGTTTTTCCTCCGCCTGTCTAACTTGCTTTTCAAAATCCTTTTTGAGCTCTTCCAAGGCCTGATCCCACCCGACATCCCCCTGGGGTTTCTGGGGTGCTGAGGCCCCACCTTCCACGTCTTTCCCTGATGGCAAAAATATTTCCTCGTCCTCGTCAGATCCGAATGTCGGGATCATTTGCATTTGTTGCAAAAAACTCTCTACAGTCTTATTTTTCTTCCCTTTTCTAGGCATTTTCCCAGCCAGTTACTTGGCTTCTGAGATTCCTGTCCACTCCCGCCCAGATCCGCCCAGCTAGTGCTTGGGCTCTGAGATTCAAATGGGCTTTTCGTGCCGTTAATCAATATGAGCTTTAATTCTGGTGCTGGGGTGGGGGCTGGGCCGCCTCCCAGGCTCAGCTCCCTCAGGGGCTTTATGCAGAGACTTTCAGGAATGGAGCAGGTGGGGGGGGCGCCTCCCAAGCTCAGTTCCCTCAGGGGCTTTATGCAGAGGCCTTCAGTAAAAGAGCGGGGTGGGGCAGGGCCATCTCCCAGGCTCAGCTCCCTCAGGTTGTTTATGCAGAGACCTTCTGTAATGAGGATCCTGCCTGCTGCTGGGGGGAGTCTGGGGCCGGCCGCAGCTGCTGCTGACTCCGTTGCCGCCCATGCCTCTGCCTCTGCTGCTTCTCGCCCCCGTCTGTGCCGACACCGCTTCCTCCCGAGGGCCCCGAGTCATGGAGACACTCCACTCCCCCTCTCGTCCAGCCCAGCCTTCTCTCTCACTGACCTGTAGCTTCTGTGGGTGGAGGGACTTTCCCAGCTGCCGGAGCTTCCGTCCCTGAAGCCTGCTCAGGTCAGCTTCTCTGGGGCCTCAGCCAGGGCAGCGCTGGGGTGGGGTCCACTTTCCGGGGCGCGACGGACCCTGGGGACGGGTCTCCAGGGCTCCCTGGAACGGAAATCTCTTCCACTCCGTTTCTTTCAGTGGTCCAGAAGTTATGGGGGTCTCTTTTTACATTAATTCTATGGGCTGTGGTTTCGGAGCTCGTAAATGTGCATCCTTATACTCCGCCATCTTGGTTCCGCCCCCGGCCAATTTTTCTAATGAATATTGATGCAAAAATTTTAAATAAGATTTTAGCACAAAAATACAGCAACTTGTCACAAGAATAATACATTATGATCAGGTAGCATTCATACCACGAATGCAAAGCTGGTTCAATATTAGGAAAACTAGTAGCATTATTGATCATGTCATCAACAATACTAACAGAAATCACATTATTATCTCAATAGATGAAAAAAAAGTTTTTGACAAAATACAACACCCATTCCTAATAAAAGACTGGAGATAATAGGAATAAAGAAAATTTTCCATAAAATACTAAGCACAATCTGTATAAAACTTTCAGCAAGCATTATATGCAATAGAGATAAGCAAGATGCATTTCCAATAAGATCAGGGGTGAAATAAGGATTTCATTGACACCACTACTATTTAATATGGTACTAGAAATGTTAGCTGTAACAATTAGAGAAGATAAATAAAGTGAAGGACTTTGAAGAGGTAAAGAAGAAAATAAGTTATCACTCTTTGCAGATGGTAATATGATATCCTCAGAGAATCCCAGAGAATCAAGTAAAAAATTACTTGAAATAATAAACAACTTTGGGAAATTTGCAAGTTACAAAATAAAACCACACAAATCTTCTGCATTTCTATATATTGGTAACAAAGCCCAATAGCAAGAGATATGAAAACAAACTCAGGGACTATGTGAAGAGAATTACAAAACACTTTTAGCACAAATAAGATCAGATCTAGGTAAGTGGAAAAACACTTGTTGCTCATGAGTGGGTTGAAGTAATATTATAAAAATGACAATTCTACCTAAATTAGTTTACTTATTTAGTGCCATACCAACCAAACTATCAAATAATTATTTTCTAGCGTTAGGAAAAAATATTAAATTTCGTCTGGAAGAACAAAAATTTCAGAATATCAAGGGGACTAATGAAAATAAATGCTAGGGCAGGTGGTCTAGCGCTACCAGATCTCAAATTGAATTATAAAGCAGCAATTATCAAAACCATTTGGTACTGGCTAAGAAACAGAAGGGTAGACAAGTGAAATAGGCTAGGTACTCAAGACACAGTAGGCAATGAATATCGAAATGTACTGTTAGATAAGCCCAAGGACCCCAGCTTCTGGGATAAGAACTCTCTCTTCAACAACAAAATTTCTGGGAAAACTGAATAACAATGTGGCAGAAATTAGGCATAGACCAATGCCTGACATTGTAGACAAGAAAAAAGTCCAAACGGGTAAACAATCTAGGTACAAAGATTGATAATAAGGAAAAATTGGTGGAGCAAGGAAGAGTATATTTATCAGATTTATGGAGAAGGGAAGAATTTTTGACAAAAGAACAGATAGAGAGCATTGGATAATTTTGATTACATTAAGCTGAAAAGTTTTTGTACAACCAAACCCAATGCAACTAAGATTTGTAGGAATGCAGAAAACTGGGAAAGAATTTTTGGAGCTAATGTCTGTGATAAAGGTCTCATTTCGAAAATATATAGAGAATTCAGTCACACAAGTTATTCCCCAATTGATAAATGGTCAAAGATAGTAACAGGGAGTTTTCAGTGGAAGAAACTGAAGATGTCTATAGTCATATAAAAAAATATTCTAAATCACTACTGATTATAGAGATGCAAATCAAAACCACTATGAAGTAACACATCACACCTATCAGACTGGCCAACATGACAGAACAGAAAAATGATAAATGTTGGAGAGAATGTGGGAGAGCTGGAACACTAATTCATTGTTAGTGGAATTGTTAGCTGATGCAAGTATTCTGGAGAGCAATTTTGGAACTATGCCCAAAGGGCTACAAAACCATGCATACCATTTGACCCAGCAATATTCCTTCTAGTACTGTATCCCCAAGTGATCATAAAAATGGGAAAGGGTCCCACATGTACAAAAATATTTATAGTTGTACTCTTTGTCATGGCCCAAAACTGGAAATCAAGGGTATGCCCATCAGTTGGGGAGTGGCTGAATAAATTATGGTATATGAATATAATGAAATAACCTTGTGCTATAAGAAATGATGAACAGGATCACTCCAGAGAGGTCTGAGAACACTTACATGATCTGATGCTGAACAGAAGGAGAAGAACCAGAAGAACTTTGTGGACAGCAAAGGCTACATTGTGCAATGTTGGGTTTTTTTGTTTGTTTTTTTTTTTGTTGTTGTTGTTTTGTTTTATATTTTTCTGCTAGACTTGAACTTCATTTCAATACAAGTACTTAAAAAAATTCCCAGTGGTCTTTTAAGGCAAAATTCCTTCACATCCACAGAAAGAACTATGGAATTCAATGGCAGAATGTAGCAGGTCATATTCTTTTGTATATTACATTTTTATTTGTTACATAATTTCTCCCCTTCATTTTAATTCTTCTACACAGCATGACTACAGTGAAAATACATTTAATAGAAATGTATGTTTTGAACCTATATAAAATTGTATGCCATCTCGAGGAGGGAGAGGAAAGGAAGGGGAAAGGAAGGGGAAAAATTTTAGTTATAATATTTCCTCTCTCCCTTTTGTTTTGTTTTGTTTCTTCTTTCTCGTGGTTCATTCCATTGATTATAGCTCTTCTTTACAACATGACTAGTGTGAAAAGATATTTAATACAAATACATACGTAGAACTTATATCAGATTACATGCAGTCTTATGGAGGGGGAAAGGAGGGAGGGGGAGAAAATTTAAACTGTGGAAATGAATGTTGTAAACTAAAAATAAATAAATTAGTTTTTTTTTTTTTTAAAGAAATTTAAAAAAAAAGTAAGGTTGCCATAGAATCAAGTCACTCAGTAATTGTGGAGTGCTTATGCTATTATTAATTCCTGTTGAGAAAGGAGACTCCAAAAGACCTTGTAATATATCCCAATATTTATCAAGCTTTACTGTAATGAGGTCTTTTGTTTATCTAATTATTATGTTGAATTTAAAACAAGTTATTTCTTTGTTAGTGAAAACAAATAAAGTTTATCCATATCCTCAAGATGAGACTGACCTCCCACTAGAAATGTCAACTTTTTTCTCATAGTTCTTTCTATATTTTTAAATGTCATGGTTCTGCTCCAAAGCTTTCCATATGTTTCATTCTTTCTGTACTTAATTAAATGCTTTACTGAAGCATGACCAAATGTTAGGGCAATAAATAATGAAAACTATTTTCAATTCTGAAAATTTCATTGTCTCTCCAAAGTTGTCCAACCAAAACTTCATTATTATGCTTACAGAAATTATTTCAACAAAAAATATACTCAAATTGCTAAAAACAATCATTGTTCACATTCTAGACATTGTTAGGATCTACAGGTCAGAAGTGGTATAAATTATATAACTTCGATAATTTTTTAAATTGTTTTTAGCAGGTAGTCTACATTCATTCTCCATAGGACAGTGAAGTCATAAATAAGAACTATAGTAGAATGGAAAGTCAAATATCTATACACTTTGAAAAAACAGTCCAAGTAGACTAACCTAGGACTTAGAAAATATATGAGACACTAAAATTGTGGTATTGCATTCATAAGTCAAGATTACAGTGAGTATAGAAAATGGTTCAGCTTTAACCTATTCTTTTGACAACGCTTGTGAAAAACAAGGAAAATAGTATAAACATAACCTCGACATTTTTAGTTGGAAAATAACAATCTCATGGACTTTCTGAGGTGGTCCTCTAAGGAACTTCATAATTAGTGAAAGACTGAATAGTTCATTTTAATTTTTCATTCACAAAAAATGATAAAAATACACACAAACATATATACAAATGCATATATATATTCATACATACATACATACATACTTACACATACATACATATATATGGAGAGACAGAAAGAGCCAGAAAGAAATAGACAGTGACAGAGTGACTTCTTGTGAGAAATTATATATTAAGATATAAAGACCTTTAAAGTACATCTTAAAATTCCTTCATTTTATAGGCAAGGAAAAATTCAGAGATTGAGTGACTCACACAAATTCAGATACACATAGGTGTCAAAATAATGTTTGGACCAAATCCTCCGAATCAAAATCCAATGTTATTTTGGTGCATCGCTAAATTTAATCTAAACTTTATATCTCCCCCATATCTTGATTGTTTAATTTTATGTCATTTTGAAATTTTACTAAGTAGGCATCCTCTTAATTTTACACATTTTATCATTTTTGTGGTCAATTAGTCATATACTTTGCTGTTGGTAATTCATGAGGAAGCAATGGAGTCATAATCTACACATCAAGAGATTAAGAAGTGAATGAGAGGTGAGCAAATAAAAGCCAACACAGATGATTCATTTTAGGAGCATGTGTGTATTTGAGAAGAGAAATAGGTTGACAAGTGAGATTTTTGCAGTATCAGATTGATTTTTGTATTTGCCTACGTGTCAATTTGTTTGTTTATTTTAAGGATAGAGGTTCCTAAGTTTGTAAACAGAGGAGAGCATTCATTGGATAAAAATATTGAAAATGAAAAAGAATCTAACAGCAATACCAGAAAACTGAACTTTCTGCCCTCAGAATAGAGCATAAAGAGCACGTAAAAAAATGTTGGTCAGCATAAGGAGAATACATTTTTTAATTTATTTTTTCTAATATCTTTTGTTTTTACATCAATTTTGTTTTCTTATATACTTTTGTTTCCCTACCCCCTCATCCCATCTAATAGTGGGGTAACAAAAAGGTAATTTACATCTCATCCAACAATGTCAGTAATGTTGTAGAGTCACAGTTCCTCTGTATGCAAAGAAATCACATCTTCATATCATTATTGTGTATTCAAGTTAGTCAAAATAATTACATAGCGTTAAGTTTCAATTTTCTTGTTGTAGTTTTTCTTTCATTGTGTGTTTTTTCAGTTATTGTGTATATCACTTTTGTGATTTTGCTTACTTAATAGGGAAGGCACAAAGTTGCCTTACCTGCTTCCAGATTACCCTGTGTTCAACACTTTGAGGATAAGAAATGATCTGGTTGATTCCAACCAGCCATGAGTGACTACATGTGCTTTGAGGTGATAAAACATTATGCTAATTGACCACTCAGCAGATTTATTTCTTTATTAATTTATTTTAACCTTAAGCACTAAAACTTAAGAAAAAGAAACATTATAAACTTAAATATTAAACCTTACATATAAAATAGGAAAAAAAATCATTGCCATGTGCAGAGTAGAAGTAAGAGGATTCAAATATATAGAAACGGATTTTCATTACAAGAAAGCCTATATAGTAACTATTAATCATTATGTTTCAAGCTATCCATCTTTTCTTTGTTTCTTTATATTTTCTGTTGTTGTCTGCTATGTAGTTTTTACTTTGTTCTTTTTTTCCCCTTCTGCCCTTCTTCCCCAAGAAGAGTACAGTTAAGCAAGGATAGAAATGCATTCACAAATAGATACACACATACACATATACATACATACATATAATATATATATATACATACATATATCTATATACACATATCAACATTCATAGATATACACATACATAGATACACTTCCATATACATACATATACTTAGACATCTATAATCATGCTCATATGTAGACTTGCACATTCATATTCATTTATCTAAAGCTGCACTATATTTATTTGTTCTCTGTTTCTCTGAGGGTGGATAATGCCTTCATAAGTTCGAGTCTTTCCACGTTTTTCTAGGTCTACTAATTCATTTCCCATACCACAGCAATATTTGAACCTTATAATATAAAGATTTTTATATAATATAAAATATTAATTAATTTACTATTGACATATAGTATCCTTTCCCAATTTTTTTTCTTTTGTTTAAACCTATTTTAGCTTTAAATTTGTCTAAGATCATGATTACTGCCCCTGCTGTTTTTCCCTAATGAATTCTTCTCCTTATCTTTATTTTACATTTTTGTGTATCTCTTATTCCTGACTTCTCTATTATACTTCTACCTTTTACCTTGCCCTCATTACTTAACCCACTAAGATTTATCTTATACTCTTATCCTCTCTCATATCCCTTTAGCCTTTTGTTTCTTTCTGAATTGAGGAGACTTTTATGCCCTTCTACTTAAATATGTATTATTCTCTCATTAACCTACTCCTGATGAGAGTATGGTTCCATATCTACTAGCTATTCTCCCCCATATAATTCTGTTGTGTCAGTTTTTTCTTCTGGCACCCCATTTATATGAGATAATTACTCCTTTTTTTGTCTTTTGCTAGACAATATACTTTTTAGTATCACATCATACTCAGCTCTACTCAAATCTTACTTTCAACTTAAGCAATAACATCTCCAAGATATAATTTACATTTAATTGCATAAAAAGAAAATACTGTGTACTTATTGAGTCCCTCAAAATTAGTCTTTGATATTTACCTCATATTTCTCTTGAAACTTGTGTGTTGAATCCAGTCTTCTTCCAAGAATATCCTGAAAATCTGAAAATTCATTGAATATTCTTGCTTACCCATTCCAGATTATGCTTAACTTTGCTAGATATGATATTTTAGACCACAATCTCAATTCTTTTGTCCTTCAATACATAATATTCCAAGACCTGTCATGTTTTAAGCTAGTTACTGCTGGGTCTTATGTGATTCTAATCATGGCTCTACCATAGTTGAATTTTTTTTTTCTTGCTGCTCATAATATTTTCTCCTTGAGTTGGGGGTTTCAGAAGTTAGCTATGATATTCCAGCACACTTTTCTCATAGAATGTCCTTCAGGAGGTGATTGGTGAATTATTTTATTTCTACTTTCCCCTCTTGTGATGACATGTCAGAATAATTTTCTTTATTTCTTGTATAATTGTGTCAAAATTCTTTTTTTTCCTCCTCTTCTTTCTCCTCCTCCTCATCTTCCTCCTCTTCCTTCTTTCTTCCTCCACTGCTCCTGTTTTTTCTCCTCCTCCTCTCTTCCTCCATCACCACCATTCTCTTCCTCCTCCTTCTCCTCCTGCTCCTGCCACTGCTGCTTCTCCCACCAGTTCCCTTTGAGAGGACCATCATGGTGCCCCTTTTGTGAAGCAGCAGCTGAGGACACCCCCGGACTTGCTATGGCTGACAAGAAGGGAAAGGAAGGAGTCAAAGCTGAAAACAATGACCACATTAATTTGAAAGTGGCAGGGCAAGATGGTTTGGTGGTGCAATTTAAGATTAAGAGGCACACATCACTGAGTAATCTAATGAAAACCCATTGTGAACAACAGGGTTTGTCAATGAGGCAGATCAGATTCTGATTTGATGAGCAGAAAATCAATTAAACAGATACACCTGCACAATTTGAAATGGAGGATGAAGATACAATTGATATATTTCAGCAGCAGAAAGGAGTCCCTTCCTAAAAAGAAAAAATAAAACTGTACTGCAGCTCTGTGCTCCCAAGGAAAACAATGCATTCACAATTAGAAAACCAAAAGTTGGTTCATCCACTTCTTGACTATAGCAGTATAGTTTCCTTTCTTCCTTGATTCCTTTCCCTCATTCCTTTATTGTGCATAAAGTAACTGGTATATATGCACAGCCATGATGTGTATTTTTTGAACTAAATGACCGATGGTATGTTTTGATCGAAATCAAATGGAGATGAGGAAGAGAAAAAAACAAACTAATTCTTTGAAAATATTCATCTCCATTTTATCTTTATAATCCAGTAAGTCATTTTCCTCTCACTGTTTAACAACAACAAATAAAAACACAAAAAAACCATGCTTACATACGTTGTTTGATTGGATAGTTTCAACATTTTTCTTTTATCATTGTAAAACCAAGGACAAATTTATAACTTTTTTGTACGTAGCTATTGCATATAGGGCAATAACTGTATCTCAGTAGGGATAAAATACTATAAAGAAATTCATCCTAGATACTTTTTCCTTCAAGTCAAATGTCTTGTTATTTAAATAAACATCTTGTTTAAAAAAATTCTTACTGTTGATCATGTTTTTCAGGTCGCTATTCTTTTCTATTCTTTGTTTATTTTTTATTTTTTAATGTTCTAAAATCATTTCCTTAAAGTTATAATTTTATCCCCCTCACCCATCCTCCACTACACCCCTCCCTCCCCATGACAGCATGCAATTCTGTATAGCTTCTACATATACTTTCCTATTGAGCACATTTTTACTATAGTCATGCTATGTAGTTGAACTAAAATAAATGGAAGAAATCATATGACAAATCAAAACATAATGCACTAAAACCCATCCACACACAAACATGATCTGCTACAGTGTACGAATGACTTCCATATTTCTTCCCCTGAGCTTGGAAGGCATTTTGCCTTAGAAGACCGACATTGGATTTTTTTTTTCTCAGTAAGTTCTTGGGTTATTGCAAAGTTCCAAGTCTACCAGAAAAAACTCTCGCACACTGTGGTCGTTCCTGTGCACAAAGTTCTCCTGGTTCTGCTCCTTTCGCTCAGCATCAGATCATATAAGTCTTTCCAGGCCTCCATGAAGTCTTCTTGTTCATCATTTCTTATGGCAAAATAGTACTCCATTACATTCATATACCATAATTTATTCAGCCATTCCCCAATTGATGGCCATCCCCTTGACTTCCAGGTTGGGCTACCACAAAGAGTGTTGCTATAAATATTTTTGTACACGTGGGACCCTTTCCCATTTTTATAATATCTTTGGGATACAGTCCTAGTAGCGATATTGTTGGGTCAAAGGGTATGCACATTTTTGTAGCCCTTTGGGGACAGTTCGAAACTGCTCTCCAGAAGGGTTGGATGATCTCACAGCTCCACCAACAATGAATTAGTGTTCCAACTCTCCCACATCCTCTCCAGCATTTATCATTTTCTTGTTCTGTCATGTTTGCCCATCTCATAGGTGTAATGTGGTACCTCAGAGTTGTTTTGATTTGCATCTCTCTAATCAATACTGATTTAGAGCACTTTCTCATATGATTATAGATATCTTTGATTTCTTCCCCTGAAAATTGCTTGTTCATATCCTTTGACCGTTTATCAATTGGGGAATGACTTGTATGGTTATATATTTGAGTCAGTTCTCTATATATTCTAGAAATGAGGCCTTTCTCCCTGAGCTTAGCCATAAAAATTTTTTCCCAATTTACTACATCCCTCCGAATTTTGGTTGCATTGGGTTTGGTTGTGCAAAAACTTTTCAGTTTAAAGTAATCAAAATTATCCATCTTGCATTTCATAATGTTTTCCATCATTTTTTAGAAAAAAATTCTTCCCCTCTCCATAAATCTGATAAATACACTATTCCTTGCTTCTCCAGTTTATTCATGGTATCAATCTTTATACCTAAATCATGTACCCATTTGGACTTTGTTCTTGTGTACGGTGTCAGGCATGGGTCCATGCCTAATTTCCGCCACACAGTTAACCAGTTTTACCAGCAATTTTGTCAAACAGTGAGTTCTTAGTCAAGAAGCTGGGATCTTTGGGTTTATCAAACAGGAGGTTGCTATGTTCCTTGCCTACTGTGTCTTGAGTGCCAAGTCTATTCCATTTGTCTACCCCTCTGTTTCTTAGCCAATACCAAGTGGTTTCGATAATTGCTGCTTTATAATACAATTTGAGGTCTGGTAGCGTTAAGCCACCTTTCCAAGCATTTCTTTTCATTAGTCCCTTTGATATTCTGGACCTTTTGTTTTTCCAAATGAATTTTGATATTATTTTATCCAGCTCTAGAAAGTAATTATCTCATAGTTTAATTGGTATGACACTAAATAAGTAGATTAATTTAGGTAGAATTGTCATTTTTATTATATTAGCTCGGCCTACCTATGAACAACTGATGTTTTTCCACCTACTTAAATCTGACTTTATTTGTGCAAAAAGTGTCTTGTAATTATGTTCATATAATCCCTGAGTTTGTTTTTGCAGGAAAGCTCCTAAGTATTTTATAGTGTCTACTCTAGCTTTAAATGGGATTTCTCTTTCTATCTCTTGCTGTTGGACTTTGTTGCTAATATATAGGAATGCAGAAGATTTCTGTGGGTTTATTTTGTAACCTGCAACTTTGCCAAAATTGTTTATTATTTCAAGTGGTTTTTTACTTGAATCTCTGGGCTTCTCTAAGTATATCATCATGCCATCTGCAAAGAGTGAAAACTTAGTTTCTTCTTTGGCTATTTTTATTCCTTCAATTTCTTTATCTTGTCTAATTGCTACCACTAACATTTCTAGTACCATATTGAATAATAGTGGTGATAATGGGCATACTTGTTTCACCTCTGACCTTACTGGAAATGCATCTAGCTTATCCCCATTGCATATAATGCTTGCTAAAGGTTTTAGGTAGATACTGCTTATTATTTTATGGAAAGTTCCTTTTATTCCTATGGTCTCCAGTGTTTTTAATAGGAATGGGTGTTCTTTTTGTTGAAAGCTTTTTCTGCATCTATTGAGATAATCATGTGATTTTTGTTAGTTTTGTTGTTGATATGATCAATAATGCTAATAGTTTTCCTAATATTGAACCAGCCCTGCATTCCTGGTATGAAACCTACCTGATCGTAATGTATTATTCTCTTGATAAGATGCTGTATTCGTTTTGCTAAAATCTTGTTGAAAATTTTTGCATCTATATTCATTGGAGTAATTGGTCTATAATTTTCTTCCTCTGTTTTGTCTCTTCCTGGTTTGGGTATCAAAATGATATTTGTATCATAGAAAGAATTTGGGAGGACTCCTTCTTCCCCAATTTTCGAAAATAGTCTACATAGTATTGGAATTAACTCTTCTTTAAAGGTTTGATAGAATTCACTTGTGAACCCATCTGGTCCTGGAGATTTTTTCCTAAGGAGTTCATTGATGGCTTGTTCAATTCCTTTTTCTGAGATGGGGTTGTTTAAGTATTCAATTTCTTCTTCTGTTAATCTGGTCAATTTGCACTTTTTAAAATATTCATCCATCTCAATTAGATTATCGAATTTGTGGGCATAAAGTTGGGCAAAGTAATTTCTAATTATTGTTTTAATTTCCTCCTCATTGGAGGTGAGTTCACCCCTTTCATTTTTAACATTGGTAATATGTTTTTCTTCTTTCTTTTTTTAATCAAATTGGCCAAAGGTTTATCAATTGTATTAGTTTTTTCATAAAACTAACTATTGGTTTTATTTATTAATTAAGTAGTTTTCTTAATTTCAATTTTATTAATATCTCCTTTGGTTTTCAGTATTTCTAATTTGGTATTTTCTTGGGAATTTTCAATTTGTTCTTTTTCTAGCTTTTTCAGCTGCATACCCAAGTCATTGATCCCCTCTTTCTCCATATTATTTATGTAGGCATTCAATGATATAAAACTTCCCCTAAGAACTGCTTTTGCAGTATATCATAAGATTTGGTAGGTTGTCTCATTATTGTCATTCTCTTGAATGAAGTTGTTGATTGTTTCTATGATTTCTTCTTTAACCCATTCCTTCTTTAGGATTAAATTATTTAGTTTCCAAATTATTTTTGCTTTATCTTTCCATGGCTTGTTATTACATATAATTTTTATTGCATTATGATCTGAGAAGGATGCATTGATTATCTCTGCCTTTCTGCACTGGACTGTGAGATTTTTATGTCCTAGTACATGGTCAATTTTTGTAAATGTTCCATGTAGTGCTGAGAAAAAGGTACATTCCTTTCTATTCCCATTCAATTTTCTCCAAAGATCCAAAATATCTACCTCATCTAGACTTTTATTTACCTCCTTAACCTCTTTCTTGTTTATTTTGCGGTTAGATTTATCAAGGTCAGAAAGAGGGAGGTTGAGAACCCCACAAGTATAGTTTTGCTGGCAATTTCTCCGTTCAACTCCCCCAACCTCTCCTCTAAGAACCTGGATGCTAAACCACTTGGAGCATACATGTTTAGTAATGATATTGCTTCATTGTCTATGGTGCCTTTTAGCAGGATATGGTTTCCATCCTTATCCCTTTTGATTAGATCTATTTCTGCTTTTGCTTTGTCTCAGATTAGGATTGCTACTCCTGCCTTTCTTACATCAGCTAAAGCACAATATATTCTGCTGCATCCTTAGACCTTTATCCTATGTGTATCCCCCCGATTCAAATGTGTTTCTTGTAAGCAGCATATTGTTGGATTATGGCTTTTAATCCATTCTGCTATCCGTCTCCATTTTATGGGAGAATTCATTCCATTAACATTCACAGTTATGATTACAATCTGTGTATTTCCCTCCATCTTCTTTCTCACCATTTGTGCTTTTAGCTCTGGTGTCTCCCTTCCCCTCCTCACTAGGATTCACTTTTCACCACTTCCTCCTGTCGCCTTCCCCTCCTTCTTTTAACCCCCCTCCCTTTAACTCCCCTTTACTCTTATTGCTTCTTCCCTCCCTTTTAGCCTCCCTCCCCTTTCTTCCCCCTTCCTCTCCTACTGCTTATAGAGCTAGTTAGGATTTTCTACTTAGGTTTATTGTTCCGTCCTTTAAACAAATCCCATGAGAGTACCTCTCACACAATGCTCATCTCCCTCCCCACTTTCCCTCTACTATGATTTTGTACTTCTTCTTGTGATGCAATTTGCCATTTTTGGCTTCCTCCTTTTCACACCTCCTATTACGATTCCTTCTCATACATAAATCATATTTTTGTCATGATATCATTTACTTTATACCCGTTCCCCCATGCATATTCCCTTTATATTTCTTAATAGACGCACAGTTCTCAAGATTAACAGGTATCATCTTCCCTTATAGGGAGGTAAATAATTTGCCCTAATTGAGTAGCAAGTTGTTCCCACCCACTGTTTACCTTTTTATGATTCTCTTGAGACCTGCATTTCAAGATCGAATTGTCTATTAAGTTCTGGCTTTTGGTCAGGAAACTCTGGAAATCCCTTTCTTTGTTGAATGACTTTCTCCTTGCCTGAAATATTATGCTGAACTTCGCTGGGTAATTGATCCTTGGTTGTATTCCCCACTCCTTTGCCTTATGGAATATTGGGTTCCAATTCTTTCAGTCTTTTAATGTAGAAGCTGCAAGGTCCTGTGTAATCCTGATTGTATCTCCTTGATATTTAAAATTTTTTTTCTGGCTGCTTGTAATATTTTCTCCTTCACTTGATAACTCTGGGATTTGGCAACTATATTCCTTGGGGTTTTGAGTTTGGGATCCCTTTCAGGAGGGGAATGGTGGATTCTTTCGATGACTATTTTGCCCTCTGAATCTAGCACTTCTGGGCAGTTTCCCTTGATGATTTCCTGGAAGATATTGTCCAGGCTCTTTCCTCCATCCTGGGTTTCTGGCAAGCCAATAATTCTTAAGTTTTTTCTTCTGGATCTATTTTCCAGGTCAGTCATTTTTCCAATTAGATATTTTACATTTTCTTCTATCTTTTCATTCTTTAGATTTTGTTTTACTGATTCGTGCTGTCTCATTTGGTCGTTAGTTTCTACTTGCCCAATTCTAATCTTTATCAAATTGCTTTCTTTTGTTAACTTTTGTATCTCTTTTTCCATCTGCCCAATTTTTCATTTTAAGAAGCTATTTTCTCCAGTTAATTTTTGTACTTCCTTTTCCATTTGCCCTTTTAGGAAGTTATTTTCTCCCGTTAATTTTTGAACTTCTTTTTCCATTTGTTCAATTTTCCTTTTCAAGGAGATGTTCTCATCAGTGAATTCTTTCTTAATAATTTTAAAATCATTGGCCAGTTTTTCTTCTATTTCCTTCTTCAGCTGTTCCAGGAGAGCTGCTTGTGCTTGGGAGTAGTTCATAGTCCCTTCTGCAGTTTCAGATGGAAGTACAGTCTCAGCTGTGACCTCTTTGGGGTTTGGGTTTTGGTCCTTGTCCCCATAGGAAGATTCTATGGTTCTTTCAGCCCTCTGCTTTTTCCTGTTCATGATGTTGATTTGAGTGTTGTGGATTCTGGTTCTTTCAGTCAGAAGCTAGAGAAGTTTTTGCTGAGCTGATGTGTGAAAAAGTTAAAAGCAGGTTTTTGTCTGGTGTTTCCCTGATCAGCCTAGGGTTTAGCTTGTTAAGTGTGGGGACGGGGTGGTCTGGTCACAGGAGATCTCCTCAGCTGAACTGAGGCAAAGGCATGCTCAGGGGCTGGTAATCCCAGCTGCCCTGTTGTCTTTCTGATTCCCCTGGACAGCTGAGGCATGTCTAGGGGCTAACACATGTTCTCATCCCTCCTGGGGCTCCTCTCCTGGTGCTGAGGCTTGCCTGGGTCCTAGTGTGAGTTTTCTCTGCCTTTGGTCCTCTGTCCTTCCGGTTTGCCTCTGCCACCATAGGAGGAATCCCCCTTAGCTATTTTCCTCATCTCAGGTGTTATGAGACTATTGGTCTCCTTCTTCTATTTCTACTGATATTGGATTTTTCTGGGGAAATATTTTATGGTTGTTTCATGGTCATCAAGGGTGGAGGAGAGAGCATTTACTGATCACTCCATCATCCTGGCTCCCAGAAGTTCAAGGCGGTGACTTACCAAAGTTTGATCTTCGGGGCTGATGGTCTCAGGAGCTGCTGTGCTGATATCTGGTGCTCTGCGTTTCTCACTGACTCGGTTATGCTTGTCTCCCACCTCGGTGCAACTCCTCTGGTTCCACCCGCCACTCAGGTTTCTCGGATCTCTTCTGCTCCGCTGCGCTGGCCACACTGCACTGTGTGCTGTGGACTCACCCCCATGGAAGAGATCCTTCCCGTGGACCTTCCAGTCCAACTTGAGCTCCGAATCCATTACCATCTGTCTCCCACTGGATTCTGCACCTCCAAAATTTGGTCAGATTCTCCTTTCAGGGATACCTGGAGGAGTTTGTCTGAGAGCTTAGGTGAGTCATTGCTCTCAGTCCGCCATCTTGACTCCGCCCCCCTGTTGTCTTTTCTTGATCTTTTCTCCAGATTAGTTGTTTTCCTTATGTGATGTTTCACTTTCTCTTCCATTTTTCATTTTGTATATTTTGTTCTGTTGTTTTTGGTCTTATAACTTTGCTGACTTCACTTTGCCCAATTTTAATGTTCAGGGAGTCATTTTCAAAACTGAGCATTTGTGGGAAAAAAATGATTAAACAACAACAATGTGGGGGCACTAATATCTACTGTAGAGGGAAGAGTAGATATGTTAGAAGGATTAAAGTTGTAGGAGAATATTTCAAATAGTTGCTGTGGAAACATGGGAAAAATAGGATTGCTGAGACCCAATGAAGATGACAGAGAAAAGGCAAAGACTCACCAGTGTTCTCCATGAAATGCCTCCAAATATCTTTAAATAATGCTCCTAACATTCTCGAATGGCAGAATGCACTAAAGGATGGAGTGAAACAATTTTACAGCTTAAAACACCTCAGAAATTTGTCAAGAAAGGAAGTGTGTAACACCATGATGGAAGTGGAGCACAGTCCAATGAAGGCCATGTCACTACGGACCCAGCCCAGCAAACCAGAAGTAGGCCTTGGCACTTACTGAAACAGCAGCAACAACTACTTCCAGAGATCTCAGCCCATGGGCAGTAAGGGGATAGAACAAGTAGTCAGATCGAGACTACAGGGATGTGCTATGTTCATTTACTACAGCGTCTTGCATACCTAACATATTCCACTACTCTACCTCAATGTTTCTTAGCCAGTATCAAGAGGTTTTGATAGTTGTTACTTTATAATATAATTTGAGCTTTGGTAGAGCTAGGCCACCTATTCTAGCATGTCTTTTCATTAGTCCTCTCGATACTTGGGTCCTCTTGGACCTTTTCTTTGTCCAGATGAATTTTGATATTATTTTTTTTCAGCTCTACAAAATAATTATCTGATAGTTTTTTGGGGAAAATTATCATTTTTATCATATTGGCTTGGCCCACTCACGAGTAACTGATGTTTTTCCACTTATTTAGATCTGATTTTATTTGTGTGGAAAGTGTTTTGTAATTGTGTTCATTAAATCCCTGGATTTGTTTTGGCAGGTAGACTGTCAAATATTTTATAGTGTCTACTGTAGCTTTAAATGGGATTTTTCTTTCTATCTCTTGCTGTTGGGTTTTGTTACTAATATATAGAAATGCTGAAGATTTGTGTGGATTTATTTTGTAACCTGGAACTTTACCAAAATTGTTTATTATTTCAAGTAGTTTTTTTTTTTTTTTTTACTTGAATCTCTGGGAATTCTCTAAGTATATCACCATATCATCTGCAAAGTGTGGTAACTTAGTTCTTCTTTGCCTATTCAAACTCCTTCAATTGCTTTATCTTGTCTAATTGCTCTAGTTAACATTTCTAGTACCATATTGAATAATAGTGGTGATAATGGGCGTCCTTGTTTCACCCCTGATCTTACAGTGAACACATCTTACTTATGTGCATTGCATATAATGCTTGCTGAAGGCTTAAATAGATATTGCTTATTATTTTATGGAAACTTGCAATAATTTTATGTTCTCCAGTGTTTTCAATAGGAATGAGTATTATATCTGGGCAAAAGATTTTTTTTTTTCTGCATCTGTTAAGACAACCATGTGATTTCTGTTAGGTTTGTTGTTGATATGATCAATAATGTTAATAATTTTCCTAATATTGAACTACCCCTGCATTCCCTGTATAAATTAAACCTGATCATAATGTATTTTTCTTTTGACAAGTCGCTGTATTCCTTTTGCTAAAATCTTATTTAAAATTTTTGCATCTTTATTCATTAGAGAAATTGGTCTACAATTTTCTTTTTCTGTTTTGGCTCTATCTGGGTGAGGTATCAAAATCATATTTGTATCATAAAAATGTTTTGGGTGGATTACTTCTTCCCCAGTTTTCCCAAATAGTCCATATAGTGTTGAAATTAACTGTTCTTTAAATGTTTGATAGAATTTTCTTGTGAATCCATCTGGCCTGGAGATGTTTTCCTAGGAAGTTCAATGATGGCTTGTTCAATTTATTTTTCTGAGATGAGGTAATTTAAGTACTCAACTTACTCTCCTGTTAGTATGGGCAATTTGTGTCTTTTAAAATAATCACTCATCTCATTTATATTGAAGAATTTATGGGCATACAACTCGGCAAAGTAATTTCCTATTATTGTTTTAATTTCATCTTCATTGGAGGTGAGTTCACCATTTTCATTTTTGTTGTTGGAAATCTAGATTTTTTCTGTCTTTTTTTTTTAATCAAATTGACCAAAAGTTTATCAATTTATTTTCTTTTCATAAAATCAACTCTTAGGTTTCTTTATTAGTTCAATATTTTTCTTAATTTCAGTTTATTAATCTCTACTTTGTTTTTCAGTATTTCTAATTTGTTATTTACTTGGGGATATTCAGTGTGTTCTTTTTCTAGTTTTTTCAGCTGCATGTCCAATTTATTGATCTCCTCTTCCTCTGTTTCATTCATGTAGGTACTCAAAGATATGAAACTTCCCCTAAGAACTGCTTTTGCAGTATCCCATAAAATTTTATCGGTTGTTACGTTGTTGTCATTCTCTTGAATGAAGTTGTTGATTGTTTCTAAAATTTGTTGGTTAACTGACTCATTCTTTAGGATTAGATTGTTTAGTTTCCCATTAGTTTTTTTGTTTATGTTTCCATGGGCTTTGATTACATATAAGTTTTATTTCACTATGATCTGTGAAGGGTTGACCATCTCTGCCTTTCTGCATTGGATTGTGAGGTTTTTATGTCCTAGTACATGGTCAATTTTTGCATAAGTGCCATGTGCTGCTGAGTAAAAAAGATACATTCCTTTCTATCCCAATTAAATTTTCGGCAGAGATCTATCATGTCTACCTTATTCAGTGTTCTATTCACCACTTTACCTTCTTTCTTGATTATTTTGAGCTTAGATTTACCCAGTTCAGAGAGGTGGAGGTTGGGGCCCACCCACTAGTGTAGTATTTCTGTTTATTTCTTCCTGTAACTTCCTTCACTTCTCTTCTAGGAATTTGGATGCTATACCATTTAGAGTATATATGTTTATTAATGAAATTGCTTTGTTGTCTATGGTGTCTTTTACCAGTATATAATATTCTTCCTTACCTCTTTTCATTACATCTGTTTCTGCTTTGTCTTGGTCTAAGATTAAGATTGGTACCCCTATTTTGTTGTTTATTTTTACATAAGTTGAAGCACAACAAATTCGATTCCAACCTTTTACCCTTACTCTATGTGTACCTCCCTTTTTCAAATGAGTTTTGTGTAAAAACATATTGTTGGATTATGGTTTTTAATTCATTCTACTACCTGACTCCTTTTTTTTTTTTTTTTTTTTTTTTGCGCTCTTGTTCTTTCAGCTAGAAATTAGATGCTGAAGCTTATCTGGTGTTGAGGTGGCTGGTCTTTGAATGCAGGGGCAGGTTAGGTCTTTTTGGTTTCCGTCAGTTACTCTGAAGGGACCTGGAGCTCATTAAGTGTGTGTGATGGGTTGTTTGGATTCCTGGAGGCTCCTCTGCTGAACTATGGCATAGGCAAGCACAGTTGTCTGAGTTAGTGTGTTCCTGATTCCATCGGGGTGCTGAGGCATGCCTGGGGTCCTGGTGTTGGCAGTTGCTGACTTGACCCTCCTGGGGTTCAGGATCTTCTCCCAGTTTGTTGAGGTGGGACTCTCTGGGACAGCTCTGATCCCGCACTTGTTGGCTTTGGCCACAGCAAGAGGAACCCTCCTTAGTGATCTTTCTAGCCTCCTGTGCTGACAATCTGTTTACACCTTCTGCTGCTCCCACTTTTCCAGGTTGGTCAGCAACGGGAGGGAGGTATCAGCTATAGATCACTCTGCCATCTTGACTCCTAGAAGCCTTAAGTCAAACTTTTTATGAGCCTCTCTGTATTTATTTCTTATATTATGGCTGGACATAAGAAAGGTTAAAAAACATTTGAATATTCTTTAAGATGTCAGAATTCCTCTGACATGAAAATTAACCAGATTTCAGTGAAGATGACATATATATATACACATACACACATATACACACACATATATACATATATCTATATGTATATACATGTGTACATATACATATAGATGTACATATATGTGTGTATGTGTACATATGTGTCATCAACCTATGTTCCAAAAGATTATTTTATTTCATGTAAATAGTACCGACAAATTTCAACATCACAACTTGAACATCAGTGCTCTGAATTGAATACCAGGAGTCTACGTTGAGAATAGTAAATGAAGTCATGTCAAATATATTAACCTACATTTTCATCGTTTAGTTCACCTAACATTTGAGAAAAAGCATTGAAAGACATTTAATCGGGGGCGGAGCCAAGATGGCGGAGTAGAAAGATGCACGTTTATGAGCTCCGAACCCACAACTCATAGAATTAAGGTAAAAAGAGTTCTCCATAAATTCTGAATCACTGCAGGGGTGCATAAACATAGGGGAAGAGATTTCCGTTCCAGTGAGCCCTGGAGAGCCGTCCACAGAGGACCCCACCCCAGCGCTGCCCTGGCCATGGCCCCAGAGAAGCTGATCCGAACAGGCTTCAGGGACGGAAGCTCCGGCAGCCAGGAAAGTCCCTCCGCCCACAGAAGCTACAGGTCAGTGAGAGAGAAGGCTGGGCTGGACGAGAGGGGGAGCGGAGTGTCTCCGTGACTCAGGCCCCTTCGGGATGAAGCGACAGTGGCAGAGACAGGGGCAGGAAGTGGCAGAGGTAGAGGCGTGGGTGGCAGCGGAGGCAGCAGCGGCGGCTTCCCGGGCTCCCCCAGCAGCAGGCAGGATCTTCATTACTGAAAATCTCTGCATAAACAACCTGAGGGAGCTGAGCCTGGGAGACTGGCCCTGCCCTACTCTGCTCTATTACTGAAGGCCTCTGCATAAAGCCCCTGAGGGAACTGAGCCTGGGAGGCGGCCCTGCCCCCACCCCAGCACCAGAACTTAAACTCACATTTAATAGCAGCCGCTCCTGCCACGGAAAGCCCTGAGACTGGGAAGCAGCATTTGAATCTCAGACCCCAAGCACTAGCTGGGCAGATCTAGGCGGTGGTGGACAGGAATCTCAGAAGTCAAGGAGCTGGCTGGGAAAATGCCTAGAAAAGGGAAGAAAAATAAGACTATAGAGAGTTTTTTTGAACAGATGCAAATGATCCCAACTTTCAGATCTGACAACGACAAGGACATATTCTTGCCATCAGGGAAAGATGTGGAGGGTGGGGCTGCAGTATGCCAGAAATCCCAGGGTGATGTCGGATGGGCTCAGGCCTTGGAAGAACTCAAAAAGGATTTTGAAAAGCAAGTTAAACAGGTGGAGGAAAAACTGGGAAGAGAAATGAGAGAGATGCAAGAAAAGTATGAAAAGCGGTTCAATACCTTGGTAAAGGAGACCCAAAAAAATGCTGAGGAAAATAACACCTTGAAAAATAGGCTCACTCAATTGGCAAAAGAGGTTCAAAAAGCCAATGAGGAGAAGAATGCTTTCAAAAGTAGAATGAGCCAAATGGAAAAAGAGGTTCAAAAGCTCACTGAAGAAAACAGTTCTCTCAAAATTAGAATGGAACAGATGGAGTCCAATGACTTTACGAGAAACCAAGAAATCACCAAACAAAAACAAAAGAATGAAAAAATGGAAGAGAATGTGGAATATCTCATGGGAAAAACAACTGACCTGGAAAATAGATCCAGGAGAGACAATATAAAAATTATGGGACTACCTGAAAGCCATGATCAAAAAAAGAGCCTAGACATCATCTTCCAAGAAGTTATCAAGGAAAACTTCCTTGACATTCTAGAACCAGAGGGCAAAATAAGTATTGAAAGAATCCATCAATCACCACCTGAAAGAGATCCAAAAAGAGAAACTCCTAGGAACATTGTGGCCAAATTCCAGAACTCCCAGCTCAAAGAGAAAATCTTGAAAGCAGCTAGAAAGAAACAATTCCAGTACTGTGGAAATACAATCAGGATAACTCAAGATCTAGCAGCTTCTACATTAAGGGATCAAAGGGCCTGGAATAGGATATTCCAGAAGTCAAAGGAACTAAGACTCAAACCAAGAATCACCTACCCAGCTAAACTGAGTATAATACTTCAGGGGAATATACGGTCTTTCAATGAAACAGAGGACTTTCAAGCATTCTTGAAAGCATTCCAGAGCTGAAAAGAAAATTTGACTTTCAAACACAGGAATGAGAAGAAGCATGAAAAAGTAAACAGCAAAGAGAAGTCTTAAGGGACTTACCAGAAGTGAACTGTTTACATTCCCACATGGAAAAATAATATTTGTAACTCTTAAAACTTTTCAGTATCTGGGTAGTTGGTGGGATCACACACACACACACACACATGTACATGCATGCACACACACACACATACACCGATGCACACACATACAGAGACAGAGAGCACAGAGTGAATTGAAAAAGATGGGACCATATCTTAAAAGAAATTAAGGTAAATGCTGGGAGAGAAATGTAGTGGGAGGAAAGAGGGTGAAATGGAATGGGATAATTATATGTCATTTAAGAGGCAAGTAGGAGACTTTTTAGTGGAGGGAAAAAGAGGACAGCTTAGGAAAACAAAAAACAAAAAAAAAACAAGAAGTTTACCCTCATCACATTTGACTAAAGGAAGGAATAAAATGCACACTCATTTTGGTATGAAGACCTATCTTACCGTATAGGAAAGTGGGGGAAAAGGAGATAAGCAAGGGGGGGGGATGATGGAAGGGAGGGCAAAGGTAGGAGGGAGCAATTTGAAATCAACACTTGGGGAGGGACAGGATCAAAAGACAGAAGAGAAACAATGAGGGGCAGGATAGGATGGAAGGTAATTCAGTTAGTCTTACACAACACGACTATCAGGGAAGTCATTTGCAAAACTACATAGATATGGCCTATATTGAATTGCCTGCCTTCCCAAAGGGAATGGGTGGGGAGGGAGGGATGGCGAGAATTTGGAACTCAAAGTTTTAGAAACAACTGTTTAGTTTTGCGTTGCTTCTAGAAAAGAAGACATACAGTTAATGAGGAATAGAAAGTCATCTGGCCCTACAGGAGAAAAGAGAAGATGGAGACAAGAGAAGGGAGGGATGACAGAAGAGAGGGCAGATTGGAGATAGCGAAAATTAGATTGCTTGGGGTATTGGGGTGGGGGAAGGGGATAAAAGGGGAAAAACATTTGGAACCCAAAATTTTGTGAAAATGAATGTAAAAAGTTAAATAAATAATTAAATAAATTTTAAAAAAAAAAGACATTTAATCCCTCTACTTGTCAGTAGGCATAAATGTGGAGGATAATCCAGAAGGATAATGCGATGACTAATCACAAAATAAATGAATGAGAAAGTGGAAAACCATGCGGTAAAAGTCACAGAAATTCAACTTCTGTCACTAATACTATTTAATTAAAGGAATTTTGGTACATTTTGCCTCCCTCAATAAAGTATAAATTTTTTGAGAACAAGAATTTCTTTTTCAAATTCATCTATGTATTCCCAATTTCTAGTATATTGCTTAAAGCTTATCAATTAGGTAATGAAAATTAGATTTTATATTAGAATAATAAAATTATTAAAAAATTATATCACTTAATCTAAAGATTACAGTGAATTTATATACCTGGTAAGCAACTAGCTCTGTGTCATATAGTCTATTTTGCACTCAGTTGCCAATGGGATATTTCTAAATTAAATATCTGGTTATGTCACCTCACCATTCCATAAATTCCATTGACTCTCTATTACTTCCAGGATCAAATCAAAACCTCTCTGTTTGGTATTGAAAGTCTTTTACATTTTTCATTTTCCTACATTTCTTATTTACTTTCCTATTACTTATTTTGACATACACTGTGATCCAGAGACAATGACATCTTTGCTGTTACTTTTATAGGACACTTAATCTTCGAATTCCTGGAATGTACACTGGCTTTCCCTTATATTTGGTAATTTCTCCCTTTGAATCACTCTCTCCTGGCTTTCTTACAGTCTATAGCATCTTGAAAGAAAGAAATGATTTTTGTTTACTTTTGTTTTTGTTTTCCTTTCCAACTCCAACATTTACCATAGTGCCTGGCACATAGTAGCTGTATAAAGAGTGTTTCTTAAGTTGACATATCCTTTTCCTCTATAAATTGAGTTAAAAAAATGAATTCTTTCCTGCAAAGTTCCTTATTGCCTTACAACTTCTAAAAATATCATTGGGTCTCATCAACCCAAGCATCACCAACTTCTCTAGTCACAAATCTTTTCAACTATACTTCTCTTTAATCTTGTCATTGACATCAAAGTGTTTATTCATTTCTTTCTTCAAAAGGGACAAAAATAGATATGCTTATTTCATCAAAGCTGTGCTGAATAAAAAGAAAACCCTCAAATCCAGTGTTGAATATGCTACTTCATGGACTTAAAATAACTTCCGTAATTTTGTCAGAAAAGCTATGTTTGTATCACCTTCAGATGGAGAACATGTATTCAGAAAAGACATTACATTCCAAACAGCTGTGTTCTAACTTTGATTTTGTTGTTCTCTGAAAGGAAAATGCAGCAAATATGTTACTATCAAATACAGCAACAAGCATTTAATACATGTGTGTGTTCCTTCCTCATTGCCGAAGAAGACCTTGCTATCAGAGAGATGATGACATGACTTGCACTTGACTTTGTTTTGAGTGAGAGTTGTTCAGGTCATCAACTTCAATTCTCCTCCAGACTCATCTAAATCCAGTGACCAGATATTCATCAGGATGACTGGAGAGGACCCAGGATGAGGCAATTTGGGTTAAGTTACATGTCCAAGGTCACACAGCTAGTAAGTGTGAAGAGTTTGAGGTGAGATTTGAACTCAGGTCCTCTTGACTTTTGCACTGGTGCTCTATCCACTGCACCACCTAGCTGCCCTAATAAGAATCTACTATATTCCTGAATGAAACAAACACTACCTTCAGAGAGATTGTATTTGTAATGAGAGGGTCACACATTTGTAGTCAGAAACCATGAATTTGATTCTTCCTTCCTTTTACAACCTGCATGACCTTGGGCAAACTGTGACCTTTCTGTGGCCTTATCAATAGATAAAATGACAGAACTGGGCAAAATAACTTCTATAGACTCTGTTTCAGGATCAATGAATATTCAATACTGGAGACACTTCAGCATGTATAAGTCACTGTCCTATGTGCTGGAAATACAAAAAAAAAATAGTTATCTTTTATCACCTACATATATCCATCTAAATGATTGCTAACGTTGAAATGAAGATGAACATTGAACATGTTTCTCTTCAGGAAAGACATAGGAAGATCCATAAGTGTCAAAGTTTTTTATGATCAACATGTATGGCTACTTGTTTCATTTTACAACAGATTCACATTAGTTGTTCCTATATAAGAGTAAAGTTGATTCATTAGGTAACCTAAAATATCTTGACAGGTCACATTCCTCAATGAATAAATATTCTTCCTCACTATTAAATATCATAAATATTTAAGGTTGTTGCTTAAAAATAGTAGTTGGTGGGGGTGATATTAAATTTGTCTTTAAATATCAGAAGAGGTGCTACATGGAAAAGGGGAGATATTTGTTGTTGTTGCTCCAGCAGGTAACCTCAAGTTTGATATATGGATAATAGAAAACAGATAACTATTAAACCTCATGTATTTGTTGAAAAAAACTGAAATGATAACAAAATGATGTTAATCCATGATAATTTTTACCAAGATGATAGCAGAAATTAGACGTCAAAGTAAAGAAAGAAGATGGTTTACTTAAAAGGCAGCATGTGCATGGGAGGCATTGATTGAGATAAAGCAAAATTAACTGTTTTTACAAATGGTGGGGTTGGTATCTGGAGTTATAATTATGATGTTCAAGGATAGATATAAATAACTGCAATTCAATTGGGGATAGAGTCACTTATCCAATTTTATAGGGTATTGTCAGACATGTATATGCCATTTATCTTTACTTTTAATTTAGGAAATAATTACTTTTGATATTTTATTGCTTCAAATGTTTGTAGTTTTGTCAGTGTGGAGACTGTTCCCACTTTCTTCAAATAAAAATTTCTCAGAAAATATGATGTTCTTCCTTTTGGTACAAAAATAAGAATCCTGATACTATAGCAAACCTCAGGATGACTCCCTTTGAATTTGATATAAGTGGGCTTTAGAGGAGGCAATCGTTTGATGTCAAACATAGAATTCATTACTGCTTGTATACATAAAATATGTTTAACTTATTAAAACCTTTCTTAGCTTGTGCTTCACTGATATCATTTTCAGGGATCCAAGATTATTGTTCTCACTCCATGATACATTGAGGAACATGATTAAGACACGTGACAACAAAACATGTATGTTTTAGGTGAAGGGGAACATTAAAGGAAGGAAATGGTATATGGAGGAATAAAGTGGCTGATGGTAAACCCCGCATTCCAATGGAACCAGTGAAGTACTTTGACAAAGAGTTCAAAGTTCAAGTAAATAGTTGGGAAAATGGGCAAAAACCCAGAAAAAGGAATCAGACTATAGAATTTTACTTTGTTGGCAAGGAAGGCCAAAGTATAGAAACAGAAAAAGACAATAAAGTCAATGTTCCTACATACAACACCTCCAAGAAAAAATAAAAATTGGTGTCAGGCCATGAAGACCTCACAAAGCATTTTTAAAGTCGACCAAAAATTTGGAAGAAAAATGAGAGTGCAGCAAGAAAACCAGGCAAATCAAGTCAACATTTTGCTAAAGGAGACACCGAAAAAGGTTGAAGAAAATATGTTTGCCCTTAGTGGCTTAAGAAGACCATGCCACTAGAGAAATAATGGCATGACTTGCACTTGACTTTGTTTTAAGTGAGGGAGGGCTGTTCAGGTCACAAACCTCACTTCTCCTCCAGAGCCACCTGCATTCAGTGACCATTCATCAGGATGACTGCAGACAACCCGGGATGATGCAATTGGGGTCAAGTGACTTCCTCAAGGTCATACAACTAGTGAGTGTCAAGTGTCTGAAGTGAGATTTGAACTCAAGTCCTCCTGACTCCTGCACTGGTGCTATATCCACTGCACCACCTAGCTGCCCTTCTGAAGAAAATAACACTATAAAAAATATACCAACTCAAAAGGCAAACGAGTTCCAAAAAGGCAATGAGGAGAAGCATTCCTCTAAAAGCATAATTGTCCACTTGGAAAAGGAGGTCCAAATGCTCACTGAAGAAAATAATTCCTTAAAGAATAGAATGGAGTAGATAGAAGCTAATGAATTTATGTAAATCAAGCAATTGTAAAATAAATCCAAGGGAATGGAAAATAGCAGACAATGTGAAATATCTCAAGGGAAAAATAACTGACCCAGAAAATAGATCCAGGAGAGATAATTTAAAATTTGTTAGACTACCTGAAAGCCATGATAAAAAGAATAAATCCTAGACATCATCTTTCAAGCAATTTATCAAGGAAAAAAGCCCTCATTTTCCAGAACTAGAAGGTAAACAAATTTTGAAAGAATCCATCAATCACTTCCTGAAAGAGATCCTGAAAGGAAAACTCCTAGGAATATTGTAGCCAAATTCCAGAGTTCTGAGATCAAGTAAGAAATATTGCAAGCAGAAAGAATTAAGCAATTTGAGTATTGCATAAACACAATAGGGTTAAGACCAGATCTAACAGATTCTACCTTAAGGGACCAGAGGGCTTACAATACGATATCCCAGAGATCAAAGGAGCTTAGATTAAAACTAAGAATCACCTACCTAGCAAAACTGAGTATAATACTTCAGGAGCTAAGATTAAAACTAAGAATCACCTACCTAGCAAAACTGAGTATAATACTTCAGGAGCTAAGATTAAAACTAAGAATCACCTATCTAGCAAAACTGAGTATAATACTTTCAGGGAAAAGAAATGGTCATTAAATGAAATACAGCACTTTCAAGCAGTCTTGATGAGAAGACCAGAGATGAATAGAAAATTTGACTTTCAAGTATAAGAATCAAGAGAAGCATGAAAAAGTAAATAGAAAAGTGAAATCATAAGCGACTTACTAAAGTTGAACTACTTACATTCCTACATGGAAAGATCACTTTTGTAACTCATGAGACTTTTCTCAGTATTAGAGTAGTTGAGGGGATTACGTACATATATAGAGAGGAAACAGGGTGAATGGAAAAGGAATGAATGATATCTAAAACTACAAAATTAAGGGTTGAGAGAGGAATATGTTGTGAGGAGAGATGCAGCAAGAGAGTAGGGCAAATTATCTCACATAAAAGAGGCAAGAAAAGTTTTTTCCAATGGAGAGGGCGAGTAAAGAGGTGAGAAAGAGAACCTTGTCATCAAATTTGGATTAAGGATGTAATAACATGTACACTCAATTTGATATGAAAACCTTTCTTTCACAACAGGAGCATAGAGGGGAAGGGGATTAGTGGGGGTGGGGGATGGTAGAAGGGAGGACAAATGGGAGGAAGGAGTAATTAGAAGTAACTTTTTTGAGGAGGGATGGGTTCAAAAGATACAATAGAATAAATGGGGGGACAGGATAGGATGGAGGGAAATAGTCTCTCACATCATGACTGCTAAGGAAGTGTTTTCCATGACTACACATGCATGACCAATATTAAATTGTATGCCTTCTCAGTGGGGATGGTTGGATAGGAAGGAAGGTAGAGAAGCTGGAACTCAAACTTTTAAAAACAAATGTTAAAAATTGTTTTTACATCCAACTTGGAAATACATGCAGGCAATGAGGAACTGAAATATATCTTACCCCACAAGAAAATAAAGGGGAAGGGGTAAGAGAAGGGGTAGGTGTGATAGAAGGGAGGGCATACTGTGGAAAGGGGTAATTGGAATGCACAGTCACTTGGGTTGGATGAAAGGGAAAGATGGGGAGAAAATTGAGTGGAAGTGAATGTTGAAAACTAAATCTTGTGGAAGTGAATGTTGAAAACTAAATTTTAATAAACTAATTATTTAAAATATAAAAGGAATAAAATGTTTATATTCCTTTTGGCCACTATTTCTCTCAATCTACCCCACCACCCAATTATCAATTTCCATTTTCTTTTACTCCCTTACCCTCCTACTTCTAATGAGGTGAAATAATTATCTATAACTAAATTGGCATGTATTTATGCAGTCTCATCTCTTTCAAATAGTTCAAAGAAAGGTGTCTGCTTCCCACCTCCATTTTCACCTTCTTTATAAAAAATGTTTCTTGGATACATCTTTTATGTGAAATATTTTTCCTCATTCTCTCTCCCTATCACCTTTGCTCAGCACATCCATTTCCCAAAACTCTTCATTATTTGATACTTAATTTTATACTTAAGTTCCTTCAAAATGCCATAACGCATATGAATTTCTTAGGAGCTACACATGTCATATTCCGTATTGGGAATATAAACAGTTTTGCCTTCTTAATTTCTACATGATTTCCCACTTATATTTACCTTATATGTTTCTCTTTAATCTTGTACCTGAAAATCAAATTTTCTCATTCTGATCTTTATATCAGGGATTCTTGAGTCTTCCTCTTTTTAACTAAATATCTATTTTCCACTGTAAGATTACTACTGTGGAACTTGATAGCAGAATGAAGCAGACCATTTTCTTTTGTATTGTGTTTTGTTTTGTTTTATGGTTTCTCTCATTCATTTTAATTCCTCTATTCAACGTGACCATGGTGAAATTGTATTTAATAGGAATGTATGTGTATAATTTATTTACGATTGCAAGCTGTCACGTGGAAGGAGTGTGGAGGGAGGGGAAAAAATCTAAGATAAATGGAAGTGATCATAGAACACTGAAAACAAATAAAATATTTTTCAAAAAGAAGAAGAAATGTAGAATGTTTCCAAATTTGAATAAAAATAAAATACTATTGAAAGAGAAAAATAAAAGATTACACAGATTTTTCTAGGGACATTATTCTTGTTTGTAATCTAAGATGTTTGTTGTTGTTTTCTGTAATATCATCTTCCAAGGCCCTTTTTACTTTTACAGAGTAGCTGCTAAATATTTTCTGATCCCAACTCTGGACCCATGACACCTTAAAAGTTTATTCTGAATGTTTGAAGGTATTTTGTCTTTAACATGGGAGCTCTGGAATTTGGCTATAATATTCAATTGCATTTTTAATTTGAGATCACTTTCATGAGATTATTGATACATTCTTTTAGTTCCTAATTTACCTTCAGTTTCTAAGTTATCAGGACAGTGTTCCTTTATGATTTCTTTAAATGTGTTTCTAGGGTTTTTTACTTGATCATAGCTTTCAGGTAGTTCAATAATTCTTATACTATCTCTTCAGGGAACTACTAGTCCCTGTCAGTTATTTTTCTTCCAATAAGATATTTCTCACTTAGAAGCAATATCATTTATTTTATATTGTATTGCTATTGTTTGATATTTTATGAAATGATTAGATTCCACTTGTCCTGTTCTGATTTTAATGAATTATTTTCTTCATTGAGGTTTTGTACCTTCCCCCCCATTTTACTATATCTTCTATTAAAGAGTTATTTACTTCAATGTTTTTTGTGACTCTTTTAAGAAGCCGTTAATTCTCTTTCCATAATTTTCTTGCATCGCTTTCATTTATCTTGCCAATTTTCTTCTGCTATTATTATTTGATTTTTAATGTTATTTTTACCTCTTCTAGGACTTCTTTTTTTGTGTTTGTGTAAGTTATATTTTTTTCCCTTTGTTGTTTTCCTTACAGCTGTTTGAAAATGATTGCCTTCGGAATTTGTATCTTTATTCTCCCCATCACCATATCAACTTTTTTACAGACCCAAGGTCATGCCTACCAAAATATTTCCAATGGCCAGTGAAAAATGTAGGGGACAATTTCCACTTCCAGGAGCCAAGATTGTGGAGTGATGGGTAATTGCTATCTTCCTCCCCTTGTTGACCTGGACAAGGTCAGAGATTATCTCCCCAGGAAAGTCCTGGAACAGTGGGAGCAGAAGAAGGAGTAAATAGACTCTAAGCCTGTGAGAGTAAGCAGATTGCTAAGGAGGGTTCTTCAGGATCACAGCTGTCCCAGGCAGACTCACCTCAACAAATCAGGAGAAGATGCTGAGCCCCAGGGGTGTGAACCCAGCAACTGTCAACCTCAGGACCCCAAATGCTTCAACACCCCCAAGAGAATCAGGAAGACACTAGAGCTCACAGCTGAGCGGGCCTGTGCTCTAGCTCAGCAGAGGAGCTCCAGGTATCCAGATCAACCCTCCCCCACACTTAATGCGTTACCTCCAGGGTAACTGCAGGAAAACACAAAAGCACCTCACCTGGCCTCTACTTTTCAACTCAAACAGCTCAGCACCAGGTAAGCTGCAGTATTTTAGCTTCTAGCTGAAAGAACTAGAGGCCACAACATACAAGGAGTCAAGACACAAAGATCTACTTTAAAAGCCAAAAAATGCATTACTGTCATTAGTAAGTAACTAAGCAGAAAGGAAAAGTCAATAGACTCTATGTGGACAGGGACCAAAAGAAAAACACCAAAGAGGTGAGAATTGAGACTGTACTCCCATCTGAAACTTCATAACGGAATATGAACTGGTCTAAAACACAAAAAGCATTCTTGAAAGAGCTCAGAAAGGATTTCAAAACCCAAATTAGAGAAATAGAAGAAAATCTCATCACTGATTTAAAAAAAATATGAAAAAAGAAATAACAGAAGAATTTAAAAGAACAGTTGGTCAAATGGAAAAAGAAGTATAAAACCTATATGGTGAAAATAACTTATTAAAAAGATCAATTGGATAAATGGAAAAGGTGATGCAAAAGTTAACTGAAGAAAACACTTGGATAAAAAAAAAGAATCAGGCAAGTAAAACCTAATGAATCTATGAGACATCAAGAATCAGTCAAACAAAATCTAAAGAATGAAAAGATAGAAGAAAATATAAAATATCTAATGGCTAAAACAAATGACCTGGAAAATAAATCCATGATAGAAAATCTAAGGATTATTGGGCTACCAGAAAACCATGATGAAAAAAGAGCCTGGACAATATCATCCATAAAATCGTCAAGAAAATTGTGCAGAAGTCTTAGATCCAGGCAAAATAGTTTTTGAAAGAATCTGTTCTTTATCTCCTGAAAGGGACCCCAAGTTAAAAGCACAAAGGAATATCATTGCCAAATTCCAGAGCTTTCAAGAGAAGGAAAATATATTGCAGGCAGCCAGAAAGAAACAATTCAAATATTGAAGAGCTACAATGAGGAACACACAGGACCTTGCAGCTTCTACGTTAAAAGACTGAAGGAATTAGAATATGATATTCTTTAAGGCAAAGGAACTGGCACTACAACCAAGGATTAAATACCCAGCAAAGTTGAGCATAATATGCCAGGCAAAGAGATGAGCCTTCAATGAAGAAAGGGATTTCCAGACCTTACTGATGAAAAGACCAAAATTCAATATAATATTCTTCAAACGCATGTCTCAACAGATGCATAAAAAGTTAAACGGGGGGAGGGGGAATACTTGTTACACAAAATGGGCAAACTCTTTATGTCTCCATAAAGGAAGAGGATACCTGTTAATTTTGAGAATTGTATATTTGTTATGAAATGTGAAAGGAATATACATAGATAGAGGGAGTGAACTAAATGATGTGATGATAACAAATGTGATTTAAGGGTGTGAAGGGATTTTCATGGGATATGTGAAAAGCAGGAGGCAGAAGAAAAATTTCCATCTTAGGAAGTAGCACAACAATCTATTACACTAGAGGGAAAGAGGGGAGGGAGATGAGGATTGTTTGAGAGGTACTCTCATCTGACTGGATTCAAGGAGGGTACAACAAATTCAGCTAAGTATAGAAATACAACTAGCTCTACAGGCAGTAGGAGAAGGGTGAAAGAAAAGGGAGAGAAGGCTAAAAGGGAGGGAAGAAGTAGTAAGGGAAAAAGGGAATTAAAGGGGAGGGGAATGAAAGAAGGGAGGGAAGACTGAGGGTAGTGGTGGTCAAAAATCAAACACTCTGTTGTGGAGGGGAAGGGAGAAGGGAGAACTAAAAGCATAAAGAAGGGGAAAGGGAATGGACTGAAAGACATAAATAGTAATCATAACTGTGAATGTGAATGGGATGAAATCTCCCATGAAACAGAGACAGACAGCAAAATGGATTTAAAACCATAATCCAACAATATATTGTTTACAAGAAACACATTTGAAACAAGGGCATACACACACGGTAAGGGTAAAAGGTTGGAGCAGAATATTTTGTCCTTCAGCTGATGCAAAAAAAAGCAGGGGTAGCAATCCAAATCTCAGACAAAGCAAAAGCAGAAATAGATCTAATTAAAAGAGATTAGGAAGGAAACTATTTCCTGCTAAACGGCACCAGAGACAACGAAGCAATTTCATTACTAAACATATATGCTCCAAGTGTTACAGCCTAGCAACTTTTTAACAGTTGGGTTCTTTTTAATAATTTGTGTTTGTCTATTTTTCTAGATTATTTGTTGACTTCATACTTTATGTTGAAATTCGACTGTGTTCATCTAGGATGGGGAAGTGAGAGCTCTTTCTAAAAAGTCAGGGTTTTGTGAGCTACTGTTTATAGAGCTAGCTGTGTTGGTTTGGAATTTTCTGGTGCTTCCAAAGTGTTAGGATCGAGGGAAAGGTGTGGTTGCTGCTCTACAGGTCTACTTATTGGTCCTTATATAGGAAGGGTCCCTGATTCCTTGCAGCTCCAAATCTTATCACTCTTCAGGATCGTTGATCACTTATGATCCTTTGACTGAGGGCTATTAAAACTGTCAATGTTGCTACCACAAAGTCCCACAACTGGTGCTGCTTCCATGTGTACTACATGTCTAACCTATTCAGGATCACAAACTTCTTTTTCTCATCTCCTAATTTTTTGGGGTTTGGGGCTGAAAAAAGGGCTCACCTTAACCTTTTTTTGGCTCTTTCCAGAATTCAATTTGAAGAGTTATTCTATACAATTTTTTGGTGAAAGGTTTTGGTTTTGTTTAATTTATTTTCAGTGTTGAACAACACTTCCACGTAGCTTAGATTCTAGCCCCTCCCTTCCCTTCCTTCCTTCTTCTCTCCCTCCTCCCTCCCTAAGATGGCATGCAATTTTACATAGCTTCTACAGATATATTCCTATTAAATATATTTTTGCTGTAGTCATGTTGCACAGAAGAATTAAAATGAATGGGAGAAATCATAGGATCTCCTGCATTCTGAGATAAAATTCCATAGTTCTTTCTCTGGATATGCAAGATATTTTGCTTTAAGAGAACACTGGAAATTCTTTAAGTCCTTGGATTTCAATGTAGTTCTAAGTCAACAAGAAAAAATCCTTGCTCCCCGTGGTTGTTGCTGTGTAGAAAGTTCTCCTGGTTCTGCTCCTTTCACTCAGCATCACTTCATATAAGTCCTTCCAGGCCTCTCTGAAGTCTTCCTGCTCATCATTTCTTATAGCCCAATAGTATTACATTACATTCATATAGCACAATTTGTTCACCCATTCCTCAATTGGTGGGCATCCTTTGATTCCCAGGTTTTGGCCACCACAAAGTGAGGTGCTATAAATATTTTTGTACATGTGAGACCCATTTTCCCAGAAGGTGAGGTCCTTATGGAACAGTAGACTATTTTCTTTATTGACTTCTTTTTCTTTATTATTTAACCTATTCCACTAGACTACCCGTCTATGTCTTTCTTTTAATTAAAATATTTTATTTTTGAGGGGGCAGAGTCAAAATGGCAGAGTAGAAAGACATACATACACGAGCTCTTCCTGCAGAGACAACACAATACCTGCAAAGACTCTCAACAAATTCCAGACCAGCAGAAAGCACAGAACAATGGAGTGGAGGAGATTTCCACCACCCGGGGACTTGAAAGGCCAATGGGAAAGGTCTGTCACACCAGATAAGAAGCTGAGCTCAGCACAGATTTGGCAAGTGGGCTGCAGGGGATAGAACCCCCAGCAGCAGTAGCAGTGGTTTACAGATCCCTCAACCCACAGGTGCAAAAGGTTAGTGAATGGGTTTTTTCAGCTGACCAAGAAGGGAACAGGGTCTTGCCATAGCTCCAGTCTCTAGCAGGGGCGGCAGAGGCTGCATCAGGAAGCAGCAGCTCCCACAGGAGACTGAATCCATTGATTGACAGTAAAACCCCTGGGGAAATTGAGGAGCTTATCTGAATATCAGCCCCCAGTACTGGTTTGGTGGAGCTGCAGGCCAGGTGGTTGTAGAGAGGAAATTCCTACGCACATATTCTGGGCACAAAAGCTTCTGGTTGCTCTGAGAACAGTGTACGTGCTTGATTGTGCCACCTTGGACGAACTGAGACCTTACAGATCCCCAGAGTATACCCTACTCTTGACAAAGGATTTAAAAGTCAAGTAACTGGTTGGGAAAATGTCCAAAATAGGGGGAAAATAAGACTACAGAAGGTTACTTTCTTGGTGAAGAGGTATCTTCTCCCATCCTTTGGGATGAGGAACCACAATGTTTACCATCAGGGAAAGAAATAAAAGTCAAGGCTTCTGTATCCCAGATATCCAAAATAAATATTCAGTGGTCTCAGGCCATAGAAGATCTCAAAAAGGATTTTGAAAATCAAGTAAGAGAGGTTGAGGAAAAATTGGGAAGAGAAATGAGAGATGTAAGAAAATCATGAAAAGTGGGTCAACAATTTGCTAAAGGAGACTCAAAAATTGCTGAAGAAAATAATACTTTTAAAAATAGGCTAACTCAATTGGCAAAAGAGATTCAAAAAGCCAATGGGCAGAAGAATGCTTTCAAAAGCAGAATTAGTTAAATGGAAAAGGAGGTTCAAAAGTTCACTGAAGAAAATAGTTATTCAGAAATTAGAATGGAACAGATGGAGGCTAATGACATTTATGAGAAATCAAGAAATCACCAAACAGCAAAAGATTGAAAAAGTAGATGATAATGTGAAATATCTCATTGGAAAAATAACTGGAGGGGGAGGAGCCAAGATGGCGGAGTAGAAGGATGCAAGTTTACGACCTCCAAAACCACAGCCCATAGAATTAATGTAAAAAGAGACCCCCATAACTTCTGGACCACTGAAAGGTGTACAGAAACAGAGTGGAAGAGATTTCCGTTCCAGAGAGCCCTGGAGAGCCGTCCCCAGGGTCCATCACACTCCGGAAAGCGGACCCCACCCCAGCGCTGCCCTGGCCACGGCCCCAGAGAAGCTGACCCGAGCAGGCTTCAGGGATGGAAGCTCCGGCAGCCGGGAAAGTCCCTCCGCCCACAGAAGCTACAGGTTGGTGAGAGAGACGCCTGGCTGGCGGAGGGGAGCAGGGTTTCTCTGTGACTCGGGCCCCCTCGGGAAGAAGCGGCAGAGGAGGAGGTGGGGGCAGCGGCAGAGGCAGCAGCAGTGGGGCCGCGGCGGCCTGGGACTTCCCCAGCAGCAGGCAGGATCTTCATTACTGAAAGTCTCTGCATAATCAACCTGAGGGAGCTGAGCCTGGGAGACGGCCCTGCCCCACCCCGATCTATTACTGAAGGCCTCTGCATAAAGCCCCTGAGGGAACTGAGCCTGGGAGGTGCCCCACCCCACCTGCTCCGTTCCTGAAAGTCTCTGCATAAAGCCCCTGAGGAAGTCGAGCCTGGGAGGCTGCCCTGCCCCCACCCCAGAACCAGAACTAAAGGTCACATTGATTAGCAGCTGGGAAGCGCGGAAAGCACATTTGAATATCAAACCCCAAGCACTAGCTGGGCGGATCTAGGTGGGGGTGGACAGGAATCTCAGAAGTCAAGTAACTGGCAGGGAAAATGCCTAGAAAAGGGAAGAAAAATAAGACTATAGAGAGTTTTTTCCAACAAATGCAAATGATCCCGACTTTCAGATCTGACAAGGAGGACATATTCTTGCCATTAGGGAAAGACGTGGAGGGCGGGGCCTCAGTACCCGAGACATCCCAGGGGGATGTTGGGTGGGCTGAGGCCTTGGAAGAGCTCAAAAAGGATTTTGAAAAGCAAGTTAGACAGGTGGAGGAAAAACTGGGAAGAGAAATGAGAGAGATGCAAGAAAAGTATGAAAAACGGGTCAATACCTTGGTTAAGGAGACCCAAAAAAATGCTGAAGAAAATAACACCTTGAAGAATAGGCTCACTCAATTGGCAAAAGAGGTTCAAAAAACCAATGAGGAGAAGAATGCTTTCAAAAGCAGAATGAGCCAAATGGAAAAAGAGGTTCAAAAGCTCACTGAAGAGAATAGTTCTCTCAAAATTAGAATGGAACAGATGGAGTCTAATGACTTTACGAGAAACCAAGAAATCACCAAACAAAACCAAAAGAATGAAAAAATGGAAGAGGATGTGAAATATCTCATGGGAAAAACAACTGACCTGGAAAATAGATCCAGGAGAGATAATTTAAAAATTATGGGACTACCTGAAAGCCATGACCAAAAAATGAGCCTAGATATCATCTTCCATGAAATTATCAAGGAAAACTGCCCTGACATTCTAGAACCAGAGGGCAAAATAAGTATTGAAAGAATCCATCGATTACCACCTGAAAGAGATCCAAAAAGAGAAACTCCTAGGAACATTGTGGCCAAATTCCAAAACTCCCAGCTCAAAGAGAAAATCTTGCAAGCAACTAGAAAGAAACAATTCCATTACTGTGGAAATACAATCAGGATAACTCAAGATCTAGCAGCTTCTACATTAAGGGATCGAAGGGCGTGTAATAGGATATTCCAGAAGTCAAAGGAACTAGGACTTAAACCAAGAATCACCTACCCAGCTAAACTGAGTATAATACTTCAGGGAAAAATATGGTCTTTCAATGAAACAGAGGACTTTCAAGCATTCTTGATGAAAAGACCAGAGTTGAAAAGAAAATTTGACTTTCAAACATAAGAATGAGAAGAAGCATGAAAAAGTAAACAGCAATGAGAAGTCTTAAGGGACTTACTAGAAGTGAACTGTTTACATTCCTACATGGAAAGACAATATTTGTAACTCTTAAAACTTTTCAGTATCTGGGTAGTTGGTGGGACCACACACACACATGTACATACATGCATGCACACACACATACACACATGCACACACATACAGAGACAGAGAGCACAGAGTGAATTGAATAGGATGGGACCATATCTTAAAAGAAATTAAGGTAAATGGTGAGAGAGAAATGTACTGGGAGGAAAGAGGGTGAAATGGAATGTGGCAAATTATCTCTCATTCAGGAGGCAAGCAGGAGACTTTTTAGTGGATGGAAAAAGAGGAGAGCTGAGAGAAAAAAATTAGTTTACCCTCATCACATTTGACTAAAGGAAGGAATAAAATGCACACTCATTTTGGTATGAAAACCTATCTTACAGTATAGGAAAGTGGGGGAGAAGGAGATAAACAAGGGGGCAGATGAAGGAAGGGAGGGCAAAGGGAGGAGGGAGCAATTTGAAGTCAACACTTGGGGAGGGACAGGATCAAAAGAAAGAAGAGAAACAATGAGGGGCAGGGTAGGATGGAGGGTAATTCAGTTAGTCTTACACAACACGACTATCAGGGAAGACATATGCAAAATTACACAGATATGGCCTATATTGAATTGCCTGCCTTCCCAAAGGGAATGGGTGGGGAGGGACGGATGGGGAGAATTTGGAACTCAAAGTTTTAGGAACAACTCTTTAGTATTGTTGTTGCTACTAGGAAAGAAGATATACAGTTAATGAGGAATAGAAAGTCATCTGGCCCTACAGGAGAAAAGAGAAGATGGAGACAAGAGAAGGGAGGGATGACAGAAGAGGGGGCAGATTGGAGATAGGGAAAATTAAATTGCTTGGGGTGGGGGGGGGAGGGGATAAAAGGAGAGAAAATTTGGAACCCAAAATTTTGTGAAAATGAATGTAAAAATTTAAATAAATAAATCAAGAAAAAGAAAGAAAGAAAGATAGAAAGAAAGAAAGAAAGAAAGAAAGAAAGAAAGAAAGAGAAAGAAAGAAAGAAAGAAAGAAAGAAAGAAAGAAAGAAAGAAAGAAAGAAAGAAAGAAGGAAAAACAACTGACCTGGAAAATGGATCCAGGAGAGACAAGTTAAAAATTATGGGACTACCTGAAAGCCATGATCAAAAAAAGAGCCTAGACATCATCTTTCATGATATTATCAAGGAAAACCAGCCTGATATTCGAGAAACAATCACCTCTTAAAAGAGATCCAAAAAGAGAAAGACCTAGGGACATCATAGTGAAATTCCAGAGTTACCTCGTCAAAGAGAAAGTTTTTCAAGAAGTTAGAAAGAAATAATTTGAGTGTTGTGGAAATATGATCAGTATAACACAAGATGTAGCAACTTCTACATTATGGTATTGAGGGACATAGAATATGACATTCCAGAAGTCAAAACAACTAGGACTAAAACCAAGAATCACCTACCCAGCAAAACTGAGTATAATACTTTAGGGGAAAAAATGGTTTTTCAATGAAATAGAAGACTTTCAAGCATTCTTGATGAAAAGACCAGAGCTGAAAAGAAAATTTGATTTTCAAACACAAGAATCAAGACAGGCATGAAAGGTAAGCAGGAAAGAAGTCATGATGGCCTTACTAAAATTCAACTCTTTACATTCCTATATGGAAAGACAATATTTGCAACTCCTGAAACTTTTTTCAGTATCTGAGTACTTGGTGGAATTACATGCACACACCTACAAGCATACACACACATGCACACACATGCATACACACGTATACATATATAAAGAGAGAGACAGAAAGCACAGGGTGAATTGAATAGGAAGGGATCATATCATAAAAAATAAAATTAAGGGGTGAGAGAGGAATATATTGGGAAGAGAAAGGGAGAAATGGAATGGGGCAAATTATCTCTCATAAAAGAGGAAAGAAAAGACTTTTAAATGGAGGGGGGAAGTAGGGAGGTGAGGCAGAAAACGTGAAGTTTACTCACATTTGACTTAAGTAAGGAATCAAATGCACACTCATTTTGGTATGAAAACCTCTCTTACAATACAGGAAAGTGGGGGAGAAGTGGAAAAGCAGGATGGGGAGTATGGTGGAAGGGAGGGCAGTGGGAGGAGGGAGCAATTAGAAGTCAGCGCTCTTGGGGAGGGACAAGATCAAAAGAGAGAAGAGAAGAAATGAGGGGCAGGATAGGACGGAGGGAAATATAGAGAGTTTTACACAACATGACTATTATGGAACTAATTTGCAAAACTTCACATGTATAGCCTATAATGAATTGCTTGTCTTCTCAGTGGGGATGGGTGGGGAGGGAGGAAGGAAGAGAAGTTGCGACTCAAAGTTTTAGGAATAACTGTTGAGTATTTTTATACTACTGGGAAATAAGAAATACAAGTAATGGAGTATAGAAATTTATCTTGCCCTACAGGACAAAAGAGAAAATGTTGATAAGGGAAGGGAAGGATAGTAGAAGGGAGGGCAGATTGGTGGTAGGGATCATTAGAATGCTCAGCGTCTTGGGGTGGGGAGAGGGGAGAGATGTGGAGAAAATTTGGAACTCAAAATTTTGTGGAAATGATTGCTTAAGCCTGAAAATAAGTAATTTTTTTTAAAGAAGGCAATCCAAAGGAAAGGGTGAGATGATAGGAAGGAAGCTATGGGAATAAGAACAGCTAGCAGTCTAGACTCACTGGGACACAGTATATGAAAAAGGATAGTGAAATATGATGGCAAACTTTCGTTGGAAGCACATGCTGAAGGGCCTTTAATGTTATAATAAATGATTTCTGTTTTGTCCTGTAGTTAATAAAAAGTTATTGCAGTTAAAATTTTTTTCAGTGTTCTACAATCACTTTCATATATCTTATATTTTTTTCTTCCTCCTTTCCTTCTCCCATTCCTCCCCACTCCATTCATGAGACAGCATAAAATTTAATATACATCCTACAGATGCATTCCTATTAAATGCATTTTCACCTTAGTCATGTTGCATAGAAGAATGAAAATGAAGGGGAGAATTCATAAAATAAAAAACAAAGCATAATAAAAAAGAAAATGAACCGTTTTGTTCTGCAATAGAATTTCATAATTCTTTCTCTGAATGTGGAAGGCATGCTACTTCATGGGTGGATTGGGAATATTTTAAGTCCTTGCATTGACAGAAAGTACTAAGTCTACCAGAAAAATTCCTCACACACTGTGGTTCCTGCTGTGTACAAAGTTTTTCTGGTTCTCCTCCTTTCATTCAGTATCAGTTCACATAAGTCTTTCCAGGCCTCTCTGAAGTATTCCTGTTCATAATTTCTTATAGGAAAAGAATATTCCGTTGCATTCATATACCACAATTTATTCAGCCAGGTCCGAATTGATGGGCATCCCCTTGATGTCCAAGTTTTGGCCACCACAAAGAGAGCTGCTATAAATATTTTTGTACATATGGGACCATTTCCCATTTTTATGATCTCTTGGTGATACAGTCCTAGAAGTGGTATCGATGCGTCAAGGTGTATGCACAATTTTGTAGCCCTTTGGGCATAGTTCCAAATTGTTATCCAGAATGGCTGGATCAGCTCACAGATCCAAAAGCATGAATTAGTGTTCCAACTCTCTCACATCTTCTCCAACATTTATAATCATCCTGTTTTGTCATGCTCACCCATCTGATAGGTGTGATGTGGTATCAGAGTTGTTTTGCCTTGAATCACTCTAATCAATAATGATTTAGTGCATTTTCATATGGCTACAGATAGCTTTGATTTATTTCACTGAAAACTGCCTGTTCATAACCTTTGACCATTTATCAGCTGGAGATAGACTTGTATTCTTCTATATTTGACTCAGCTTCTATATATTTTACAAATGAGGGCTTTATCCCAGACACTAGTTGCCAAAATTCTTTCCCACTTTTCTGTTTTCCTCTTAATCTTGGTTGCTTTGGGTGTGGTTGTGCAAGAACTTTTTAATTTAATGTAACCAAAATTATCTGTTTTGCATTTCATAATGTTTTCTATCTCTTGTTTAGTCAAAAATTCTTCCCTTTTTATAAATCTGATAAACACTTTTTTTTGCTCCACTAATTTTTTTTTGTAGTATCAGTTTTTTTATACCTAGATCATGTACCTATTTGGACTTTATTCTTGTGTACAGTGTCAGGTATTGGTCTATGCCTAGTTTCCAACATACTGTTATCCAGTTTTCCAAACAAATTTTGTGCAATAGTGAGTTCTTTTCCCAAAAGCTGGGATCCATGGGTTTATCAAATAGAAGACTACTACATACATTGACTACTGTGTCTTGGATACCTAACCTATTCCACTAGTCTAAGCTTCTCTATCTTAGCCAGTACCAAGTGGCTTTGATAATTGCTGCTTTATAATACAATTTGAGATCTGGTAGAGCTAGTCCACCTTCCCTAACATTTCTTTTCATTAGTTCCCTTGAACTATTGTTGTTATTCCAGATGAATTTTGATATCATTTTTCTAGCTCTGCAAAATTATTGTCTGATTGTTTGATTGGTATGGCACTGCATAAGAAAATGCCCCTAGGAAGAAATGTCATTTTTATTATATTAGCTTGGCCCACCCATGAGCAACTGTTGTTTTCCCACTTACTTAGATCTTACTTTATTTGTGTGAAAAGTGTATTATAATTGTGTTCATGTAGTTCTGAGTTTCTTTTGGCAAGTAGACTCCCAAATCTTTTGTAGTTTCTACCTTAACTTTAATTGGGAATTCTCTTTCTCTCTCTTTCTGTTGGGCTTTGTTCATAATATATAGAAATGCAGAAGATTTGTGTGGGGTTATTTTGTAACTTGAAACTTTGCCAAAGTGGTTTATTATTTCAAGTAATTTTTTGCTTGATTCTCTGGGATTCAGTAAATATATCATCATATCATCTTAAATATTAAGAGATCTTGGTGGTGTCATTATTCTACTCTGTCATATTGTCTCTCCAATATCAACTCTTCCTAACCAGTTCTCATTTCTTCCTTGAACTGTTTTTCTCCTATGCATCTTTATGTGGATGAACTATAGACATTTCAAACAAAACATGTCGAAACCCGAGCTCATCATGTTTCTTCTTAGAACCCCATTATTTAATTTCCCTCTTTCTGTGAAGGGAATCATTATCCTTCCATATACTCAAGATGACAATATAGAAATCATCTTCTACTCTTCCCTCTAATGCAATATAGATCCCAACTCCACACAGCGAAAATCTACTGCTTTTTCTAGGTTATTTAATCTCTTCAGCATTTTATATCTGTCTCATATCTCATCTCCCACAGTCAAGACACTTGTTCAAACTCTTACAACTTTTTAAAAAATTATTTTATTTGTTTTCATCTTTCTACAATCACTTTCATATATCTTTAGATTTTTCCCTCACCTCCATCGTCTTGACCCCTCTCTCCCCACTGAGATGGTGTGTAATGTTATATGGGTTCCACACATATGTTCCTATTAAATACATTTTCACCTTCGTCATGTTGCATGGTATTGAAACGAATGGGAGAAACCACAAAGCAAAACAAAGCATAACACAAGAGAAAATGGGCTGCTTCACTCTGTGATAACATTCTACAGTTCTTCCTCTGAATGTGGATGTGGAAGGTATTTTGCCTCAAAAGTTCACTGGGAATTTTTAAGCACTTGCATTGCTGTGAAGGACTGAGTCTACTAGAAAAATTCCTCGCACACTGTGATTGTTGCTGTCTACAAAGTTCTCCTGGTTCTGTTCCTTTCAGTCAGTTCGTTATGTCTTTCCAGGCCTCCTGAAGTCTTCCTGTTCATCATTTCTTATAACACAATAGTATTCCATTATATTCATGTATCACAAGTTGTTCAGCGATTCCCCAATTGATGAGCATCCCCTTGATTTCCAGTTTTTGGTCACCACAAATAGAGTTGATATAAACATTTTTGTATATGTGGTACCCTTTCCCATTACTATGATCTTTTTGGGGTACAGTCCTAGAAGCAATACTTTTGGGTCACAGTGTATGCACATTTTTGTGGCCCTTTTGGCATAATTCCAAATCCTTTCCACAATGGGTGGATTGGCTCACAACTCCAACAACATTGAATTAGGGTTCCAATTCTCCCACATGCTCTCTAACATTTATCATCTTTCTGTTTTTCATGTTATCCAATCTGATAGATGTGATATGGTACCTCACAGTTGTTTTGATTTACATATCTCTTATCAATAATAGTTTAGAGCATTTTTATATGACTATAGAAAACTTTAATTTCTTCTTCTGAAAATTGCCTGTTCATATCCTTTGACCATTTACAAATTAGGGAATAACTTAAATTCTTGTAAATTTGATTCAATTTTCAATATATTTTAGAAATGAGGCCATCATCACGGACAATATTTGCAGAAGATATTTTCCCATTTTCTGTTTTAGTCTTGATGTTGGTTGTATTAGCTTTGTTTGTGAAAAGTCTTTTCAATTAAATGTAATCAAAATTATCCATTTGGCACTTCATAATGTTCTCTATCTCTTGCTTGGTTAAAAATTTCTCCGTTCTCCATAATTCTGACAAATACACTTTTCCTTACTCGTCTAAATTGTTCAGTGTCACAGCTACGTGGTGCAGTGGATAGAGCACCAGTAAAGGAATCAGTAAGACCTGAGTTCAAATCTAACCTCAGACATTTGATATTCACTAACTGTGTGACCTTGGGCAAGTCACTTAATCTCAATTGCCTCATGCTGGTTCATGTCCAGTCATCCTGATGAATATCTTGCCACTGGATTCAATGGTTCTGGTGGAGAAGTGAGGCTGGTGGCCTGCACAGCCCTCTATCTCTCAAAAGTCAAGTGAAAGTCATGTCATCATTTCTCTGATGGCATGATCTTTTCCAGCAACGAAGGATGAACACACACAAACTGTTCAATCTTTATACGTAGATCATGCATCTATTTGGACATTATTCCTATTTACAGTGTCAGGCAGTGGTTTATGCTCAGTTCTTGCCACACTGCTGTTCAGTTTTCCCAGGAATTTTTGTCAGTGAGTTCTTATCCCAGAAACTGAGGTCCTTGGCTTTATGGGACAGTAGACTGTTTTATTCCTTGACTTCTGCTTTTTAATTTTCTGATCTATTTCACTGGACTACCCCTCTATTTCTTGTTTTTAAATTAAAATATGATATTTTTTCAGTGTTCTACAATCACTTTCACATATCTTAGATTTTTTCCTTCCTTCCCCTTTTCCCCCCATCCCTCCCCACTCCCTCCATGAGACAGCATACAATTAAATGTATGCTCTACAGATATATTCCTATTAAATATATTTTCATCTTAGTCATGCTGTACAGAAGAACTGAAATGGGTCGGAGAAATCATAAAATAAAACAAAGCATAATACAAAAGAAAATGAACTGCTTCATTCTGCAATAGAATCCCATACTTCTTTCTCTGAATTTTGTAGGTATGCTGCCTCAAGTGTACATTGGGAATATTTTAAGTCCTTGCATTGACATGAAGTGCTAAGTCTATCAGAAAAATTCTCCCCACTATGTAATTCCTCCAGTGTACAAAGTTTTTCTGGTTCTCCTCCTTTCATTCAGCATCAGTTCACATAAGTCTTTCCAGGCCTCTCTGAATTCTTCCTGTTCATTATTTCTTATAGGAAAATAATATTCCATTATATTCATATACCACAATTTATTTCAGTCATTCCCCAATTGATGGGCAGCACCTTGATTTCCAGGTTTGGGCCACCGCAAAGAGAGCTGCTATAAATATTTTTGTACACATGGGACCATTTCTCATTTTTATCATCTCTTAGGGATACAGTCCTAGAGGTGATATTTCTGAGTCAAAAAGTATGTACATTTTTGTATCCCTTTGGGCATAGTTTCAAATTTCTCTCCAGAATGCTTGGATTAGCTCACAGCTCCATCAACAATGAATTAGTTTCCCAACTCTCCCATATCTTCTCCAGCACTTATCATGATCTTGTTTTGTCATGTTCATCAATCTCATAGGGGTGATGTGGTATCTCAGAGCTGTTTTGATTTTCATCTCTCTTATCCATAGTGATTTACAGTACTTTGTCAAACAATTATAGATAACTTTAATATCTCCCTCTGAAAATTCCTTGTTCATATCCTTTGATCATTTATCAATTGGTAAATGGCTTGTTTTCTCATACAATTGATTCAGTTCTCTATATATTTTAGAAATGAAACCATTATCACAGACACTAATTGCACAAATTCTTTCTCACTTTTCTGCTTCCCTCCTAATCTTGGTTGCAGTGGTTTGGTTGTGCAAAATTTTTTCAATTTAATGTAATCAAAATTATCCATTTTGCACCTCATAACATTCTTATCTGTTGTTGGGTCATAAATTTCTCTATTCCATATAAATCTGACCAATACACTACTTTTTGCACCCTTAATTTGTTTATAGTATCAACTTTTATACCTATATCATGAATCCACTGGGACTTCATTCATGTGTACAATGTCACACATTGGTCAGTTCCCACTTTCTGCCACATTGTTATCCAGTTTTCCCAGCACTTTTTTGTCAAACAGTAAGGTCTTATCCAAGAAGCCGGGGTCTTAATGTTCATAAAACAGTACATAGCTGTATTCATTAACTACTGTGTCTTGAGCACCTAACTTATTCCACTGTTCTACCTTTCTGTTTCTCAGTTAGTACATAGTGGTTTTCATGATTGCTGCTTTATAATGCAATCAGAGACCTGGTAGACTAGGCCACCTTTACAAGCATTTATTTTCATTAGTTCCCTTGATACTGTAGGCCTTATATTCTTCCAGATGAATTTTGATGTTACATTTTCTAGCTCTAGATAATAATTATCTGGTAATTTAATAGGTATGTCATTGAGTAAATAAATTAATTTAGATAGAATAGTCATTTTTTTTATTATATTGGTTCTGCCTACCCATGAGCAGCTGATGATTTTGACTTTTTAGATGTGACTGTATTTATGCAAAAAGTGTTTTGTAATTTTGTTCCTATAATCCCTGTGTTACTTTTGGCAGGTAGACTCACAAATCTTTTATAGTGTCTACCTTAACGTTAAATGGTAATTCTCTTTCTATCTCTTTATGTTGGGCTTTGGTAGGAATATACAAAAATGCCAAAGATTTGTGTGGGCTTATTTTGTAACCTGCAAGTTTGTGAAAGGTGTTTATTATTTAGAGTTATTTTCCAATTTATTCTCTGAGATTCTTTAAATATATCATCATATCATCTGCAAAAAGTGATAACTTACTTTTTCTTTGCTTATTCTAATTTCTTCTGTTCCTTTTTCTTCTCTTATTGCCAAAGATAACATGTGTAGTACCATATTGAATAACAATGGTGATAATGAACAACCTTGTTTTCTCCGTGATCTTACTGGAAATGCATCTAGCTTATCCCTATTACAAATATTGTTTCCTGAAAGTTTTAGGTAGATACTGCTTAATAATTTGTCGAAAGTTCCATTTATTCTCATGCTCCCCAGTGTTCTCAGAAGGAATGAGTGTTTTATCTTGTCAAAAAAAAAAAGCAAAACATTTTTCTGCATCTACTGAGGTAATATTAAGGTTTCTGTTAATTTTCTTGTTGATATGTTCAGTAATACTGATGGTTTTCCTAATATTGAAACAACCCTGCACTCCTGGTATAAATCTTACATGATCACAATGTAATATTCCCGGGATAAGTTGCTGTATTCTCTTTGCTAAAATTTTATTTAAAATTTTTTCAACTATATTCATTAGAGAAATTGTTCTATAATTTTCTTTCTCTGCTTTGGCTCTTCTTAGCTTAGGTGTCAGAACCATTTTTGTATCATAAAAAAGAATTTAGTAGGACTCCTTCTTTGGCAATTTTCCCAAATAGTCTATGTAGTATTGGAATAAACTCTTAAACTCTTCTTTAAATGTTTGATAGAATTCACTTGTATAACTATGTGTCCCTCGAGATTATTTCCTAAAGAGTTCATTGATGGATTGTTGAATTTCGTTTTCTGAGTTAGGGTTATTTAAGTATTGGAAGTCCTCTTCTGTTAATCTGGGCTAATAACGTTTTTTTTTTTTTTTTTTAAATATTCATAGAGCTCGTTCAGATTGTCGAATTGATGGACACACAGTTGGGCAAAGTGATTTCTAATTATTGTTTTAATTTTCTCCTGGTTGTGAGTTCCCTTTTAATTGTTTTTGTATTGATAATTTGTCTTCTTTCTTTTTAAACAAGTTTACCAAAGGTTTAACAATGTTTTTCTTTTTTTCAGAAAACCATCTCTTATTTTTATTTCTTAGTTCATTAGGTTTCTTACTTTCAATTTTATTAATCCCTCCTTTGGTTTTCAGTATTTCTAATTTGGTATTTACTTGAGAATTTTCAATTTATTTTTTTTCTAGCTTTTTCAGCTGCATGCCCAATTCAGTAATCTCCTCTTTCTCTATTTTACTCATGAAGGCAATGGAAGATATGAAACTTGCTCTAGGAACTGCTTTTCCATAATCTCATAAATTTTGGTAAGTTGCTTCTTTATTATCCTTCTCTTGACTGATGTTTTTGATAGTTTCTATGACTTGCTGATTAACCCACTCACTAAGATTAGATTATTAGTTTGTAAACAATTTTGGTCTATTTTTCTGTGACCTTTTATTACATATAATTTTATTGCATTATGATCTGAGAAGAATGTATTGACTATTTCTTTCTTTCTCCAGTGGACTGTGAAGTTTTTATTCCCTAGTATATGATCAGTTTTGGTATATGTGCCATGTACTGCTGAGAAAAATGTGCATGCCTTACTATCCCAATCCAATTTCTCAAGAAATCTATCTTATCTACCTTATTCAGAGTTCTATTCCCCTCCTTAACTTCTCTCTTGTTTATTCTGAGTTTAGATTAACAAGTTCAACGAAGGGGAGATTAAGGTTCCCTACTGGCATAGTTGTGTTGTCTATTCCTTCATTTTACTCCCTTAAATATTCCTCTAAGGATTTGGATTCTATACCACGTGGAGAATATATGTTTAACAATTATATTTCTTCCTGGTCTATGGTGCCTTTTAGCAGGAAATATTTCCCTTCCTTATCTCTTTTGATGAAATGTATTTCTGCTTTTGCTTTGTCTGAGATTAGGATTGCTACTCCTTTTTTACATCAGTTGAAGCATAATGTATTCTGCTCCAACCTTTTACCTTTTCCTTTTGTGTATCCTCCCGTTTCAAGTGTGTTTGTTGTAAACAACATATTGTTAGATTATGGTTTTTAATCCATTCGGCTATGAGTCTCCATTTTATGGAAGAGTTAATCCCATTCACATTCGCAGTTGTGATTACTATCTGTGTCTTTTCCTCCATCCTTTTCCCACATTTATGATTTAGCTCTCCCTTCTCCTTTCCTCTCCACAATAGAGTTTTAATTTTTGACCACTACCTTCCTGAGTCTTCACTCCCTTCTTTTAAGCCCCCTTGCTTTTACTCCCCTTTTACTTTACTACTTCTTCACTCCCCTTAAGCCTCCCCTCCCTTTCCTTTCCCCTTTCCCCTCCTACTGCCTATAGAACTAGTTAGACTTCTATACTTTACTCAGTTTATTTTTCTCTCCTTGAACCAGATCAGATGACAGTAAATCTCAAACAATGATCATCTCCCTAAACTGTTTCCCTCTAGAGTAATATACTTTTGTGCCTCATACCATGATGTTATTTGCCTTTTGTTGCCTCCTCATTTTTGCTTCTCCTATTACAATCCTTTAGCACCTCTAAATCACATTTTATTGTTGTCACACCATTTATTTTATACCCACTGCCCTATCTATCCCATCTATGTATATTGCTTTTGTGTATACACACACACACACACACACACACACACACATATATATATATATATACACACATACATACATAATTCTCAAAATTAGCAAGTATCATCTTCCCTTATGGGATGTAAACAGTTTGCCCATATGCAATAACAAGTTTTTCCTGGCTGTTCTACCTTTTTATGCCTCTCTCTCTTGAGAGTTTTCTATTGAGCTCTGTCTTTTTCAGCGGAAAGATCTGAAAATCCTTTATTTCATTAAATATCCATCTCCCTGCCTGAATTATGCTCAGTTTTGCTGGGTAATTGATCCTTGGTTGTATTCCCAACTCCTTTGCCTTATGGAATATAATATTCCAATCCCTTACTTTCTTTTAATTTAGAAGCTGCAAGTTCCTATGTGATCCTGATAGCACCACCTACATGTTTGAATTGTTTCTTGCTGGCTGCCTACAGTATTTTCTCCTTCACTTTGTAGTCCCATAATTTGACAATGATATTCCTTGGTTTTTTTAGTTTGGAATACTTTTGAGGAGGTGAATGCTGAGCTCTTTCAATGACTATTTTGATCTCTGGATCTTGGTCTTCTAGGCAAGTTTCCTTGATGATTTCTTGGAAGATATTATCCAGGCTCTTTATTTGATTACAGCTTTCTAATAGACCAGTCATGCATAGATTTTCTTTCCTGCATCTATTTTCCAGGTCAATTGTTTTTCCAATTAGATATTTTATGTTTTCTTCTATCTTTTCATTCTTTACATTCTGTTTGACAGATTATTGATGTCTCATAGGGTCATTAGCTTCTATTTCCCCAATTCTAATTTTTATCAAATTATTTTCTTCAGTTAACTTTTGTTTCTCTTTTTCTATCTGTCCAATTTTGCCTTTTCAGGAGTTATTTTCTTCAGATACACTTTGTACTTCCTTTTACATTTGTCCCATTTTCTTAGTTATGTATTGTGCTTCCTTTTCTGTTAGTTGAATTTTCTTTCAAAATCTGTGATTTTTTTTCTATTTTTAAAATTATTGGCCAGTTTTTCTTCTATTTCCCTAATTTGGCTTTAACATCTTTCATGAGATCTTCCAGGAATGCTTTTTTGTTTGAAGCCAGTTCATATTTCCTTATGAATTTTCACATGAGATTACAGTCTCAGTGCAACCCTCTTTGGTATTTGTGTTGTGGTCCTTGCCCTCATAGAAAGATTCTATGGTCTTATCTTTTCTGATTTGTGTCTTGCTCATGGTGATTGCCCTTTTCCTGACTTTTAAAGTTGATCTTTGCTTCTGGGGCACAAGACACTCTGTCCTATGCTTCTTGTGCTTAGAACTTGAGGTTTTGTGTATTGTTGCCTCTGTTCTTTTACCTATAGGCTAGAATGCTGTGCCTTATGTGGTGCTGAGCTGGCTGGTGTAAGAAAGTGAAGACCAGCTGAAGTCTTTCTGCATTTCCCCAGAGTTCCTCTGGAATTAGCTGCATTAAATGTAGTGGATTCACAGTCTGACCACAGGAGTTCTCCTCTCCTCAGCACGGGCAGGCTGAATGGTTGTTGAAGTAGTGTTTGCACTAGTATCTTCCCTATTCCCCTGGTGTGCTGAGGCATGCCTGGGCTCCTGGAGTTTACAATTGAGGGGCTCCTCCCCACTAGGGCTCAGGTTCTCCTCCTGGTTTACCGAGGTGGGGCTGTCAGAGCCAGCTCTGGTCCTGCACTCGTCCCCTTCAACTGCAGCAAGAGGAACTCCACATTTTTGACTTTCCCAACCTCATGGGCTGAGACTGTTTACCCTATCCCTTTGACTCATTCTACAGTTCCAGGATTTTTCCTTGGGAAATATTCTATGTGTTTTTCAATGTCAACAAGGGGAGGGGGATAGCATTTACTCTCCACCATCTTGGCTCCCAGAAGTTCAGGTAGATGACTTGCAAATATTTAATCTGTGGGCTGACTGTCTTAGGAGTGCAGTTACCTGGGATTCTATGGTTCTCTCTCACTGGGCTGTTAACGTTTGAGATTCAGCAGGACTTTCTGTTCAGCTTTGCTATGTTTGGGTCTGTGATAGCTAACATCCATCATCAGAACACCATAACTACAATAACCTCACAATTTCTCTCCCTACCTCAACATAACTTGCAAATGATTCACATTATTCACACTAGTAAAGTTGATTTTCCTAAAGCATAGCTTTTATTATGCCAAGTCCTTGCTCTCCTGAAGAAGCTTTGGTGGCTCTCTCTTTCTGGTGGTTGTTGGAAGTAACTTCTGGTTTCAATCTGTCTTTTTATAATGACTTCACATTAGTACCCTTCATGTATTGTTTTTGCCATTAAAAATGGCTATTCTTTTATTTCTAATGCATAATCTTCCATCTCCTATCCATGTGCCTTTTAAAAATCTATCCCCAATATGTAGAATACTTTTTCCTTCTCCCCTCAGCCTTGTCTTTACTTCGTTGAATGTGTACCATCAAAGACTTGCTGAAGAAATGTGCCCTATGTGAATTCTATAACGATCCCCTTAGTTATTTCTACTCTTTTTCTGCTTGCTTCCTGTTATGCACTGAATCTCTGAATATGTTGTCTTCCAGGATATTTTAAGCTTTTTGAGGTCAATGGGCTGTTTCAGTTTCTGTTTCTCTTTTCTCCCCTTTGTAGCCCAATTACCCATCACATTGACTGAAACATTGGGTACATTTAATGAATATTGGTTGAGTTGAAATGAATGATGGTAGAATCAACACAGAACTAACTGACAGAGAATGAGACCCATAATGAATGATGATGACCTTCATTTGAGGTTTAGACTAGAGACAAATGTATGCAGACCTACTTTAACTAATTTAAATGTATTTTGTCTTTGTTTCATGATTCTAAGAAGAGATTAAGTGCTTTCCAAATCTCATACAATTTATTGTCTTATGATCATTTATGTGGAAAGAAAATTTATGGTCAGAAGAAACACAGAAACCTTAAAGCACTTTGACTTCCTGAATAGACAACTACCTATTTTGGGTAAAAAACTGATGTTTTAGCTCGTCCAGTTTAAAGTTGTGATTATTAAAGAGAAAACCTGGGTAAGGGATAGTAAGCTATCATAGGGACAAGAGTTGTAGGGGAATTGAGAGAGAGATAACTTAGTTCAAATATATGACATACAAGTCACTTGCACCACAGAGAATAAAGTGAATAGCAAAGTTATGATTTAAAGTCATGTCTTTTTACTCTAATTTAACTTCATAATGTGGTTTCTTTTCTACTAAGCCACATTGCTTGCTACACAGTGTCAATATAGCCTTTGTTTGATTGGGTGAGGTATCCAGTTGCAGAATACTAGACTTCTAAGAAAGCAATCAGTGAATTTTATGAACATTGAGAAGGACTTATTTGTAAGAAAAATGTTTGCAGAAGCATGAAACTGAATTCAAGTTGGGAGATAAAACATATCCATATATAAACCCTTAAAAGGGACACGATGTTATAGGAATAAACATTTATTTTTTTTTCTTTTTTTAAATTTTATATAAATTTATTTATTTAGCCCTTCACATTCATTTTCACAAAATTTTGGGTTCCAAATTTTCTCCCCATCTATCCCCTCCCCGCACCCCAATACACTGAGCATTCTAATTGCCCCTATCACCAATCTTCCCTCTCTTCTATCAACCCTCCCTTCCCTTGTCCCCATCTTCTCTTTTGTCCTGTAGGGCCAGATAGCTTTCTATTCCCCATTACCTGTATTTCTTATTTCCTAGTAGCAAGAACAATACTCAACAGTTGTTCCTAAAACATTGAGTTCCAACTTCTCCTCATCCCTCCCTCCCCACCCATTCCCTTTGGGAAGGCAGACAATTCAATATAGGCCCTATCTGTGTAGTTTTGCAAATGACTTCAATAATAGTCGTCTTGTGTAAGACTAACTATACTTCCCCCATCCTATCCTTCCCCCATTACTTCTATTCTCTCTTTTGATCCTGTCTCTCCCCAAGAGTGTTGATTTCAAATTGCTCCCTCCTCCCCCTGCCTCCCCTTTCATCATCCCCCCCACCATGCTTATCCCCTTCTCCCCCACTTTCCTGTATTGTAAAATAGTTTTTCATAGCAAATGAGTGTGCATTTTATTCCTTCCTTTAGTCGAATGTGATGAGAGTAAACTTCATGTTTTTTTCTCAGCTCTCCCCTTTTTCCATCCACTAAAATGTCTCCTGCTTGCCTCCTGAATGAGAGATAATTTGCCACATTCCATTTCACCCTCTCTCCTCCCAATACATTTCTCTCTCGCCGTTTACCTGAATTTCTTTTAAGATATGGTCCCATCCTATTCAATTCACTCTGTGCTCTCTGTCTCTGTGTGTGCATGCATGTGTGTATGTGTTTGTGCATGCATGCGTGTACATGTGTGTGTGTGTGCTCCTACCAAGTACCCAAATACTGAAAATTTTCAAGAGTTACAAATATTGCTTTTCCACATAGGAATGTAAACAGTTAAACTTTGGTAAGTCCCTTATGACTCTCTTTGCTGTTTACCTTTTCAAGTTTCCTCTCATTCTTGTGTTTGAGAGTCAAATTTTCTTTTCTGCTCTGGTCTTTTCATCAAGAATGCTTGAAAGTCCTCAGTTTCATTGAAAGACCATTTATTCCCCTGAAGTATTATACTCAGTTTTGCTGGGTAGGTGATTCTTGGTTTTAGTCCTAGTTCCTTTGACTAATGGAATATCATAGTCCACTCCCTTTGAACCCTTAATGTAGAAGGTGCTACATCTTGTGTTATCCTGATTGTATTTCCACAATACTGGAATTGTTTCTTTCTAGCTGCTTGCAATTTTTTCTCCTTGACCTGGGGATTCTGGAATTTGGTCTCAATGTTCCTAGGAGTTTCTCTTTTTGGATATCTGTCAGGCTGTGATCAGTGGATTCCTTGGATACTTATTTTACTGTCTGATTCTAGAATATCAAGGCAGTTTGATAATTTCAAGAAAGATGATGTCTAGGCTCTTTTTTTAATCATGGCTTTCAGGTAGACCCATAATTTTTAAATTGTCTCTCCTGAATCTATTTTCCAGGTCAGTTGTTTTTCCAATGAGATATTCCACATTATCTTCCATTTCTTCCTTCTTTTGTTTTTGTTTGGTGATTTCTTGGTTTCTCAGAAAGTCATTAGCCTCAATCTCTTCCATTCTAAATTTGAGGGAACTATTTTCTTCAGTGAGCTTTTGAACCTCTTTTTCCATTTGACTAATTCTGCTTTTGAAAGCATTCTTCTCCTCATTGGCTTTTTGAACCTCTTTAGCCGATTGAATTAGCCTATTTTTCAAGGTGTTATTTTCTTCATCATTTTTTGGGGTATCCTTTAGCAGGGTATTGACACGTTTTTCATGCTTTTCTTGCATCTCTCTCATTTCTCTTCCCAGCCTTTCCTCCACCTATCTAACTTGATTTTCAAAATCCTTTTTGAGCTCCTCCATGGCCTGAGCCCACTGAATATCTATTTCATGTGTTTGGGATACAGAGGCCTTGAATTCTATGTCTTTACCTGATGGTAAGCATTGTTCTTCCTCATCTCAAAGGAAAGGAAGAAATATCTGTTCACCAAGAAAAAAACCTTCTGTGGTCTTATTTTTTTCCCCTTTCCTGGGCATTTTCCCAGCCAGTTACTTGATTTCTGATATTTCTCTCCACCCTCGCCTCACTAATGCTTGAAGTCTAAGATTCAAATGCTGCTTCCCAGCCTCAGGGCTTTCATTGGGGGGCGGGGCTGCTATTCAGTGTGAGGGATTAATTCCAGGTGGTCAGGTTGGGGCAGGGCAGCCTCACAGGTGTCAGTTCCCTCAGGGGTTTTATGCAGAGACTTTCAACAATGGAGCTCCTGTCTGCTTTGGGAGCCCCTGTTCCCTCTTCCCCTGCCACTTCCTCCAGAGGGGGCCTGAGTTATGAAGACACCCCGCTCCCCTCTTGTCAAGCCTAGAAGGCTCTCTCATGGACCTGTAGTGCCTATGGGTGGCGGGACCTTCGTGGCCACCAAAGGTGCTGTCCCTGAAGCCTGTTCGGATCTGCCCCCTCGGTACTGTGTGACCAAGGCAGAGCTGGGCTCTGCTCCGAGTCTGGTGAGTGATGGAACCATATTCTCATTTTTAAAACCCTCTGCTTACATTTTATAGATGAGTTCATTCCTTTCCCATATACACATAATTAGCTGTTTATTTCCCTCCATCTTATTTTTCACATTTTTTCATTATCTCTCTCTCTCTTCCTTTACCCTGTCCCTCCTTAAAATTGTTCTACTTCTCCCCTCTATTGTCCTTAATCCATACTTTCTTCTATCATCACCCTATTTCTCTTAATTCTTTTCCCATCTACTTTCCTGAATAAGATAAGGAATATTTCAGTACACAATTCACTGTGTATTATTCTGTTTTTGAGCCAATTCTAATGAAAATAGGGTTCAAGCATTATAGATCCACTCCCTTTCCCTCCATTCTAAAAGTACATTTTTGCCTCTTTTCTGTGAGATACTATATATTTCTTCCCTTCCTCCTTCTCCCAGTGCATCCTTATTTTGCTGCCTTTAATTTTAATTTTCAAATCATCCCATCATAATCAACTCACATCCATGTTCTCTCTCTATGCCTACTTCTTCTAAATGTCATAACAATGGTTTAGTTCATAGCAGTTATAAATATCATCTTCCTATGCAGGAGTGGAAGCAGGTTAACTTCTTTGATCACTTATGATTTCACTTTTCTATTTACCTTTTTAAGGTTCTTTTTAGTCTTATCTTGGAAAGTCAGATTTTCTATTTAACTGTGGTGTTTTCATCAGGACTACTTAAAAGTCCTATATGTCATTAAATATCCATTTTTCCTTCTAAATATTATACTCAATTTTGTTGAGTATGGATTGGTTGTGATTCTTGTTCCTTTGTCCTTTTGGAATATTTTATTACAAGTCCTGTGATTTTGTAATGTAGAACCTGATAAGTCTTGGAATATGCTAACATTGCTAATATTGCTAACACAAATATTGTGACTCCACAATATTTGAACTCTCCATTCTGTCTGCTTGCACTATTTCTTTCCTCCTTAATATGATTGTTCAGGAATTTGACTAATATACCTTGGAATTTTCAATTTTGGATCACTTTCAGTAGGTTATTACTACATTATTTTAATTTCCATTGGTTTTAAAATATCAGGACAATTGTCCTTGGTAATTTCTTGAAAGATAAAGTCTGATTTTTTTTTTTGGTTTGTTTGTTTGTTTTTAAATCATGGCTTTCACGTATTCCGATATTTATTAAGTTATCTTTCCTCAATCTGTTTTCTATTTAGTTATATTTCTCATGAGATAATTACATTTTCTTCTATTGTTTACACTGTTTTGATTTAGTTTTATTCTTTTTTTTATTTCTTGTATGGTAAGTTTGCAATCGTCTAATTCTATTTTTTAAAGTAATTGTTTCCTTCAGTGAGGTTTTGTAAGTCTTTCTTTTTTTTTCATTTGGCCAGTTTTAAGGAGTTATTTTCTTTAGTTTTTATTGGTGCTTCGTTGTAATAAGGTATTAATTCTCTTTTATTATTTCCCTTGCATTACTCAATTCCCTCCATTTTTTTCCAGTACTGTTCTAATTTGACTTTTTAAATATGTTTATCTATGTTTTCTTCTTTCTTTATCTCTGTTAGTTTTGAAGTTTTCCTTGTGTCCCCCACACCAAGTTGTGTTCTGATCCCTTTTTTATACTTTCTTCTCACCATAATAGAATATTTTTGATTAGGTCCTATTTGTGTTTTCTCAATTTTAGATAATTTCTTGATATTTAATTTCATGTTAAAATCTTGATTGTCTACTCACTTGGGGTGGCTCTGCCTCTCCTAAACTTTATTTTTTTTTCCAAGCAACTATTTTCCTAGCTTATTCAGTGGTTCTCTAAGTAGTTTTTGTTGTTCTAAAATGTGATTCCATGAAAGTTATGGTCACTGCTCTCCTAGTTTGAGCTCTAATCCTTACCCTGATAAGGTCCCAACTACCTTGTGAAAATATGTAAGGACCCCTCTTTGCTTTGGAGCTGCCTCACAAAACTGGGTAATGATGAACGGATTTCTCAGATTGTGTCTGGTCTTGCACTAGTGCTAGCACATCAGTTCCATGTAGCATTTGTCTGAAGAGACATTAAATACCCTAGGTAACTCTTGTCTGTGAGCATTCCCATTACAGCTACTTCTGGTGCAAGTGAGAATGCCTCCAAGGCCTATCACTATTTTCCCTATGGGCTATCCTATTGGCCAGCCATTATTCCAATAGCAGAGTAATCTCCTTATGACACCCTAAAACTTCCTAGTCCAGAAAAAAAAATGCCTTAACCCAGCCCATTTTTTGTTTGTTTTCTTTGTTATTGATTTTTAATTATTTGTTTATTTTAAGTTTTCAACAATCATTTCCACAAAATTTTGGGTTGCAAATTTTCTCCCCATCTCTTCTCTCACTCCACCCTAAAACGCTAAGCATTCTGATTACCCCTTCCAGCAATTAACCTCCCTTCTAACATCCCTCTCTTCCCTTATCCCCATCTCTTTTGTCCTGTAGGGTAAGAAAAATGTCTATGTTCCATTACCTGTATTTTTTGTTTCTCAGTTGTATGCAGGAAGAATACTCAACATTTATTCCTAAAACTTTGAGTTTCAACTTCTCATCCTTCCTCCTTCTCCACCCATCTCCACTGAGAAGGCAAGGAATTCAATATAGGCTACATAGTTGTAGTTTTGCAAATGACTTCTATAATAGTCATGTTGTGTAAGATTAACTACATTTCCCTCCATCATGTCCTGCCCTCCATTTCTTCTATTCTCTCCTTTGACCTTGCCCCTCCCGAAGAGTGTTTGCTTCTGATTGCTCCCTCCTCCCATTTACCCTCCCTTCCATCACCCACCCGATCCTACTTATCCCTTTAACCTCTACTTTCCTGTATTGTAAGATAGGTTTTCATACAAAATTGAGTGTGCATGATATTCCTTCCTAGAGCCAAACGTGATGAGAGTAAGCATTACGTTTTCTCTCTCACCTCCCCCCTTTTCCCTCCACTGAAAAATCTTTTACTTGTCTCTTTTATGAGAGATAATTTGCCCCATTCCATTTCTTCCTTTTTCCTCCCAGTATGTTGCAATCTTACCCCTTAATTTTATTTTTTAGATATGATCCCTTCCTATTCAACTCACCCTGTGCTCTTTGTCTCTGTTTCAAGAGTTGCAAATATTATCTTTCCATGGAGGAATGCAAGTAGTTCAACTTTAGTAAGTCCCTTACGATTTCTCTTTCCTGTTTCCCTTTTCATACTTCTATAGATTCTTGTGTTTGAAAGTCAGATTTTCTTTTCAGCTCTGGTCTTTTCATCAAGAATACTTGAAAGTCCTCTACTTCACTGAAAGACCATTTTCCCCCTGAAGTCTTATACTCAGTATTGCTGGGTAGTTGATTCTTGGTTTTTGTCTTAGTTCCTTTGACTACTGGAATAACATAATCCACTCCCTTTGATACCTTAACATAGAAGCTGCTAGATCTTGTGTTACCCTGATTGTACTTCCACAATACTTGAATTGTTTCTTTCTAACTGCTTGTAATATTTTCTCCTTGACCTGGTAACTCTGGAATTTGGTTATAATGTTCCAAGGAGTTTCTCTTTTTGGATCTCTTTCAAGAGGTGATCAGTCGATTCTTTCAATATTTATTTTTTCCCTCTGGTTCTAGAATATCAGGGCAGTTTTCCTGGATAATTTCATGACAGATGATGTCTAGTCTTTTTTTTTTTTTTTGATCATAGCTTATGAGTCATCCTATAATTTTTGAATTTTCTCTCCTGGATCTATTTTCTAGGTCAGTTGTTTTTCCAATGAGATGTTTCACATTATCTTTCAATTTTTCACTCTTTTGTTTTGTGATTTCTTCATTTCTCATGCAGCCATTAACTTCCATCTATTCCATTCTAGTTTTTTTAAACTGTTTTCTTCAGTAAATTTTTGAACCTCCTTTTCCATTTGACTAATTCAGCTTTTTAAAGCATTCTTCTACTCATTGGCTTTTTGGTCCTCTTTTGGCAATTGAGTTAGCCTATTTTTAAAGATGTCATTTTCTTCAGTCATTTTTTGCATCTCCTTTAGCAAGTTATTCACTTGCTTTTCTTGATTTCCTTGCATCTCTCTCATTTCTTTTCCCAGTTTTTCCTTCACTTCTCTTACTTGGTTTTGAAAATCCTTTTTGATCTCTTCTATGGCCTGAGACCATTGAATATTTATTTTGGATGTTTGGGATACAGAAGCCTTGACTTTTATGTCTTTCCCTAGTGATAAGCATTGATCTTCCTCTTCCAAAAGTATGTGAGAAGATACCTGTTCACTAAGAAAGTAACCTTCTATACTCTTATTTTTTCCCCCTTTTTTGGACATTTTCCCAACCAGTTACTTGGCATTTGGATTCTGTCAAGAGTACGGTATACTCTGTAAGGTCTGGGTTCCTCCAAAGTGGCACAATCAAACCTGCACACTGGTTTGGGAGTAACCAGAAAACTTTTGTGTGTGAAATCTCTGAATAGTAGAATTTCCTCTCCCCAATAACTTGGCCTCCATTTCTGCCATGCCAACACTCTGTTCTGAAGTTCAGATCAGCTGCTCAATTCCCCCAGGGCCTTTACAATGAGGCCTTCAACAATGGATGTTGACTGCTGCTTCCTTTGGCATCTGCTGTTGCCTGCTGAAGACTCTGCCACCACCACCTGGTGCTGGAGCTATGCGATGACCTTGCTCCCTTCTCAGCCGGCTGAAAAAGCCCTCTCACTGACCTTTGGTCCTTGTGGGTTGAGGCATCTATGAACCACCACTGCTGACACTGAGGATTTCACCCCCGAGGCATGCTCGATTCCTCCTTCCTGTGCCAAGCAGTCATGGCTGGGCTTGGCTCACCTCTGCATTCTATGCAACACACCTTTCCAGTCAGCCTTCCAGGTTACCCTGGGCTGGAAGTTTCCTCCATTCTGTCATTCTGTGACTATTGCTTCTCTGGAATTTGTTGAGAGTCATTCTCTACAGGTATTTCATGGGCTGTGGGGAAGAGCTAGAGCATATGCATCTTTCTCCTCCAGTATCTTGACTCCGCCACTTCATTATTGTTTTTAATAAGATTAGATTTTTTATTTTGCTGTTGTTTAGAAGAGAATGTCGAGAGGGTTAAGCAAGAAAGTTTCATTTATTTTACCGTTTACCTCTGCCTAGTTGGACTGAACTTTAACAATTACACAGAAGTGTAGAGTTCTTTTAAACTATTGTCATTCTTTTATATTGAATTTGATAATAACCAAGTAATATTTTAATACATAAAAAGCAAGAAAGAATATTGCAAGAGTTATATGTAACAGTACAGGCTATAATGTTCTTTAACATGGCAAAACTCTTTCCTTTCTCTGAGGTCTGATTCTAGCATTTCCATGGTCTTAATTTGAGAATTAGACTTGAACTATAAACACTTGTATTTATACATTTAAATAATATTTAAATCGTGGGAGGTGAAGAAAAAGATCAAATATCAAATTGCTAATATTAATTCTTCACACCACCCACCTTTTCCTTCCTATTTCCACTGTGACTGCTTTTTTTTTTTTTTTTTTTTTTTTTGTAGCTGTACTTAAGTGTTCCTTCAAAAGATACTCACTTTCATGATAGTAGTTGATTGAACTTGCTAGGCTTTTCCTAATGCTTCTCTTCCTTCTTCACCTCTCATATGGGAATCCCTACTATGACAAAATGAATATTACAGTGTACTGGGTAATTAATTCTGATTACTTTTTCATATTTGGCTTATTGTGAAAAAAACATATGAAGTACAATTAATTGATATGTCTAAAATTTGCACTTTTATTTTTGTTAAATTTGTGAAGCTGGCAAAATAAGTTTTTACCTACAGAAAGGAAACTATCAAAGATGAAAATTGACAATAGCTCAAGACTGATTTTCAGTGTAATTTATGGCCACATATGAAAACTGTAAATGGAAATGGAGTCAGTGATGGAGATTTAGACACAAATAAGGTAAAAATGAAGATTTAGATGGAAATGGAGATAGAAGATGAAGATAGATTTATAAGTTTTTTCCTTATATAGAATGCAAATTTCTTGAGAGCAGAATCTATTTTCTATTTATCTTTGCATTTTGGTGCTACTAAATAGGCATTTAATAAGTGCTTGTACAAAAAATGTTACATGAAATTATATTATAATCTTAGGCTGTATATTACTAAATGACCTTTTTAAATACCACCAAAGAAATAATCCAGATAGTAATGTCATGATACTGTCAATATAGGTAACAATAATTCTATGTTGAAAATCAACATTTTTTATGGCTTTTCTGCCCATGATCTGTGATTAGAATTCCTTTATCACAACTACCTCCAAGTCTACCACACTGGCGGTCCTCCTCACCCCAAGGCCTATTTCAAGGCTTACTTTTAGATCAGTGCCTCAGCTCCCCCAGGTGCTTTAGGGTAAGTCTCCGTGGGCTAGTACTCAGGGGTGAGATTCAGACCAGCTCCTTAATTCCCCAAGGGTCTTGTGGCCCAGGACTCCAAAAATGGAAACTGCCATTGCAGTGGATGCTGCTGGTGGTCCAGAGAGTGATCCTCTCTCCTGGTTGAAGGAACCCTCCCACTGACACTTGAAGCTGTCTGTGGTGTTTGTGGGTTGAGCAATATATGAACTACTGCTGCTGGTGGCTTTATGATGCCTCTTCCTGGTCCTATCCCTGTTATCAGCAGGCCTTATTAGGCTAGATTTTTTTAACAAGAATGGAATATATGCCTGTTATCTGAGGGCAAGCTTTGTTAAATATTGTTGACCACCAGATAATAAGTTTTTTGGCCACAATCACTAATGAAGGTTGTCTAACAAGGCACAGAGACTTTCCTTTATTATTCTTTTTTTTCTTCTTCTGAATAATATAAATAGTTTACTGATAAAGTGGAGCTATGATCTCATTGGTGTAGATGTTTTTTTTTTTTTTTAAAAGGACACAGATCATAATCATTCATGCCATCATTTACAGTGTGGCTGCTACCCATGTCTTTCCAAAGTTCATAATAGATACAAGGGAAAAAGTGAGTCAGCCAGTAGATAGTTTTGGCATTTTCCAATATCACCAGGATGTCATCATAGCACAGAGGAAGTGATCAGATATTCTTTTTTAATAGTATTTTATTTTTCCTAAATAAATGGAAAGACAATTTTTAACATTCATTTTTAAAACATTTGAGTTCCAAATTTCCCCACTCCATCTTTCCCTTCCTCCCTCATGAAGATGGCAACGAATTTTATATAGGTTATATAAGTGTAATCATGTAAAACACATTTCCATAATACTCATATTTGAAAGAAGAAACAGATCAAAAGAAAAAAAAGTGAAAAATAGTATGTTTTGATGTGTATTCAGACTCCATCAATTTTTCCTCTGCTGATAGATAGCATTTTTCATCATGAGTCCTTTGTAATTGTCTTAGATCATTATAATGCTGACAAGAGCAAATTCATTCACAGTTGATATTTGTACAATATTGCTGTTACTATGTAAAATGTTCACCTAATTCTGCTCAATTCCTTTGCATCAGTTCATGTAAATCTTTTTTTATATTATTTTATTTGTTCTTAGTGTTCTACAATCAGTTCCACATAACCTAGACTTTTCCCCCTCCCTACACTTATTTCCCCCTTCCCTCCCCTCACTTTGCCTGAGACAGCACACAATTTTATATTGGCACTACACATGCATTCCTATTAAATAAATATTCACCTTAGTCATGTTGCATAGAGAATTAAAATGAATGGGAGAAAACATAAAACAAAACAAAACAAAATACAAAAGAAAATGATCTACTATGTTTTGCGATCGAATTTCATAGTTCTTTCTCTTGATGTGGAAGGCATTTTGACTTAAGAGACCACTGGCAATTGTTTCAGTCCTTGCATTGCAAGGAAGTTCTAAGACTGTAGGAAAAAAAAAATCCTCCCAATCTTTGGTTGTTACTGGGTAAAAAATTCCCCTGGTTCTGCTCCTTTCACTCAGCATCAGTTCATATAACTCTTTCCAGGCATCTCTGAAGTCTTCATCATTTCTTATAGCAAAATGGTATTCCACTACATTCATATACCACAATTTATTCAGCCATTCCCCAGTTGATGGGCATCCCCTTGATTTCCAGCTTTTGGCCACCACAAAGAGAGCTGTTATAAATATTTTTGTACATGTGGGACCCTTTCCCATTTTAATGATTTCTTGGGGATACAGTCTTAGAAGCAGAATCGCTGGTTCCAAGGGCATGGACATTTTTGTAGCCCATTGGGCATAGCTCTAAATTGCTCTCAAAAATGGTTGGATCATCTCGCAGTTCCACTCATAATCGATTAGTGTTTCAATTCTCCCACATCTTATCATCATCCTGTTTTGTTATGTTAGCACTCTGATAGATGTGAGACAATATCTCAGAGTTGTTTTGATTTGGATCTCTGTAATCAATAGTGATTTAGAGCATTTTTTTCATACGACTATAGAAAGCTTTGATTTCTTCCTCTGAAAATTGCCTGTTCATATCCATTGAGCATTTATCAATTGGGGAATGACTAGAATTCTTGTACATTTGACTCAGTTCTCTATTGGTTTTAGAAATGAGGCCTTTATCACATACACGAGCTGCAAAAATTCTTTCCCAGTTTTATGCTTTTCTCCTAATCTTAGGTGCCATGGATTTCTTTGTGTGAAATCCTTTCAATTTAATGTAATCAAAATTATCCAATTTGCATTTCACAATGTTTTATATCTGTTGTTTAGTCAAAATTTCTTCCTTTATCCATAAATCTGATAAATACCCTATTCTTTGCTCCTCTAATTTGTTTATATTATCAGTCGTTTTATCTACATTATGTACCCAGTTAGATTTTATTCTTGTGACCAGTGTTAGGCATTAGTCTATGCCTAGTTTCCCCCACACAGTTATCTAGTTTTCCCAGTAAGTTTTGTTGAACAGTGAATTCTTGTCCCACAAGATGGGGTCCTAGAGTTTATGAAACAGTAGAACGGTGTATTCACTGACTACTTTGTTTTTGGTATCTAACATATTCCACTGGAACATCCTTCTCTTTCTTAGCCAGCACCAAGTTGTTTTGATAATTGCTGTTTCATAATACAATTTGAGATCTTGTAGAGCTAGGCCCCCTTCCTTAGCATTTCTTTTCATTAGTTCCCTTGATATTCTGGACCTTTTTTCCTTCCAGAATAATTATGATTATTTTTTTTTTCAAGTTCCACAAAATAATTATTTTATTGCTTAATTGGCATGGCACTGAATAATTAATTAATTTGGAAGAATTGACATGTTTATTGTATTAGTTCAGCCTACCCAAGAGCAACTGCTGTATTTCCATTTACTTAGATCTGACTTTATTTGTGCAAAAAGTGTTTTGTCGTTGTGTTCATATAGTCCCTGAATTTGTTTTGGCTGGTGGACTCCCAAATATTTTATAGTACCTACAACAGTTTTCAATGAGATTTCTCTTTGTATCTCTTGCTGTTGGGCTTTCTGAGTAATATATAGAAATGCAGAAGATTTGTGTGAGTTCCTTTTGTAACCTGCAACTTTGTCAAAGTTTTTTATTACTTCAAGTAGTTTTTTACTTGATTCTCTGGGTTTCCCTAAGTACATCATCATGTCATCTGCAAAGAGAGATAACTTACTTTTTCTTTGCCTATTGCAATTTCTTCAATTTCTTTTTCTTCTCTTATTGCTACAGCTAATGTTTTTAGTACCATATTGAATCATTGTGATAATAATGGACATCCTTGTTTCACTCCTGATCTTATTGGAAATGCATCTAGCTTATCCCCATTGCATATAATGCATGCTGAAGGATTTAGGTAGATACTGCTTATTATTTTAATGGAAGTTCCTTTCATTCCTATGTTCTCCTTTGTTTTCAATAGGAATGAGTGCTATATTTTGTCAAAAACTTTTTCTGGATATATTGAGATAATCATTTGGTTTCTATTAATTTTCTTGTTGATATGACCAATAATGTTAATGGTTTTCCTAATAGTAAACTAGCTGTACATTTTTGGTACAAATCCTACCTGATCACGATGTATTATTCTTATGATAGTTTGATTTATTCTTTTTTGCTAAAGTCTTACTTAAAATTTTTGCATATATTTTCATTAGATAAACTGATTTATAATTTTCTTTCTCTCTTTTTTCTCTTCCTGGTTTAGGTATACAAACCATATTTGTATCATAAAAAGACTTTAGGAGGACTCCTTCCTCCCCAATTTTCCCAAATCATATATGTAGTATAGGAATTAACTGTTCTCTAAAAGCTTTATGGAATTCACTGGTAAATGCATCTGGCCCTGGCGATTGTTTCCTAAGGATTTCATTGTTCAGTTTCTTTTTCTGAGATGGGGTTATTGAAGTATTTATCTCCGTCTTCTGTTAGTATGGACAATTTGTGTCCTTTAAAGTAGTCATTCATCACATTTCAATTGTCGAATTTATGAGTATATTGTTGGGCAAAATAATTTCTTTTTATTGCTTTAATTTCCTCCTCATTGGAGGTGAATTCACCCTTTTCATTTTTGATGTTGGTAACTTGGTTTCCTTCTTTCTTACAATAGGTTTATAAATTTTATTGGTTTTTCATAAAACCAACTATGAGTTTAATTTATTACTTCAATAATTTCCTTAATTCCCATTTTAATAATCTCTTCTTCTTTGGTTTTCAGTATTTTCAATTTGGTATTTACTTGGGCATTTTCACTTTGTTCTTTTTCAAACTTTTTCAGCTTCATACCCAATTCATTGATCTCCTCTTTCTCTTTTTCATTCATGTAGGCACTCAAAGACATAAAACTTCCCCCAAGAACTGCTTTTGTGGTATCCCATAAAGTTTGGCATGATGTCTTATTATTATCATTCTCTTGAATGAAGTTATTGATTGTTTCTTTAATTTTTTGTTTACACCACTCATTCTTTAGGATTAAATTGTTTAGTTTCCAATAAGTTTTTTAGTTTATGTTTCCATGGCCTTTGATTACATGTAAGTTTTATTGCATTGTGTTCTGAGAAGGATGCATAGACAATCTCTGCTTTTCTGCACTTGATTGTGAGGTTTTTATGCCCCAGTACAAGGTCAATTTTTGCATATGTGCCATGTACCACTGAGAAAAAGGTGTATTCCTTTCTCTCCCCGTTATATTTTCTCCAGGTTCAGTTATTCTTCACCAACATAAAATCTAGTCTTTTTTGTTTTTCACTGATATGTTCTTGTGGTTTTATTTTACTCAAACTTTTCTAAAGGAATTATTTTTACTGATGGGTTGTATAGTCTTCATACTGAGGTTTCTTCTTTTCTTCATGTTTCTCCTTTTATTTTTCAAACAGTAATTTTGAGAGAGTAAATAATTTGAGAGAGTAAATAAAAGTGAATACGTCACTAAGATATATAAGGCATCCAAGAGAACAGAGACTGAGCTAAACCATATGGTTAAGAGTGTTTGTGTTAAAATTCTAACTTAGAATAAGTTCTTGCTAACAGATGCCAAAATTGTTCCTTGAATGTAGGGATTCATAATTAGATTTATCTATTACCATGAAGAATATTAATAGTTGTTCTAAAATTGAAATATCTTCCCCCTTTCTCAAGGATTACAATATATTCACCAAATGTCTACAGTCTCCAAAAGATAGTAGGATTATTAAAATAGATATCAAATAGGACACCTTCTAAAAGAGAAATCATCTGATGATGAAAACCTTGGAAGGACTTATATGAATGAATGCTTCCTGAAGAAGAACATTGTACACAGTAAGAGCAACATTGTATAATGATCAATCTGATAGACCTGCCCTTTCTCAGAAATATAATGATCTGAGACAATTCCAAAAGGCTCATGATTGAAAATACTATCCATATCCGGAGAAAGAACTATGGAGTCTGAATGCAGGTCAAAGCATACTATTTTTACTTGTCTTTATTTATTTTTTACTTTATCATGTGTTTTCCTTTTGTTCTAATTCTTCTTTCACTTTATGAACAATGTGAACATGTGTTTAATATGATTGAACATGTATAGACTACATCAGAGTGTTTGCTGTCAAGGTGGAGGGGTGATGGTAGAGAATGAAGAGGAAGAAAATCCACACCTCAAAATTTTATAAAAGTGGTTGTTATGATGTAAATCAATTAATTAACTAAAAAGCACCTGATATTTACCCATGGGCAATTTATGTACATGTACAATTCATTCACCACCTCCAAAGTATTAAATTAATTTTTCATCCTGTCAAAAATTAACTGTGTTTTGAAGGACAAGTTAGTAGAACACAAAACATAGTATGTTCTAGAAATGTGGACAAAAGGCATTGCATAAGGGAATTACAATGTTATATATTTCTGTTGTTGGAAAACCTGATTAGCTAAGAAAAAAAAAACAGATTTTGCCAGAATTCATGTCATGTATTAATTTGGTCATAGTATTTCATGATAAGATCTAATATGTTTCAGAATTTCTATGATATTATTGGTCAAATAACATTTTAAAAACATTTATGCTGTTGAAAAAAATAAGTAATATGTGGTTTCCACTTTTGCTACAGTTTTTGTAAGCCCATCAGATTTTGATTCAGAATAAGAGAATTTCAGAGTCAGAAAGGACCTACTCAGTCAATCTCTTCTATGGCATCTGTGGCATATAAACATCTAACATGTTAATATATATTAAGTATTTTAAGGGTGAAATAAAGTTACCATACTTTACACTCTTTTCACTATTGTTCATTTTGAATTTGCAATATTTCATTTTTAGATTATTCAGTTATTTGTTATTGTTTAAATTATTAATATAAATGAAATATAATAATAGACAGCAAGAGTATGTGAAATATAGTTATATTATATATATTATATAACTATATGTTATATATAGTTATATAACAAGAGTTATATTGAAAAATTGTTAAATTTCCCTATTTTTTTCCTATACTACATGATAACTCTAGAATTTAGATTTATTGTCTTAAGTATATCATGGTTCTTATAGTAAACTTCCTTCATTTTGTAAAGGAGAGAAAGAAACATAGACATCTGAAGGGACTTCTCCAACATCATACTGGTGGTAATTAGAAGAGATATGACTTGACCTAGAGTCCCCTGATTTTGAAGTTAGAACACTTTTCACAATACTAAGCTAAATACCATCTCTAATAGTAATTTTTTTGTTTGTTTATTTTTTGAAAAGAGACACTATTGAATGGAAGTTATTTTTTCCCATCTTAGGTTTACTTTCTCAGTGAGAAATTACTCTGTAAGAAAGTAAATTTTGAAAACTCTATTTATTTGAAAAATTCTTCATTAAGAATGATAGTAGAAAAGAAAAATAAAAAGAAGAAAAGAGAGAAAGAAAAGAAGTGGAAATGAATTAAATAGCAAGGTGGTACTAGATGACATTTCTTTTAGAGTTATGAAGAAGATATTGCCCTTCCACTTGTTCTTTCAATTCTTCTCCTCCTCTATGCTTGCCCATTAACAATACTTAAGCAGCCAAAACAACAGGTTTGCTTTTGAAGTCTAGAAAACATAATAGCATCATAGTGTAGAACAATTTGAAGCACAAACTCAATTATTCCTGGAAAAGTGCAGCTCTTTATGCACCATGTAATCTAACTAACTAAGATAGTCCTTCAGAGAGTGGAGTCAAGATGGAGGAGTAGAAAGACAGATCTACTTCTAGCTCTACCCCAAAGCCATAAAAGACCTTTAAAAATTTACTCCAATCAAATTCTAGAGCAGCAGAAGTCAACACACAACAGAGTGAAAGAGATTTCTAGCCCAAGACAGCCTGGAAGGCTAATAAGAAACGTCTATTGCATCAGGTGCAGAGAGCATCCAGGCAGGACTGGAACAGGTGGAATACTGGGCAGCAGCCATGGTTCCCAGATCTCTTGCCCTAAAAAAATTGGGAAGAGAAATGAGAGCAATTCAAGAAAATCATGAAAAGCAAGTCAACAACTTTCTGAAGGAGACTGAAAAAAATGCTGAAGAAAATAACACCTTTGAAAACAGACTAATTCAATTGACAAAAGAAGTCCAAAAAGTCAATGTGGAGAAAAATGCTTTAAAAAGAAGGTTCAAAAGGTCACTGAAGAAAGCAGTTCTTTAAAACGTATAATGGGGTCAATGGAAGCTAATGACTTTATGAGAAATCAAGAAATTGCAAAACAAAACCAAAAAAAAAAATGAAGAAATCAAAGCCAATGTGAAATATGTCATTGGAAAAACAACTCCCCGGGAAAATAGATCCAGAAGAGGCAATTTAAAATTGTGGAGTTGCCTGAATGCCATGATGAAAAATGACATCATCATTCAGGAAACACCGAAGGAAAACTGCCCTGATATTCTAGAACAAGAGGGTGAAATAAATATTGAAAGAATCCACCGATAAATTTGAGAAAGGCATCCAAAAATAAAAACTCCTAGGAATATTGTAGCCAATTTCCAAAATTCCCATGTCAAGGAGAAAATATTGCAAGCAGCCAGAAAGTAACAATTTGAGTATATAAGAAATACAATCAGGATAACCCAAGATCTAGCAGATTCTACATTAAGAGATCAAAGGACTTGGGCTACGGTATTCCAGAAGTCAAAGTAACTAGGATTAAAACCAAGAATCACCTATTCAACAAAACTGAGTATAATACTTCAGGGGAAAAATGGCCATTCAATAAAATAGAGGATTTTCAGAAGTACTTGTTGAAATTACAAGAGTTTAATAGACAATTTGACTTTCAAACACACGAATCAAGAGAAACATTAAAAGGTAAACAGGGAAGAGAAATCATAACAGGGACTACTAAAGTTGAACTTTTTACATTCCTACATGGAAAGATAATATGTGTAACTCTGGAGTCCTTTCTCAGTATTTGCATAGTTGGGGGCGGGGCTTATATACGTATAGAAAGAGGACATAGGGTGAATTGAATAGGAAGAGATGATGTCTAAAAAATAAAACTAAGGGGTGTGAGAGGAATATATTTGGAGAAGAATGGGAGAAATAGAATAGAAAAAGCTGTCTCTCATAAAAAAGGTAAGAAAAAGTTCTTTTTTCAATGGAGGGGAAAAGGGAGGAGATAAGAGGGATAAAGTGAAGCTTATTCTCATCACATTTAGCTTAAGGAGAGAATACTATGCCCACTCAATTTGGTATGCAAATCTATCTTACAATACAGAAAAGTAGGGGAAAAGGAGACAAGTGATGTTCATAAAGGATGATAGAAGGGAGGGCAAATGGGAAGATGGAGTAATTGGAAGAAAACAGTTTTGGGGAGGGGCAAGATCAAAAGAGAGAATAGAATAAATGGGGGACAGGATGGGATGGAGGGAAAAATAGTTAGTCTCTTACAACATGACTATTAAGGAAGTCTTTTGCATAACTATGCATGCATAGCCTATATTGAATTGCTTGCCTTCACACTGGGGATGTATGGGGAGGGAGGAAAGTAAATAAGTTGGAATTCAAAATATTAAGAGTAAATGTTAAGAATTGTTTTTGCATGCAACTGAGAAATAAGAAATACCAGTAATGGGGTACATAAACCTATCTTTTCCTACAAGAACAGATAGAAAATGGGGAAAAGGAAAGGGAGGGGTGTGGGAAAAAGGAGGGCAGATTGGGAAAAAAGGTATTCAGAATGCATGGTGTCTTAAGGTGGGGGAAGGGGAGAGATGGGGATAAAATTTGAAAGTCCAAATCTTGTGGAAATGAAAGTTGAAAACAAAAACAAAAACAAAGATAGCCTTTTCAATTTGAGACCATTTTGATTGTAGGTGTGCCTCTCTCCCTTTTATTGAGATGAATCCAACTACCCTGTAATCAACATCCATTAAATAAATTTTTTTTCTGCCTTTTGTTGCCTATTTTTTTTCTACAAGTAACAACAGTTCTATAAAATATTTGACTATGGAAATCATTATATCTAATCTGTGTCTTTTCTTCTCTGTGTGAAATATTTTAAAGTCCTTCAATCAATCTTTGCATAAAATGGTCTCTAGTCCCTCTACAATCCTAGCAAATCCTTTCTGGATCCACGTTAGTTTGCTAGTTTCCTTCATTTGCCAGCACTTCCCTGCATGCATATTTGTTTAAAGCTAATAACTGTTTGTTGTTTGGTTTTGTTTTATTTTCCAACGTGGGCCTCTATCAACCTGTCTTCCATTTTAGGCTTTTTAGTGTTCACATTTTCATTTTTTCAGGTATAGTTATTTTGGTTCAGATAGGACATATTGAGGTTGAGAGTAAATTGATGTGATCTTAATATGTACATTTTTAATTTAATGTGCTCTTAGTTATATCAATTCTCTATTTCATTTTTTTAAATAAAATGATCATTAATAAAGAGAGAAAAAAACAAAAGAGGAGATACAACACTGTGGGAGGTCTTGTGATCAACAATATGAAGCACCAGATATTTTTCCACGTTGTCTTGAATTCAAGAAATTAATCGACTAATAATTATGCATAAAAGGTAAAATAGTTGTCCAGTTTTGTAGGCCATGACAATAAAAACAACGCAAAGAAATGATATTAAAAAGGTTAATTTCTAACTTGTTCACTCAAAACTCCTTCCCTTATTATCCACTTTACTCAAGTAGGGTGCACACCTCGACCAATTGGTTTATTCTCTGAGATTTGCTCATCAATTTTCCTACTTCAGTTTAAATCTCTCCCAGTGAAACCTGTCCCTCATATTACCCTTCATTCTATGGCAAAAACAAAACACAAAACAAAACAAAACAAAACAAAAACAGAATTTCTCAGTTATACCCTACTTATAGTAGAAGAAAGAGATCTAGAAGAAAATAAACCAGGTTATGCCTTGAGAAGTAGTATGCTGAATCAGTGCTGAATCACAGAGTTTATAAACACAGAGAAATGGAACATGACACTAGTATTTCTGTGTGGCTGAATCAGTCCTAAAGGAAAGGGATATGGAATCCTATGGGGCCAGTTCTCATTCCCCACAAATCACATGGGTCAGGGACTGAGGCAGATAAAAGGAAAATTTAATAATGTAGAAAGATGCTGAAAAAGATTTCAGTTTCAGACTTTGGTAGACCCACTACTGGTGTGATGAGTTGGACTTTGAGAGAAAAAGACACTATGTCGAGAGAAAGTGTGAAATTATTAGAGGAAACAAGAAGAAGAAACTCCTGGGAAAATACAAGCAGAAACAGATAGTGAATACTGGAAAAATTTAAACAGGTAAGAATATGGTCACCACGACGTCAAAATGAGACAAAACACCTCTATAAAAAGTATTGCAAGAACAAGGACGTTGATAAAATGCTCAAAGATGCAGGATACCTTTCAGAGTCACAACAGAAGCCATAATAGAAAGTTCTAGAATGATACAAGGAAGAAAGCTTTTGAAAAAAAGAATTCCTATTTTTTTGTAGTGAAAATGAATGACAGAATAGGAAAATAATCCATAGGGATAAGTCTCTCCAAAAACGTGAAAGAGAAAAATAAAACTGAGAATAGATACAAAAAATTAAAAATGATCTAGAGGAAGAAAAGCACAATGTCATAGAAATGTGAAAATGCAGGATCTTTATGCAGGTACAAGATATTAATCTTGAGGATAAAAACTTCAGAGACAAGTCAAGGAAGATAAAAACTTAGTACATTAAAAACAAAATAAACAGAAACAATTTAACTAGCATAATTCAAGAAATAATTAATGATAACTGCTTAGAAATTCTGAATTCAGAAAAAAAAGAAGTAACAATCGAAAAATCTTCAAAATGTCTCTGGCTGATGAGGTGGAGGTGACATGGAAGCAAGAACCCTGTACAATAAAATGTGAAACACTTAGTCCTGATGTTTTGTGATTTCAATGACACACACAAATAAGCTGCAATTAAGCAAAAACAAACATATTTAAATATAAAGGAAAGGAAAATGGAGTAACATTACTTTTGTAGCCAAAAGAATTACAAAAGTAGTGGAATAATATATTCCAAAAATGACATACCCTGAATGCTTGAGCCTAATCTTCAACAAAATGATAGAAAATATGAGAGATATTTGAAACTTTCCTATAAGACATCAAACAAATGGCAGGTTAATCTTTTATTTATAAATCCCCAAAAACTGGAAAAAGGAAGAAAGGTAAATAAATTTGACAACCAAGGAAAATATAAGTACCGGAATAAATTACTATATCTACAGTGACTATTAAAAGTTTTTTTTTTTTTTAAAATAAATAAGACACTAATGGGATTAAAATTGACAAAATAATTATTTTTCCTTTACAACAGTCCAGAAAAGATAAAGAAATAAAATTAAGTTTGCTTGTCAAGAAACTGATCAGAAACACCATGAACAAAATTCTGTCTCCACGTCTTAGAGGTGAACTGATGTATTTTTATTGGACAAAGATATCCAATGTATAAAAGCAAAGGTAAGGAAGAAACGAAATGATAAATTATGTGTACTGATTAAGTTAATGCTAAATAACCAAGTGGGAAAACCTTGTTTTCAGGAAGATAAGTAGCAATGATGAATTACGTAACTGGTAAGAAGAAGGATTGGAACAAGGAAAGAAAGGTGGGGAAATAATTGATTCAATAGTAGAGTGCATGCTACTGAAAACTCTCATGGAGAGAAAGAGGAAGTCAGGAGTGAGACATCAGTACAACAAAATGAATTTTTTCTACAGTGATTTGTCAGAAATACTATTATCACAATAAGTTGTCCTAATGTAAAGAATATTCTGGTTTATGAGGAGAATCAAAGTCCCTTGGGTCAAGCAGCATACAGTAAGTTAGGAAGGCATGAATGCAGCAAGTAGATTTGATGACAAATGGGAAAGAAAATGATCATGATGAATGTGGTAAAATGGACTGGACAATAAGAAACACAGAAATATTTCAAACTGATGAAATACCTCTAGTCTCTTTGCGAAAGTGATATTTCTGAACAGCAAATACATTATACTGAAAGAAACCATAGATAATAAACCAAACTCAATTTAAATTTCTCATATGCCAAGTGCTTCAATTAATAAAGCACAAATCAATTGAATCACAGAAGACATAAACAGTAAAATTAAAATATAGGAGAATTTAAAATATCTTTCTAAATTTATAACTAATCTATGAGAAATATTAAAAGCAAAATATATAAATAAAAATTGCTAAAGAAACTAGAGCTAAAAAAACTTATAGTGTTTCCTAAATGAGACAAATAAAGAACATATGCATTTCTCAATAGAAAAATAATTTTATAGCAAATTGTCATTGTATGAGAAAGCATCAGTATTAGAAAAAATATAAAAAGGCAGAAATGGTAAACACTCTTTACAGATCAACACATGATAAAAGTAGGAAGCTCAGCGAACACACACACACACACTCACTCTCATGCAACCCAGACTGAAATTGATCCCTCTAACAATCAAAAGTTTAATTAGCTTTCAAAGTACATTTTTATAAAGCAATGATTTAAAAGAAAATGAAATACAAATAAGATGCAAAAAGTGTTTTATTTAGCTAAAACAGTCCTCTAGGTTGTATATCTCAGATAATATATTGATATCAAATATATTGATCGATATATCAGTCCATACATATATGTATATGTGTATATATATGTATATATATATATGTATATATATATACTTGCATCTTTAAAATATACATTAATAAAAAAGAATTAATTAGCTAAGTATGCAGTAAAAACTGACAAAGAAGAAGCAAAAAATGAAAATTAAAGTTGATTAAAATTATTTAGCCACCAAAAATACTATTGAATTAATAAAGGAAACAAAACCTTTTACAAACTGTGTTTTAAATGACATGAAATCATAGCAAGAAAATCACAAATAAGCTGAGACCAAAACAAAAGTGAACAATAAGAACTATCAGCACACACTATCTATAATAATATTATAATGAAACTGAGAATAAAAAGTAGAGAAAAACCTCAAAAACATCATATATCATTTTTTAAAAATGATCAAATAGGTATTTTAAATAAAACAGTCTTATAAAAGAAATAAACCTAGTTCTAAATAACTAGAAAGAAAGAAAGAAATGCAGAAAGAAAAAAGAAAACGATCTCAACTGATATACAAAAGAATGCTTAAAATGGTGTGAACAATTAATGCTATTACTGCAAAATTTTTCTCAAAAATGAAAATATAAGACACTTTTTCCAGGATGTTTTATGAGAAAAGTAATTAAGTCCTAACTAAACCAAAGAAGGATAAAGTCAAACGGCAAATTACAGACCAATGTCACTGGGAAACCTTGATTAAAATTTTACATGATTTATTTCAACTTTAATAAAGAGGTTCTTCCAAGAAATCATTCATTTAAATAAGTCAGATTTATACTACAGATAAAAAGATGGTTCAACATTAGAAAACAATGTATAATTAATACAATTTATCAATGTGAAATCAAGAAAATATTATTGATTACATCTTTTAAATCAAGAAATTTCACTTATCACCATAGAAGCAGAAAAGTCCTTTAATAAAGTAAAATGTTCATTTATACTAAAGTCTACATAGTAAAGAGATTGAAGGAATTTTTTATATATACACACTTTGAAACCCAAAGCATATGTACTATGCGGTGGGAATATACTAGGTGTTTTCCAAATAATGAAAGAGTAAAGAATTATGATAAATGCATCCCCTTTTATTTGAAATAATTCTAAGAATCCCAGAACTTTAAATGAAAGAAAAAAAAGTGTAATGATAGTCTAAGGAAATAGAAGCATTTTCTCTGTAATTTTTGCTACTATTAGCAAAAGGATTTAGGTTAGTACTATCCTGTGCAGTTGGTACTATATCTCCATTATGCAGATGAGGAAACTGATGTTGAGAGAGGATAAGTGATTTGACAGAGTCACATAGTTTCTCTGGCATAATTCAAACTCAGATCATCCTGACTCAATCCAAAATTCTGTGCACTTTGTCACTATTGTATTTTATTTTCCTGAGCAATGTGTAAAAACAATTTTAACACTTTTTTGTTAATTTTTGAGTTCTAAATTTTCTCCCTCCTCCCCCCCCATTGAGAAGTCAAGCAATGTGATGTAAGTTGTACATATGTAGTCTCGTCAAAGATATCTCCATACAATTCACGTTATAAAAGAAAACAGACCACAAAAAGCCCAAGAGAAATAAAAGTAAAAAATATGTATTTCCATATGTATTTAGACTCCATCAAGTCTTTCTCAGGAATGGATAGCATTTATTTTATGTCATTCAGAGGTGTCTTGGATAACTGTATTACAGAGAATAATGAAATCATTTACAATTCATCCTATTATAGTATTGCTTTTGATGTGTCCGATGCTCTTCAGCTTCTACTCCTTTCACTTTGCATCACTTCATGTAAGTATTTTCAGGTTTTTCTGAGAGTATCCTGGTCATTATGTCTTTTAGCACAATAGTATTCCATTACAATCATATAAAATCACTAGTTCAGCCATTCCTCAATTAATGGACTCCCCATCAGTTTCCAATCTTGTCCACCAGAAGACGACTAGTGCAGTTTTTTTGTACATATACATTCTTTTCATTTTATTTAATCTTTTCTATAATACATATCTGATAGTGGTATTTCCAGGCAAAAGTGTATCCATGACTTTATAGACCTTTGGGGATAGTTCCAAATTGCTCTATGTAATGATTGAATCAGTTCACAACTCCACCAATAATGCATAAGAATCTCAGTTTTCCTATATCCTTTCCATTTTTCTTTCGTGTCCTATTGGCCAATCTAACGGGTGTGAGATAGTACTTCAGAATTATTTTAATTTGCATGTTTCCCATTTTTTCATATGCCTACAGATAGCTTTGATTATTTCATCTGAAAACTGACTTCATGTTTTTTCATTATTTCACAATTGAAGAGTGGCTTTTATTTTTATAAATTTGACTCAGGTCTCTGTTTGAGGAATGAGTCCGTTATTAGAGAAAGTTTCTTCAATTTTTTTCACAGATACGATTAACAGTATTTCCCTACATCATATTTCCCCTATTTGTTCTAGTCTCTGTCCTTTCAGTTTATCCCTCTTCCTCTTACCCCAATATAATCATTCTTCTAACAATTGCCTCCCTTCACTTAATCCTATCCCCTTTTTTGTATTATAAGATGGTTTTCTATACCCAATTGAGTGTGTACTTTATTCCCTCTTTCTATGAGAGCAAGGTTCAGGTATTTCCTTTACATCAGGGCTCTGCTTACAGAGTGGAAGGTGTATTGTCTCAAGTTTCAGGGCTTTTGTGCAGCTGCTTTCAGAGATACTCCTGGGATCTTGTAAATTTTCAGTTTTTTTTTTTAAGGTTGTATGATCTAAGGAGAGCTTTCTTTAGTACTCTCATGACCTGTTTCCTTTTCTGTGAGTGATCACAAGTCTTTTTATCTGTCCTTCAAACTGCAATGAGGTTTCCTGCTCTGCTGAGACCTCAAGCACTGGTTTGCTAGTGCTCCTTTTTTGTAGTGGGACTGCCATTTAGGACTACTACATGAGGATGGGCAAAGCAACAGAGTGCTGAACCAAGTTCAAAGAGACACCTCTAATCTCCTTCTGACTAGTTGTTTGACCCAATTATCTAGGGACTAAAAGTTCCGGAAACCTCTGCTGCCACTACTTACTTAACTGTTTCCAAGGTCTTTTCCTGGTTTGTAGGGGTTTGAACTGATCTGGCATGGTCTATTTATATTGGACTACAATTCACTCTTATCCCAGTGCAACAGATCTTTCCTACCAAACCTTCTAAATTGTCTTGGGCTCGAAAATTCTTTCCCCTTATCTTTTTGTAGATTCTTCTGCACCAGAACTTGTTTGGGGACATTATTTGTAGATGTTGAGGTGTAGGTTGTGGCAGAGAGACTAAAGTCCCTATCTTTTATCCACAATCTTATCTTCACCTTCCTACTTTGCCTTTTCCCCTCAGATTATATGATAGCACCTTAGTTTCACATTGGGAGAGAGTTGAGTTTGGAAGTCATGTGACCATGTGACCCTCAATTTCTTCAACTATAAAATGTGGATAATAATACTGTTTATTTACCAGAGCGGTGACATGAATCAAATGAGGTAGCGTTTGTAAAGCATCTAACACAGTGACTGGAACATTGTAGGCACTTAATAAATGTTTGTTCCCTTCCCTTTCTTTATCTAGAAGATCTTAGAGAATCAGTAAAAAATACCAAACCAAAGGTTCAGCCAAGGTACAGGAAAGAAAGTGAACGCATGAAAATCAACATTTCTGTGAAATAACAAATAATAACAAAATCTGGGACAGCAAGAGAATGAGAAGTATAATTAAAAATAAATAGAAGAAATGCATAATATATTTGATGATAAATTTATCAAACTACTAAAAACACCTGAATAAATTCATTTACAAAATGTTCATTAAGGAAATAAAGAAATACTCAAATAATTGAAGGAACATGTAGTGTTCATGGTTGGGTTATATCAATATAATAAAAATGATAATCTTAAAATTAATTTCCAATTTTAATACTGTAGGAAATAAAACTATTAACATGCATTTGAAGTAAGAAATATCCAATGTATCGGGTAAAGATTTTTTAAAAGTAGGAATGACAAAGAAGCAGGACTTCCATATATCAAAATTATATCATAAATCAATAGTCATCAAAACCACTTAGAATTGGTTAAAAAGTGGAAGTCAAACAGTGGAGTAGACAGAAAAGAGAGAGTGAGAAACAAAACTCATGAACCAATTACTTGATAAATAAAGAAGCTACTTAAGAGAGATTTTCATATTTGACAAATAATGCTGTGGAAACTGGAAAGAAATGTGACAGAAATTAGGCACAGGTAAAGCAATATCTTATCTTGTATTATTCTGAAATTCAAAATTAATTGACATTAATAATGAATTCATCAATGAACTGAGAGCAGAAGCATTGCATAAATTTTCATAACTATAGGCAGATGATATAACTAAACAAGGGATAGCCCATTTAAAAGAAAAACAAATATGTTATTTAAATACATAATATTAAGAAAAATCTAGCAAAATAAGAATAATATATCTGAGATAAAAAAGGAAAGTGTCAAAAGAGTGAAAAGCATTTTAAACGAATTTCTAAAATAAAAGTCTAGTATGCATGTTACTTAGACATGCTAAATATATCTATATATATATATATGTATATACTTACACATGCTTGTTTGTGTATAAACATAATGTATTTTATATTTGTGGTATTCATAAACATTAATGTTTGTGCCTGCATGTAAAATATAGATGCATGTGTGAGCATGCCTATTTAAATATGTATACGTTTTACCCATTGACATACATGTGACAGAAGATGGGCATTTTCAGTGTTAGAGGGTTTGTGGGAATATATGCTAATTCATTGCTATTGAAGTTGTGATCAGTACAATCCCTGAGGAAAACAAAACAGAATTACTAAAATAAAGTTACTAAAATGTTCACACCCTTTAAACCAGAGGTTTGACTTAGCCATATAACCACAAATGAAGTAATTGATAAAGGCAAAGTTCCTATATACATAAAATATTTACAGAAAAACTGCATATGTGTGTGTTTGTGCATGTGTATGTGTGTGTGTGAGAGAGTGAGAGAGACAGAGAGAGAATGTGCGTGTGTATGTGTGTGTGTGTGTGTGTATCTGTGTGTGTGTGTGTCTATGATAGCAAAGAGCTGGAGTCAAAGTACCTGTTCATCAATTGGAGAATAGAAAAACAAAATGATACATTATTGTAATGTAAAATCTATGCAGTAATAAATTTTGAAAGTGATGGATGTGAAAACTATAGAATATATTGGGGCAATGGAAATTCATTTATTCAGAGGGAAACAAACAGAGCCAGTATTAAATATATAATATATATAATAATTATAATACAGCAACTGAAGAGAATAAACATAAAAATAAAAATTCAGTATTGCAAAATTGTAAAGAACAGGCATAAACTCAAATGAACTATATGAGGTGACTTCCCTAACTCTGTTTCAGCACTGAGGGGTTCATAAACATGGAGGACAATATCTTTTAAAAAAAAATTTGATACATCAATTAGATTATTTTAATTCTTATTTTTCTTTTTTCCCTTAAAATATACTTATTTATTAAATATTACAGTTTTCAGGGAAGATTAAGGAAGAGAAATACTAAAAGAAATTCTAATAGTACAAAAAGCAAAAGAAATCGATTACATTTATTGAGAAAATAATAAATAACTTGTTAAAAGACAATAAGAATCCTAAAAAGATCCTTGATCTATAAGAAAGAGTTTGGTGATATTAATAGAACAGAGGTAATGGGATTCCAAAAGTAGTTAGCATTTTTCTAAATAACAAAACTAATGAACATATCTGGTTAGAAACAAAGGACACTTTTTTTCATTTATGTATACCTTTATGTACACTTCCATTTCCCAAAGCTTTACATAAAATATCTACCCAGAAAATATAAAACCATTCATCTGGGTTAAAATATTCACGGGTATACATTATAAGTACCCATACTGGTTCATCCACAGACCATGGAAAATGCCAGCTGCTTTGTAGGGGAAGAGATGAGGGATGTATTACAAAGAAAATACCTTTGTAACTACAGAAAGAGGAAGAAAACACTTCTATTCTTTCTCTTTGTCCCAATTTTCTTTATTATTTTTAACTCACCGATGACGTAACTTAAACTCACCTAGCTAGTACAAAAAAATGGTCCCCCCTCCAAAAAAAACTAGAAAAAAATTAACAAAAACCTCAAAATAAAAAGTATAAAGGTACTTCCTAAATTAATTCTAGTAACGTCCTATTCATTCATTTCAATCAATCAAATCTGAAACATTTTCATTTTCGCACAAAATATTATATTGACCTTAATAATAATTTAAATGTATATAGTGCTTTCAATTTTGTAATACACTTTACATCTATTGTTTTATTTTGTTTAATATCAGCAGTATGAGTATGTAATATTGATGTTACAACTGAGAAAACGGTGACTGACCGAGATTTAAAGTCATACAAGGGGTCAAAACACTCATAAGAATTTTAGGCAAATTTCAAATTAATCTTTCTCATTTAAAATCCATTTTTCTATCTACTGTGTCACTTAAATATTCCTCCATTCAGTTATTTCATAGAAATGAAGTTAAAATTTTAGACTTTGGAAGGATCACGCCTACTTTCACTACTCTGTTTTGGAGATAAGATATATAATATGCTCAGAATTCAAAAGTCACATTGATATAGAAATTATATCGGACTGAAATAAAGTTGCCTTGCCTCCCAACTCTTTTCTTTACATATTCTTGAATTTTTCTCCTACTTCCAATGTGACATTTCAGATCATTCCACAAATTTTTCTAATAAATTTATTTGTTAAACTTTTTACATTCATTTTCACAAAATTTTGGGTTCCAAATTTTCTCCCCATTTGTCCCTTTACCCAACACCAATACAACGAGCATTCTAATTTCCCCTATCACCAATCTGCCCTCTATTCTATCATCCCTCCCTTCCCTTGACCTCATCTTCTCTTTTGTCCTTTAGGGCCAGATAACTTTGTATTCCCCATTACCTGTATTTCTTATCTCCTAGTTGCAAGAAAAATACTCAACAGTTGTTGCTAAAACTTTAAGTTCGAACTTCTTCCCATCCTTCCCTCCCCACCCATTCCCTTCGGAAAGGCAAGCAATTCAATATGGGCTATATCTGGGTAGTTTTGCAAATGACTTCGATAAAAGTCGTGTTGTGTGAGACCAACTATATTTCCCTCCATCCTGTCCTGCCCCCCATTGTTTCTATTCTCTCTTTTGATCCTGTCCCTCCCCGAGTGCTGACTTAAAATTGCTCCCTCCTCCCATTGCCCTCCCTTCTATCATCCCCCGGCACCCTGTTTATCTCCTTCTTCCCCAGTTTCCTGAATTGTAAGATAGGTCTTCATACCAAAATAAATGTGCATTTTATTCCTTCCTTGACTCGATTGTGATGAGAGTAAACTTCATGTTTTTCTCTTAGCTCTCCTCTTTGTCCCTCCACTAAAAAGTCTCCTGCTTGGCTCTTCTATGAGAGATAATTTACCCCATTCCATTTAACCCTCTCCCCTCCCAATATATTTATTTCTTACGGTTTACCTTAATTTTTTTTTAGATACAATCCCATTCTATTTCAATTCACTTTGTGCTCTCTGTTGCTGTATTTGCATGCATGTGTGTATGTGTGTGTGTGTGTATGCGTGTGTGTGTACATGTGTGTGTAATCCCACCAACTACCCAGATACTGAAAAGTTTCAAGAGTTAGAAATATTGTCTTTCCATGTAGGAATGTAAACAGTTCAACTTTGGTAAGTCCCTTATGACTTCTCTTTGCTGTTTACTTTTTCATGCTTCTCCTCATTCTTGTGCTGGAAAGTCAAATTTTCTTTTCAGCTCTGGTCTTTTCTTCAAGAATGCTTGATAGTCCTCAATTTCATTGAAAGACCATTTATTCCCCTGAAGTATTATACTCAGTTTTGCTGGGTAGGTGATTCTTGGTTTTAGTCCTAGTTCCTTTGACTTTTGGAATATCCTATTCCATGGCCTTCAATCCATTAATGTAGAAGCTGCTAGATCTTGTGTTATCCTGATTGTATTTCCACAATACTGGAATTGTTTCTTTCTGGCTGCTTGCAACATTTTCTCCTTGACCTGGGAACTCTGGAATTTGGCCACAGTGTTCCTAGGAGTTTCTCTTTTTGGATCTTTTTCAGTTAGTGGTCGATGGATTCCTTGAATACTTATTTTGGCCTCTGGTTCTAGAATATCAGGGCAGTTTTCCTTGATAATTTCATGAAAGTTGATGTCTAGGCTCCTTTTTTGATCATGACTTTCAGGTAGTCCCATAATTTTTAAATTGTCTCTCCTGGACCTATTTTCCAAGTCAGTTGTTTTTCCAATGAGTTATGTCATAGTCTCTTCCATTTTGTCATTCTTTTGGTTTTGTTTGGTGATTTCTTGGTTTCTCAGAAAGTCATTAGCCTCCATCCATTCCATTTTAACTTTGAAAGAACTACTTTCTTCAGTGAGCTTTTGAACCTCTTTTTCCATTTGACTAATTCTGCTTTTGAAAGCATTCTTCTCCTCATTGGCTTCTTGAATCTCTTTTGCCAATTGAGTTAGCCTATTTTTCAAGGTGTTATTTTCTTCAGCATTTTTTTTGTGTCTCCTTTAGCATGGTGTTGACCTGCTTTGCATCCTTTTCTTGCATCTCTCTCATTTCTCTTCCCAATTATTCCTCCACCTCTCTCACTTGATTTTCAAAATCCTTTTTCAGCTCTTCTGTGGCCTGAATTCATTGGGTATCTATTTCAGATGTTTGTGATACAGAGGCCTTGACTTCTATATTTTTCTGTGATGGTAAGCATTGTTCTTCTTCATCATGTAGAAATGGAGGAAATATCTTTTCACCAAGAAAGTAGTCTTCTATGGTCTTTTTTTCTGCTTTTCTGGGCATTTTCCCAGCGAGTTACTTGACTTCTGAGATTCCTCTCCACGTCTGCCTCACTAGTGCTTGGGGTCTGAGATTCAAATGCTGCTTCCCAGCCTCAGGGCTTTCACTGGGTGGCAGGGCTTATTCAGTGGGATTAAGTCCAGGTTCTCAGGTGGGGTCAGGGCCACTGCCGAGGCTCAGTTCCCTCAGGGGGGTTATGCAAAGACTTTCCACAATGGATCTAAAGTCCTGTCTGCTCCAGGAGTCCCTGGCTGCTGCCTCCCTCTGCTTCCTCCTGAGGGGGCCTGAGTTTTGGAGACACCCTGCACCCCTCTCCACTGGACAGATGGGGTCTCTCAGTGACCTGTAGCACCTGTGGGTTTAGGGACCTCTGTGGCTGCTTGATATTCCATCCCTGAAGCCTGTTCAGATCTGGTCCTCTCAATGTTGTGGCCAAGGCAGGGCTGGGCTTTGCTCAGGCTCTGGTGCACGAGAGACCTTTGATGGTTTTTTTTCAGTGCTCTCTGGAACAGAAATCTCCTCCACTCTGTTGCTCCACAGCTTCCACTGCTCCAGAACCCGTTGGGAGTTCTTTTTACAGGTAAATTATGGGCTGTGGGTTCAGAGCTAGCATATGTGAATCTTTCTACTCTGCCATCTTGGCTTCTCTGCCATAATATTTTATTATTCTAATTATTAAACTACAAATTTAATTCTAACACTAAGCAACAAAAGTATGAAAAATACAATTAGTTAGCTAGCAAATCAATGGAACATAGAAAAATTATTTTCTTTTTTTTTCCAGAACCAAGTGAGAAGTGGTGCAGAAATAAAACAATTTGTGAATACTCACATCACCCTTTTATTTTGTATGGGAGAAAACTGAGATCTAACAGGTTGAAGAGACTTCACAAAATCATAGACATAGAAAGCAGTAGGATTTTTTAACTCTGAATTCTCTGATTTATAAACAAGATAATTTCCCACAATGTCAAATTAAAATGTGTTCTTAATTGCACAATAAATCAAATTGTTTATTTGGAAATTTTTTACTTTAATTTATTTCTCCATAGGAATGCTCAGAATAAAACTATTTTAAAAATTACTCTTTAATAAAGATACATCGAATCCAAATAAGTCATCTGCATTTCTATATATTACTAAAATATTACTATGTATTACTAATATATGCATATATTGCTATATATTACTAAAAATTCTACATCCTGCTATGTATTATAATATCAAGAGACACAGAAATCTTATTTAAATTTACTGTAGATGCCATAAAATATTTCGGAGTCTACCTGCCAAAACAAAACCAGGCAGTATGTGAACGCAATTACACAACATGTTTGCACAAACAAAGTCAGATCTAAATAATTGGCAAAATATTAGTTACTCATGAGTATGCTGAAGTAATATAACAAAAATGACAATTCTATGTAAATTAATTTACTTATTCAGCCCCATACCAAGGAAACTAATAAAAAATATTTTATACAGATAGAAAAAATTAATAAAATTATTCTGGAAGAAAGAAATTTTCAGAATATCAAGGAAATTAATTCAAAGACATGCTATGTGAGGTGGTCAAGCCATACCAGATCTTAAATTTTATTCTAAAACAGCAATCATCAAAACCACTTGTGAGAACTTAAGAAATATATGGGTAGATCAGGGGAACAGGTTAGGTACATAAGATACAATAGTCAATGATTATAGCAATCTACTGTTTGATAAACTCAGGCACCCAACTTCTGGCATAAAAACTCACTGTATAATAAAAACTTCTGAGGAAACTGGAAAAAAGTATGGCATGAACTGGGCATGGATCAATATCTGACATCATACTCTAGGGTAAAGTCAAATAGATACATGACTTAGGTGTAGAGGGGGCTATGATAAAAAGCAAAGACAAATTAAGGGAGCAAGAAATAGTTTATCTGTCAGATTCATGGACAATGGAGAAATTTGTGATCAAATAAGAGACAGAGAACATTATGAAATGCAAAATGGATAATTGCAATTATGTAAAATTGAAAAAAAAATATTAAATTTATTTACTTTACTTTTAACATTCATTTTCACAAAATTTTGGTTACCAAATTTTCTCCCCATTTCTCCCCTCCATCCACCCCAAAAAAGCCGAGCATTTTTAATTGCCCCAATTCTAATTCTAATAATCTGGCCTGTCATCTAACAACCCTCCCTTCCCTTGTCCCCATCTTCTCTTTTGTCCTGTAGGGCCAGATAACTTTCTATAACCCATTACTTATATTTCTTATTTCCTGGTATTAAGAACAATACTCGACATTTGTTCATAAAACTTTGACTTCCAAATTCTCTTCATCCCTCCCTTCCCACCCATTCCCTTTGCAAGGCAAGCAATTCAATATAGGCCATATCTGTGTGGTTTTACAAATGACTTCTCTCGTAGTCGTGTTGTGTATGACTAACTATATTTCCCTCCATTCTATCCTGCCCCACATTGCTTGTATGCTCTCTTGGATCCTAGCCCTCCCCAAGAGTGTTGCCTTCAAATTGCTCCCTCCTCCCACTACCCTCCCTTCCATCATCCCCCCACCCTGCTTATCCCCTTCTCCACTTTCCTGTACTTTAAGTTAGGTTTTCATACCAAAATGAGTGTGCATTTTTTCCTTCCTTTAGTCGAATGTGATGAGAGTGAGCTTCATGTTTTTCTCTCACCTCCACACGTTATGAGAGATAAATTGCCCCATTCTATTACTCCCTTTCTCCTTCCAATATATTTCTCTCTCTCACCACTTAATTTCATTTTTTAAGATATGATCCCATCCTATTCAATTCACTCTGTGCTTGCTCTCTCTCTGTCTCTGTCTCTGTCTCTGTGTGTGTGTGTGTGTGAGAGAGAGAGTGTTTGTGTGTGTGTGTGTGTGTGTGTGTGTGTACGTGTGTAATCCCACCAACTACCCAGATACTGAAAAGTTTCAGGAGTTACAAATAGTCTTTCCATGTAGGAATGTAAATAGTCAACTTTAGTAAGTCCCTTATGACTTCTCTTTGCTGTTTGCCTTTTCATGCTTCTCTTCATTCTTGTGTTTGAAAGTCAAATTTTCTTTTCAGCTCTGGTCTTTTCATCAAGAATGCTTGAAACTTCTCTATTTCATTGAGAGACCATTTTTTTTTTCCCCTGAAGTATTATACTCAGTTTTGCTGGGTAGGAGATTCTTGGCTTTAGTCCTAGTTCCTTTGACTTCTGGAATACCATATTCCATGTTCTTTGATTCCTTAATGTAGAAGCTGCTAGGTCTTGTGTTATCCTGATTGCATTTCCACAATATTTGATTTTTTTTTCTCCTTCTAGCTGCTTGCAATATTTTGTCCTTGACCAGGGAACTCTGGATTTTGGTCACAGTGGTCCTAGGAGTTTCTCTTTTTGGATCTCTTTCAGGTGGTGATCAGAGAATTCTTTTAATATTGATTTTGCCCTCTGATTATAGAGTATCAAGGCAGCTTCCCTCGATAATTTCATGCAAGGTGATGTGTAGGCTCTTTTTTTGATCATGGCATTCAGGTAGTCCCATAATTTTTAAATTATCTCTCCTGGATCTATTTTCCAGGTCAATTGTTTTTCCAATGAGATATTTCACATTATCTTCCATTTCTTTTTTTTATTCTTTGGTTTTGTTTTGTGATTTCTTGGTTTCTCAGAAAGTCATTGCCCTCCATCTTTTCCATCTAATTTTGAAAGAATATTTTCTTCAGTGAGCTTTTGGACTTCATTTTCCATTTGGCTAATTCTGATTTTGAAAGAATTCTTCTCCTCATTGGCTTTTTGAACCTCTTTTGCCAATTGAGTGAGCCTATTTTTCAAGGTGTTATTTTCTTCAGCATTTTTTTGGGGTCTCCTTTAGCTAGGTGTTGACCTGTTTTTCATATTTTTCTTGCATCTCTCTCATTTCTCCTCCAAGTTTTTCCTCTGCCTGTCTAACTTGATTTTCAAAATCCTTTTTGAGCTTTTCCATGGCCTGAGCACATTGAATATTTGTTTTGGACCTTTGGGAAGAAGCCTTGACTTCTATGTCTTTCCCTGATGGTAAGCATTGTTCTTCCTCATCCAAAAGGATGGAAGGAGATATCTGTTCACCAAGTAACCTTCTGTTGGTATTATTTTTTCCCCCTTTTTTGGGCATTTTTGCAACCACTTGATTAATTTTTGGATCCTTTGTAAAGAGTAAGGTATACTCTGGGTATTTGTGAGATCTCCGTTCCTCCAAGGTGGCACAATCAAGCGTGTGCTGGTCTAGATGCAGAGAGGGGTTTTTATGCCTAAAATTTAAGCAGTTACCTCTCCACAACCACCCGGCCTCCAGTTCTTCCAAGTCAGCACTGGGGGCTGATTTTCATATAAGCTGGATGGGCAGGGCCACCATTCAGTGTGAGATAAAGACCAGCTTGACAAAGGCCTCCACCCAAGGCTGAGGTAAGGCTCAGCTTTTCAATGCCCCCAGGGGTTTTTACACTCCAACAATGGAGCTTCCGTAGGGCCTGCTGTGCTGCTGGAGCTATGGGAAGGCCCTTCTCCCTTCCTGGTCAGCTGATAAAATCCCATCACTGACCTTTGGCTCCTGTGAGCTGAGGGAACTGGCAGGAGATCCCTGCTGTTGCGACTGGAGATTATGCCTCGAAAGTGTCTTCCTCCCAGAGTCTCATCACGCCATACCACATGGCCAAGGCTGGGCTGGGCTTCATGTTCCCCTCTACATTCACCTCAACCTCCATTTCTGTGGGCCTTTCAAGTCACCTTGGGCTGGAAATCTCCTTGGCTTTTGTGTTTTCCACTTCTGCTTTTCCAAAATCTGTTGAGAGTCCCTCTCTACAGATAGTTTATGGACTTTGGGAGGAGACCCTGCATAAGTGTGTAACGCACCATCTTGGCTCCACCTCAAATTGAAAAATTCTTGCACAATTAAAATCAACCCAAGCAAGATTAGGAGGGAAGGAGAAAAATGTGAAACAATTTTTACAATGAATGCCTTTGAGAAACACCTCATTTCTAAAATACATAGAGAACGGAGTCAAATTTACAAGAATACACATCATTCCCCATTTGAAAAATAAAGGATATGTACAGGCAGTTTTTAGAGGAACACATTTAAAGCTATAAAATGCTTTAAATCACTATTGATTAGAGAGATACAGATCAAAAACTACAAGGTACCGTATCATACTTATCAGACTGGCTAAGATGACAAAACAGGAAAGTTATAAATGTTGGAGAAGATATGGGAGACTTAGAACACCAATTCATTGTTGATGGACTTGTGAGCTGATTCAACCATTCTGGAGAGCAATTTGGAACTATGACCAAAGGGTTATAAAATGTATATACTCTTTGACCCAGTAATACCACTTCTAGGTTCGTATTTCAGATCATAAAAATGTGAAAAGGACCGATTCCTACAAAAGTATTCATAGCAGCTCTTTTAGTGGTGGGCAAGAACTGGAAATCTAGAGAATGCTCAACAATTGGAGAATGGTTGAATAAATTGTGGTATATGAATACAATGGATTACTACTGTGCTATAAGAAATGATGAACATATAGACTTCACCAAAACCTGGAAAACTTATATGAACTGATGCTGAGTGAACATAGCAGAGCCTAGAGAACATTATAAACAGCAACAGTCACAGTGTGTGAGGAATGATTTTGATAAACTTAGCCCTTCTCAGTAATTCAAAGCCCTAACACATTTCCAAGGAATTCATGATGAAAAATGGCACCTATGCCATGGACAACAACTATACAGCTGGAAGGCAAAATGAAGCAGACTACATTCTCTTTGTTATGTTGTGTTTTTATCATGATTTCTAACATTCACTATAATTTTTCTATACAACATGACTAATGTGAAAATGTGTGTAATGGGAATGTACATGTAGAGCCCATATAAGATTGCATGCTCTGTTGGGGAGGGAGGGGAAGGAAATTTAAAACTTATGAAAAGGATGTTGAAAACTGAAAACAAATAAATATTCTAAAATGATATATAGAACCCACAAAAAATGGGAAAGAAAGAAAATGAAATAAAAAATAATGGAAATTAAATGGAAGAAAAAGAAAGTAGTGTGGAAGAGAGGAGAGCAGAGGAGAAGAGTAGAGAGGAGAGGAAAAAGAGAAAGGAAGATGAGAATAAAAAGGAGAGGAAAACAAAGGAGAAGAAAAGAAAGGAAAAGTAGGAAAAATAAAGTACCAAGTTGGTGATAGATAGGGTTATTTATCTGGGAGTTGTGAAGAAGGCAATGAATATTCCCCTTACTTTTCTCCCTTGCCCCATACTTGTGAAAAGTCAAAAATTAAGAAGACAACACATTAGTAAGTTTTCCTTTAAAATATAGAAAATGACCTGACATGATATTGCAAAAGAAGAAAACATTTCTGGTGGTAATAACTGACCATCTCAATTGCAAATATTTTGTCTTGCTGATAGAATCACCTCTTCTTCTATAGTTAGTTTTCTTGCTATTGCATAATAATATTTTTAACTTGAAAAATTTTGTCATTTGCTCTATATATTTGAAAGATATTTATTAGGACTGGGGTGATGTTTAGCAATATACAAAGCAACATGGGCAAATTTGGTAGGTAGTAAAATATGCATCAATTTATTTGCAAGTGAAATCTAAATAATAAATTGTCCAAATTGTTAGAGAAGAATGGAATGCTTCAGTTTTGAAATGACAACATGGTTGATATCTAACATCTTTTTAAATTATAGAGTTCTAATGTTTTATGACTCATTTATACATGTGAAGAATCAATGGCAGGAACATATGCAAATTACGTTGGTCCCAAATAAAAATAAGCCAACCACAACAACAAAAGTCCAAAGAACTTAAACCACACCCCTGAAATAGCTGTCAATCACCTTCCATTCCATATATATATATATATATATATATATATATATATATATATATATATATATATATATATATATTTGTATGTATGTATATGTTTAATAAACAAGAGGGGAAATGGTTTCCAATTAATGGAAAATAAGTAATTACTCTTGTATATGTTCTACCATAAGTCAAATAGGCAGAAAGCAACCTTTAATCTTATATAGATATCAATTCTCTACAGTTTCATAACTTGAATAGAGACTGCTTCTATTTTTCTCTTTAAAAATGGGAATATGTCCTTTCTTTCCCTATTTTTTTGATGTAAACATTTATTTACCTATTTTCCCCTGAAATACTGTTTAGGTTATATTCCTTAAATATTGGTAAGTTAGTTATCTCACTGTTGATACTTTCTTTAACGAAAATATTTATTTTTTTGTGTAAGTTCCTCCCTTGTATACTCATTCTTTAGAATTAAATTAGTTTCCAATTAATTTGAATCCATTTCCCATGATTCTGTCATAAATCTGATTTTAATTGCATTGTGGTCTAAAAATGATGCATTTAATACATTCACTTCTTGTAATACATGGTTAATTCTTGTGAAGGTGCTAAGAGAAGGTGAGTAAACTTTATACTCCTTTCAAGCCCCATTCAACTTTGTCCATAGTTCTATTTTATCAAATTTTCTAATATTCTTTTAATCTCATTGAATTCTTTGTTACTTATTTTTGGTTACATTATACATTTCTGAGAGTAAAAAAATCAAGATACCCCATAATATAACCTTATTATTGCCTGTTTTTGCATTAATTTTCCTTTTGAAAAATAGCTCTGGGGGGCAGAGCCAAGATGGTGGAGTGAGAGCAATAACTCACCTAAGCTCTCGGACAAACTCCTTCACGTACCTCTGAAAGGAGAATCTGACCAAATTTTGGAGGTGTGGAATCCAGTGGGAGACAGATGGTGATGGATTCGGAGCTCAGGTTGGACTGGAAGGTCCACGGGAAGGATTTGTTCCACGGGGGTGAGCCCACAGCACACAGTGCAGAGTGTCCAGCACAGTGGAGCAGAAGAGACCCGAGAAACCTGAGTGGCGGACAGAACCAGAGGAGTGGCACCGAGGGCGGGAGACAAGCCAAACCGAGTCAGTGAGAAATGCCAAGTGCCAGATATCAATGCAGCAGCTCCTGAGACCTTCAGCCCAAAGATCAAACTTCAGTAATTCACCTACTTGAACTTCCAGGAGCCAGGATGGCGGAGTGATCAGTAAATACTCTCATCTCCAACCTTGATGACCATGAAAGAACCATAAATTATTTCCCCAGAAAAATACCAGATCAGCAGAAAGAGCAGAAGGAGGCCATTAGTTTCATAACACCTGAGCCAAGGAAAATAGCTAAGGGGTATTCCTCCTATGGTGGCAGAGGCAAACCAGAAGGACAGAGGACCCAAGGCAGAGAAAACTCGCACTAGGACCCAGGCAAGCCTCAGCGCCAGGAGAGAAGCCCCAGGAGGGGTGGGAACACGCATTAATATCTCGGCATGCCTCAGCTGTCCAGGGGAATCAGAAAAACAATAGGGCAGCTGGGATTACTAGCCCCTGAACTTGCCTTTGCCTCATTTCAGCTGAGGAGATCTCATGTGACCAGACCACTCTTTCTCCACACTTAATAAGCTAAACCCAGGGCTGAATAGGGAAACACCAAACAAAAACCTGCTTTTAGCCTTTTCACACATCAGCTCAGCAAAAAGTTCTCTAGCTTTGGAATGAAAGAACCAGAAGCCACAACACTCAATCAACATCATGAACAAGAAAGAGCAGAGGACCGAAAGAACCATAGAATCATTCTATGAGGATAAGGACCAAAACACAAACACCATAGAGGTCACAGCTGAGACTGTACTTCCATCTAAAACTTCAGAAGGGACTATGAACTGCTCACAAGCACAAGCAGCTCTCCTGGAACAGCTGAAGAAGGAAATAGAAGATAAACTGGCCATTGATCTTAAAATTATTAAGAAAGAACTCACTGATGAGAACATCTATTTAAAAAGGAAAATTGAACAAATGAAAAAGGAAGTTCAAAATTTAACTGGAGAAAATAACTTCCTAAAAGGGCAAATGGAAAAGGAAGTACAAAAATGAACTGGAGAAAATAACTTCCTAAAAGGGCAAATGAAAAAGGAAGTACAATAATTAACTGGAGAAAATAGCTTCTTAAAAGAAAAAATTGGGCAGATGGAAAAGGAGATGCAAAAGTTGATGGAAGAAAACAATTTGATTAAGATTAGAATTGGGGAAGTAGAAACTAACGACACAATGAGACAGCAAGAATCTGGCAAACAAAATTTAAAGAATGAAAAGATAGAAGAAAATGTAAAATATCTAATTGGAAAAACAACTGACCTGGAAAATAGATCCAGAAGAAAAAACGTTAGAATTATTGGCCTGCCAGAAACCCATAATGGAGAAAAGAGCCTGCACAACATCTTCCAGGAAATCGTCAAGGAAAACTGCCCAGAAGTACTAGATTCAGAGGGCAAAACAGTCATCAAAAGAATCCACCGTTCCCCTCCTGAAAGGGAACCCAAACTCAAACTCCCAAGAAATATAGTTGCCAATTCAAGAGCTATTAAGTGAAGAAGAAAATATTACAAGCAGCCAGAAAGAAACAATTTAAATATCAAGGAGACACAGTCAGGATTATACAGAACCTTGCAGCTTCTACATTAAAAGATTGAAAGAATAGGAACCCAATATTCCGTAAGGCAAAGGAGTTGGGAGTACAACCAAGGATCAACTACCCATCAAAGTTCAGCATAATATTTCAGGCAAGGAGAAAGTCATTCAATGAAGTAACAGATTTCCAGAGCTTCCTGACCAAAACGCCAGAACTTAATAGACAATTCGATCTTGAAATGCAGGTCTCAAGAGAATCATAAAAAGGTAAACGGGGTGTGGGGGGAACAACTGGTTACTCAATTAGGGCAAATTGTTTACCTCCCTACAAGGGAAGATGATACATGTTAATCTTGAGAACTGTGCGGCTATTAAGAAATATAAAAGGGATATGCATAGGGGTAATGGGTATAAAGTAAATGATATCATGGTAAAAACATGATTTAAGTATCAGAAGGGATTGTAATAGGAGGGGTGAAAAGGAGGAGGCAGAAAATGGCAAATTACATCACAAGAACGAGTACAAAATCTTACTAGAGGGAAAGAGGGGAGGGAGATGTGCATTGTGTCAGAGGTACTCTCATTGGATTTGTTTCAAGGACAGAACAATGAACTTAAGCAGATAATCCTAACTAGCTCTATAAGCAGTAGGAGAGGAAGGGAGAAGAAAGGGGAGGGAAGTTAAAAGGGAGGAAAGAAGCAATAAGAGTAAAGGGGAGTTAAAGGGAGGGGGGCTAAAAGAAGGAAGGGAAGAGGGCAGGAGGAGGTGGTGAAAAGTGAATACTATTGAGGAGGGGAAAGGAGACAGTAGAACTAAAAGCCCAAATGGTGGGAACGAAGATGGAGGCAAATACACAGATTGTAATCATGACTGTGAATGTGAATGGAATGAATTCTCCCATAAAACGGAGATGGATAGCAGAATGGATTAAAAGCCATAATCCAACAATATACTGCTTACAAGAAACACATTTGAAACGGGGGAACACACATAGGATAAAGGTCGAAGGATGGAGCAGAATATATTGTGCTTCAGCTGATGTAAGAAAGGCAGGAGTAGCAATCCTAATCTGAGACAAAACAAAAGCAGAAATAAATCTAATCAAAAGGGATAAGGATGGAAATTATATCCTGCTAAAAGGCAACATAGACAATGAAACAATATCATTACTAAACATCAATGCTCCAAATGGTATAGCATGCAGATAATTGGAGGAGAGGTAGGGGTAGTTGAAGGAAGAAATTGACAGCAAAACTATACTAGTAGGGGACCTCAACCTCCCTCTTTCTGAACTTGATAAATCTAACCTCAAAATAAACAAGAAAGAGATAAAGGAAGTAAATGAAACTCTAGATAAGCTAGATATGATAGATATTTGGAGAAAACTGAATGGGAATAGAAAAGAATATACCTTTTTCTCAGCAGTACATGGAAAATTGACCATGTACTAGGACATAAAAATCTCAAAGTCCAGTGCAGAAAGGGAGAGATAATCAATGCATCCTTCTCAGATCATAATGTAATAAAAATTATATGTAATAAAAGGCCATGGAAAGATAAAGCAAAAATCAATTGGAAACTAAATAATTTAACTCTAAAGGAGGAATGGGTTAAAGAAGAAATCATAGAAACAGTCAGCAACTTCATTCAAGAGAATGACAATAATGAGACAACTTACCAAATCTTATGGGATACTGCAAAAGCAGTTCTTAGGGGAAGTTTTATATCTTTGAATGCCTACATAAATAATATAGAGAAACAGGAGATCAATGATGTAAGCATGCAGCTGAGAAAGTTAGAAAAAGAACAAATTGAAAATCCCCAAGAAAATACCACATTAGAAATACTGAAAACCAAAGGAGTGATTAATAAAATTGAAACCAAGATAACTATTGATTTAACAAAAAAAAAAAATAGTTGGCTTTATGAAAAACTAAAAAAATTGATAAACCTTTGGTCAATTTGATTAAAAAAAAGAAGAAAATAAAATTACTAATATTAAAAATGAAAGAGGTGAAATCACCTCCAATGAGGAGGAAATTAAAACAATAATTAGAAATTACTTTGCCCAACTTAATGCCCATAAATTCGATAATCTAAATGAGATGGATGAATATTTTAAAAAATACAAATTGCCCAGATTAACGGAAGAGGAAATTGAATACTTAAACCACCCCATCTCAGAAAAAGAAATTGAACAAGCCATCAATGAACTCCCTAGGAAAACATCTCCAGTACCAGATGGATTCACAAATGAATTCTATCAAACCTTTAAAGAACAGTTAATTCCAATACCATATAGACTATTTTTGAAAATTGGGGAAGAAGGTGTCCTGCCAAATTCTTTGTATGATACAAATATGGTTTTGACACCCAAACCAGGAAGAGACAAAACAGAGGAAGAAAATTGTAGACCAATTTCTCTAATGAATATCGATGCAAAAATTTTCCACAAGATTTTAGCAAAATGAATACAGCATCTTATCAAGAGAATAATACATTATGATGAGATAGGTTTCATACCAGGAATGCAGGGCTGGTTCAATATTAGGAAAACTATTAGCATTATTGATCACATCAACAACAAAACTAAAAAAACTACATGATTGTCTCAATAGATGCAGAAAAAATTTTTGACAAAATACAACACCCATTCCTATTAAAAACACTGGAGAACATAGGAATAAAGGGAACTTTCCATCAAATAATTAGCAATATCTACCTAAAACCTTCAGCAAGCAATATATGCAATGGGAATAAGCTAGATGGATTTCCAATAAGGTCAGGGGTGAAATAAGCATGCCCATTATCACCACTATTATTCAATATGGTATTAGAAATGTTTGCAGTAGCAATTAGACAAGATAAAGAAATTAAAGGAATAAAAATAGCCAAAGAGGAAACTAAGTTCTCACGCCTTGCAGATGATATGATGATATACTTAGAGAATCCCAGAGATTCAAGTAAAAAACTACTTGAAATAATAAACAACTTTGACAACTTTTGCAGGTTACAAAATAAACCCACACAAATCCTCTGCATTCCTGTATATTAGCAACAGAGTCCAAAGCCAGAGATATCAAGAGAAATCCCATTTAAAGCTAGAGTAGACACTCTAAAATACTTAGGAGTTTACCTGCCAAAACAAACTCAGGCATTATATGAACACAATTACAAGACACTTTTTGCACAAATAAAGTCAGGTTTAAGTAAGTGGAAAAACATTAGTTGTTCATGGGTAGGCCAAGCTAATATAATAAAAATGACAATTCAACAGGTCAGTGAGAGAGATGTCTAGGCTGGCCGAGAGGGGAGCAGGGTGACTCTGTGGCCCGGGCCCCATGGGGAGGCAGCTGCAGAGGCAGTGGCACAGGCAGCAGCAGAAGCAGTGGCAGAGGCAGCAGCAGAGGCAGCTATGGCCTGGCACTACCCGAGGAAGGCAGGAGCTCCATTACCGAAGGTCTTTGCATAAACCGCCTGAGGGAACTGATCCTGGGAGAAGCCCCACCGCCACCCGCTCCATTACTGAAGGTCTCTGCATAAAGCCCCTGAGGGAACTGAGCCTGGGAGGCAGCCCTGCCCCTATGCGAGCACCAGAACTTAAGCTCACATTGAATAGCAGCCGTGCCTGCCACATTTGAATCTCAGGCGCCAAGCACTAGCTGGGCGGATCTAGGCAGGGGGTGGACAGGAATCTCAGAAGTCAAGCAACTGGCTGGGAAAATGCCCAGAAAAGGGAAGAAAAATAAGACCATAGAAAGCTACCTTCTTGGGGTACAGATGTTCCCACCTTTCAATTCTGATGAAGAGGAACAATTCTTACCATCAGAGAAAGACGTGGAGGTCAGGGCCTCTGTATCCCAGACATCCCAGGTGGATGTCTGGTGGGCTCAGGCTATGGAAGAGCTCAAAAAGGATTTTGAAAATCAAGTTAGACAGGTAGAGGAAAAACTGGGAAGAGAAATGACAGAGATGCAAGAAAAGCATGAAAAATAGGTCAATACCTTGTTAAAGGAGACCCAAAAAAATGCTGAAGTAAATAACACCTTGAAAAATAGGCTCACTCAATTGGGAAAAGAGGTTCAAAAAACCAATGAGGAGAAGAATGCTTTCAAAAGTAGAATTATCAAATGGAAAAAGAGGTTCAAAAGCTCACTGAAGAGAATAGTTCTCTCAAAATTAGAATGGTACAGATGGAGTCTAATGATTTTACGGGAAACCAAACAATCACCAAACAAAACCAAAAGAATGAAAAAATGGAAGAGAATGTGAAATATCTCATGGGAAAAACAACTGACCTGGAAAATAGATCCAGGAGACACAATTTAAAAATTATGGGACTACCTGAAAGTCACAATCAAAAAAAGAGCCTAGACATCATCTTCCGTGAAATTATCGAGGCAAACTGCCCTGATATTCTACAACCAGAGGGCAAAATAAGTATTGAAAAAATCCATTGATCACCACCTGAAAGAGATCCAAAAAGAGAAACTCCTAGGAACATTGTGGCCAAATTCCAGAATTCCCAGATCAAGGAGAAAATCTTGCAAGCAGCTAGAAAGAAACAATTCCAGTACTGTGGAAATACAATCAGGATAACACAAGATCTAGCAATTTTTACATTAAGGGATCAAAGGGCATGGAATAGGATATTCCAGAAGTCAAAGGAACTAGGACTCAAACCAAGAATCACCTACCCAGCAATACTGAGTATAATACTTCAGGGGAAAATATACTCTTTCAATGAAACAGAGGACTTTCAAGCACTCTTCATGAAAAGACCCAAGCTGAAAAGAAAATTTGACTTTCAAGCACAAGAATGAGAAGAAGCATGAAAAAGTAAACAGCAAAGAGAAGTCTTAAGGGACTTACCAAAAGTGAACTGTTTATATTCCTACATGGAAAGACAATATTTGTAACTCTTAAAACTTTTCAGCATCTGGGTAATTGGTGGGACCACACACACACATACACACATGCATGCACACACAGAGACAGAGCACACAGAGTGAATTGAATAGGATGGAACCATATCTTAAAAGAAATTAAGGTAAATGTTGAGAGAGAAATGTAGTGGGAGGAGAGAGGGTGAAATGGAATGGGGTAAATTATATCTCATTCAAGAGGCAAGCAGGAGACTTTTTAGTGGAAAGAAAAAGAGGAGAGCTAAGAAAAAAACAAGAAGTTTACCCTCATCACATTCGACTAAAGAAGGAATTAAATGCACATTTATTTTGTTATGAAAACCTATCTTACCGTACAGGAAAGTGGGGGAGAAGGAGATAAGCAACGTGGGGGGGGGGATCATGGAGGGGAGGGCAATGGGAGGAGGGTGCAATTTGTAGTCAACACTCGGGGAGGGACAGGATCAAAAGACACAATGAAAACAATGGGGGTCAGGATAGGATGGAGGGCAATACAGTTAGTCTTACAGAGCACGCCTATTGTCAAAGTCATTTGCAAGACTACTCAGATAGAGTCTATATTGAATTGCCTGCCTTCCCAGGAGGAATGAGTGGGGAGTGAGGCATGGGAAGAATTTGCAACTCAAAGTTTTAGGAACAACCGTTTAGTATTGTTCTTGCTACTGGGAAATAAGAAACACAGTTAATAGGGAATAGAAAGTCATCTGGTCCTACTGGCAAAAGAGAGGATGGGGACAAGAGAAGGGAGGGATGATAGAGGAGAAGGCAGATTGGTCATGGGGAAAATTAGAATGCTCGGTATATTGGGGTGGATTGGGGCGATAAAGGGGGAGTCAATTTGGAACCCAAAATTTTGTGAAAATGAATGTAAAACGTTCAATAAATAAATTTATATTAAAAATAATATTTATTTAAATTTTATATAATTCATATATTGTATTTACATTAACATACTTTTGTATATATAAATATGTATGTTGGAACTTTGACTGATATATTCTACATGCTCATGCTTTACCTTTTTTTCAAGTAACCAGACTCATGATTTGTGATATAAAATCCTTTCAATATTTTAGATAGAGAAGACGATTATCAAAGTCAATAAACGTCTAGCACTCCAAATTTAACCGATTATAAAGGACCTTCTTCTCAAGGACACATCAAATAAATTATTTATTTTTTAGGAAAGGATTCTATGAACAACCATTGATATTCTTTTGATAAATAGGATGTTTAATCGTATGTTATGATGGGACATCCAGCACATAGATATCTTGCAATTTTACTTTGGAATTATTTATAAAAATATTAATTAAGAAATCCTGTTACTAGTTCTGTGCTATTCACTCTAACTTTGATGCTTTAAATAAAGCTGTGTTGAGCACAAATGAAAAAGGAACATGTATTATAATGAGATAAATTCATAGTATCTTTAATAATTATTTAAAAGACATCATCAAATTTACAACTCAAAATTTTCTTTGTGTAAATAGCTTTACATTTTATTGAAGCAACACCACTTCTAAAATCACTAATAATTAAAGGTAAACTGTGATGAGTACAGCAATATGTTCCAAGTAAATTTAAAATCTGTTGAGCAGAAATTTTGTATTTTTCCCATATATTAAAAAAAACAAACCACATGAATTCTCAACTAGGTTATAGAAGTAGGGATGCTATTTTTAATTTGATTATCCATCACTATTTCCAGACTTTTCAGGGACAATTACGTTTGTAATTGTTAGTCACTTTTGAATTGGTTAGTCACTTTTGATGATATTTTTAAAATAAATTTAAACATTACTGATGAAAAGGTTAAAGAAATTCTACAAATCTTTTCCTTCTTAAACTGAAATTATAGGGGGTGGAGAAGAGATCGTGGAGTAGACTCAAGGACATACTAGAGCTCTCCATATGAACTCCTCAATAAACCTGTAAAAATGACTGAACAAAATCTAGAGTTGCAGAAATCACAAAAGGTCATGGTGAAGCAACTTTCTAGCCTAAGACATGGAAGATCCAAGGAAGGGTCTATCCTACCAGATTAAGAGCAGGAACCCAGTTCAGTGTGTGTCAAGCCTGCCATAGACTGAGCTAGAGCATGCCTCAGGGGACTGGATCAGTGGTTACTGCTGTGGTTTCCAGACTTCTCAAGCCCAAAACAACAGATAACTTTAAGGTCAATGGGAAGTGTGTCTCACTTGGCTGAGAGGGAAGCATGATCTGATCCTAGCCCAGTCCTGGCTCCAGGCCCAGGGTGGTGTCAGTCATTGCTGAAACAGAGGCTGTTTCTGATAGTCACCACTTAAGAAAGGCTCAAAAGTCAAGTGACTGACTGGGAAAATGAGCAAACAAGGGGAAAAGAAACCTACTATAGATTCTTACTTTCTAGGTAAAAGAGGTATTTTCTTACATCATTGGTGGTGAGGAAGATGAAAACATATAACCAGAAAAAGAAAACAAAGCCAGAGCTCCTGAATTCAAAGCCTCCAAGAAAAATATGAATTTATCTCAGGCCATGGAAGAGTTCAAAAAGGATTTTAGAAATCAAGTAAGAAAAGTAGAAGAAAAATGGGAAGAGAAATGTGAGTGATACAAGAAAATCATGAAAAATAAGTCAACAGGCTGCTTAAAGGAAACCCCGTCAAAATGCTGAAGAAAACAACACCTTTAGAGGTAGTCTAACACAAGTGGCAAAAGAAGTCAAAAAAGCCAATGAGAAGAATTTCTTAAAAAGCAAAATGGGCTAAATGGGGAAAAAAAAATTTCCAAAAACTCACTGAAAAAAAGAATTCCTTCAAAATTAGAATGGAGCAAATGAAGGCTAAAGAATTTCTATAAAAGCAAGAAGTTATAAAACCAAAGCAAAGAAATGAAAAAAAAAATACCACAGTACGTGAAGTATCTCATTGGAAAAATGACTGACCCAGAAAATAGATCCAGGAGAAAGAATTCAAAAATGATTTGACTATCTGAAAATCAAGACCAAAAAGAAAAGAACCTCGGCATCATCTTTCAAGAAATTTTAAAGGAAAACTGCCCTGATATTCTGGAATCAGAGGGTAAAAAAGAAATGGAAATAATTCAACCACCAACTCCTGAAAGAAATTCCAAAATGAAAATTCCTAGGAACATTGTAACCTAATTCCAGATTTCCAAGGTCAAGGAGCTAATACTACAGTCAGAAAAAAAAAAAAAAAACAACTAAACAATTCAAATAGTATGGAAACACAATCATAATAACACACGATTTAGTATCTTCTACACTAAGGGATCAGAGGGCTTTGAATACAATATTCCAGAAATTAAAGGAGCTAGTGTTAAAACCAAGAATCACCTACTCAGCAAAACTGAGTATAATATTTCAGGGGAAAAAATGGAGCTTCAATGAAAGAGAGGACTTCTAAGCATTCTTGTTTAAAAGATAAGAGCTGAATAGAGAATTTGACTTTCAAATTGAAGAATTAAGAGAAGCATGAAAATGTAAACAGGAAGGAGAATCCCTGAGGGATTTATTTAATTTGAACAGTTTACATTCCTTCATGGAAAGATGATATTTGTAACTCATGAAACATTTCTCAATATTAGGAAATTTGGAGAGTGTATACACACATATACATATACACCCACATATCTATGCACACACCTATATACCTGTATATATGAGTGTGTGTGTGTATACACACATATATATGCATATAAGTATGCAAGTATATGTCTGTATATGTGTTTATATGCATGTAAATGTGTGTGTGTGGAGAGACAGACAGAGAGAGAGAGAGAGAGAGAGAGAGAGAGAGAGAGAGAACAGAGACAGAGGCAGAGGCAGAGACACAGAGACAGGACACAGAATGAGCTCAATATGAAGGGATGATATCTAAAAAATAAAGTTAACTGTTGAGAGGAATGTCTTAAGGAAAGGGAGAGGTAGATTGCAGTAAATAATTTCTCATAAAAGAGGCAAGAAAGAGCTTCTACAATGAAGGGGAAAAATGCAAAAAATGAAAAGGAATGGTTGAACTTTCCTGTTATTGCCTTTGGTTTCAGGAAAGAATAGCACACATTCTTAATTGAGTATCGAAATTTGTCTTACCCAAAGGGAAAGCAGGGGTGAAGGTAATAAAAGAGGGGTCATAATGGAAGTGATGGCAAATTGAGGAAAGGGTAGCCAGGAAGTAAACACTTTGGTAGAGGGACAAGTCAAAGAAGAGAATAGAATAAATGGAGGGCAAGAGAGAATGGGGGAAATCTATTTAGTCTTTCAAAATATGACTGCTTTGGAAGTGTTTTGAGTGAATACATATGTATAACATATCAAATTGCTTGCCTTATCAATGAGGGAGGATGGGCAGAGTGGGAGGGAGAGAATGTAGAACGCAAACCTTTAAAAATGTACATTAAAAATTGTTTTTACATGCAACTAGGAACTGGGATATATAGGCAATGGGGTGTAGAAATCTATCTTCTCCTACAGGAAAAGGAAAAGGAAGGGGATAATGTGGGGGTAATGATAGAAGAGAGGGCAGACTGGAGGAAATGTTAATCAGAATACAATCTGTCCTGGAGTGGGGAGATGGGGAGAAAATTTGAAATTTAAAACTCTGTGCAAGTGAACTTTGAAAACTGAAAATAATTTTTTTATTATAAAAGTGTACTAGATTGTAAATCAGGAAATCTTAATTGAGTTTTGTTCTTCAACATTTTGCCCATATTGCTTCGAGTAAATATCTTTGCTTCCCTGAACTTAAGTCACTAAAGCATAAAATGCCATGTTTGAATTAATGAACCCCAATATTCTTCCCATCTCTTACATTTTTATATCGATGCTATTAAGTAATGATCTGGTATATTTTGCTATTGTAATTATATTTATCTCCCCCCCAACACATACCTTCTAATTTTCTACTGTGGTTAGCCACATGAGCCATATTGAAATTAGATCAAAAAGAAATAAACAAAATAAAGGAAGAACTAATATGATGAAGTAAAGGGAGGAAAAGAATGTAAAATGAAAAAAATAGAAAGGAAAGGAAAGAGTAGATGGAAGAGCAAAGGAAGAAAACATGGCAAAAGGAAAGGCAGAATGGAAGAGAGGATGAGGAACAAAATGACAAATGCTAGAGGGCATATGAGAAAATGTGCCCACTAGTGCTCTAAAACACTACTTATTAGAAAAATGCAAATTAAAACAGTTCTGAGGTTCTACCTCACACCTATCAGAGTTCCCAATATTACAGATAAGAAAATGATAAATGTTAGAGGGGGTATTTGAAAATTGAGATATTAATGAACTTCTCCTGAGGTTGTGATCTGATCCAACACTTTTGGAACTATTCCTGGAGGGCTATATGATGGTGTGTACTCTTTGGCCTATCAGTACCTCTATTGCATCAACATATTTTCTAAAATATGCAAATGAGTTAAAAGTGAAAGAAAAAGTTCCTATATGTGAAAAAAAATATAACAGCATTTTTTTTTCCTTGTGGCAGACAATTGGAAGTCATGGAAATTGTTCTGAAGAAAAGTTGGAATATTTCACAAGTCAACGATGCATTACTGTACCTATTTTTCCACATACCCTTTAAATTTGTCATTTTGCTTTTCAGTTAAGTTAGAAAATATGGTCAGGGGTAGTAGCACAGACTAATTTTAATTTGTATTTATGAAAAACTAAATTGAATTTAATTCAATTTGCATTTAGGGTGCTTTAGAGCATTCTTTCATATGGCTATTGATAGCTTTGAACTCTTCTGAAAAGTGCCTGTTCATATTCTTTGATCATTTCGAATTCTTAGATCTCAAAACAACAAATTTAGTCTTTTGTCCTTTGGGTAATGCATATTTTTAAAAATAAATTTGAATCCACTCTTGAAATATTTTGGAATAGTGACTTTTATTACAGCAACGTGCAATTTTCTTCCCAGTTTCCCTTTTTCTCCTTCTAATTATGATTTTAATGGTATAGTTTTCTAAAAACTTTTTAAACATAAGTCAAAATTATTTATTTAACCTGTAGGTTTCTTCTCTTTGTTGCTTGACATAAAGTCTTCCCTTATGCATATATATATATATATATATATATATATATATATATATATATATATATATATATATATATATGTCAGGTATTTATTGCTTTTATCCATGATCCAATAATTTACTTTTGATGTCTAAATTATGCGTCTATTTTAATTTCACCTTAGCGTATAGTGTTAGATGTTGTTTTGTATTTAGTTTTTATTCATACCGCTTTGCAGTTTTCCTAGAAAACTAGTAAAAAAAAATAGTGAGACCTCATCAACAAACCTTGGTCTTTTTAATTCACAAACATGCCCTGAGAGTTTCAGTGTTGCTGACCCCAGGAAAGCTGTCAGACAACTGCAGCCTCCAGGTTCTAGCATGTGAGGTCCTAGCACTAAAAACAAGTGACCAGGTCCTTCGCCTCCAGAACAATAAGCTTGAGATAGTTCTCTCTGTGCTCCAGTAGGAGAGCTCAAAATTAAGAGTCAGGAAATAGGCAAATATCAGGAGCAAAAAATAGAATTGAGCTATGACCACAGACTCTTTCCATGTAGAGAAGATCAAGATACAAATTCAGAGAACAACAATGTCAATGTATCCATATCTGAAACCTCAAAGGAGAATAAATATAAACTGGTCCCAAGCCCCAAAACCCTTCTTGAAGGACGTGAAGAAAGATTTTAAAAGTCAAATGAGAGAGGTAGTAGCAAAACTGGGAAAAGAAATGGGAAGTATGTAAAAGAGAGTTAATAATTTGGAAAAGGCAGGGAAAAAATGACTGTAGAAAATAAGTCATTAAAAAAGGATCAAATTTTTTTTGGGAGGGGGGTGTGAGGGCAATTATATTAGGATGCTTAGGATCTTTTGCTGTTTTTGTTTTACTAAAAGTGCCTCTGATTGAATAATGGGTTGCCCATTGTGGGAAGTTTGATAAGGAGAGTTGTTTTGTATGAGAGTCCCAAGCACTTTTTCTTTTTTTCTATTGAGGCACTTGGTCAGAGGTTTATGCCCTATTGCTCTAAAAAGTGTATAAATACTCTGAGGGTGAGGTCTTACTTTGAGGCTTGATGGCTGGAAGTGTTTTTTTAACCGGATATACTCTGAGAAGCAGTTAAGGAGCCCCTGACTAAAACCCAGAAGTAGATGTTTCCCCCTCTGGTAACTGGATATGTATGTAATGGTCAGACATATACATATACATATACATATACACATACACATACACATACACATACACATACATATATAATATATATTTCATATGCATGTAATGGTCAGACAGTTTGGAAGCACTGTCGATTTATTTTTGATTTCTCTGAAATTTTGATTTTGATTTTCTCTCATAGCTGTGCTTGATTAAAGTGATTGTTAATCCCTTGAAAGTTGCCTTTCCTTTTGTAATGCAGATCTAAGAATGTGTTGTAATAGGCTCACCAGTGGATGTTGGGGTGCTTAGTGATAGAGGGAAGTATACTGAAGAGAAGAACTCCATAAAATGGAGAATTGGCCAAATAGAAAAGGAGGTACAAACACTCACTGAAGATAACTCCTTAAAAATAAAATGGGGCAAACGAAAAAGAAGGTTCAAAAGCTAACTGAAGAAAATTGTTTGTTAAAGATTAGAACTGGGTAAGAGGAAGCTAATGGCTCTATAAGAAATCAGGAATCAGTCAAACAAAACAAAACAATTTTAAAAAGAAAAAATGTAAAATACTGTATGGGAAAAACAAATGAACTGGAAAATGTATCCAGGAGAGATAATTTAAAGAATTAGTGGTTTACCTGAAATCCATGATCAAATGACTCTATGTAGCATCTTTCAAGAAGGAATCAAGGAAAACCATCCTGATGTCTTATAAGCAGAGGATAAAATTGTCTTTGAAAAAATCCGTTGATTACCTCTTGAGATTCCAAATTGAAAAAGGTCAAGGAATATTATAGCAAAATACCAAAATTATCAGGTCAAGGAAAAAATGCTACAAGTAGCCAGAAAGAAACAATTTAAATATCCCAGAACCATAGACAGGGTTACACAGAACCTTGAAGCTTCTACATTAAAAATCAGAGGCCTTAGAATATACTATTCCATAAGGCAAGGGAATTTAAGTTACAACTAAGGATCAGTTATCCTGCAACATTGAGCATAATCTTTCAGGGCAGGAGATGAACATTCAATGAAACAGGGCACTCCCAAACCTTCTTGATGAAAAAACCAGAGCTCATCAGAAAATATGGTCTTCAAATACATGACTCAAAAGAGGCCTAAAAAGGGAAACAGGAAAGGAACAAAAAAAACCATGCTATTCAATAAGGGTAAATGTTGTGTCCCTACATGGGAAACTGAAATTTATAACTCTTGAGAACCATATGTTTATTATGACATTTAGAGGAAGCGTATATGGAGGTATGGATATAAGCTGACTTGAAGTGATGATGAAAAAATCGAATTAAGGATGCAAGGGAGAATACAAAGCTGCATTGCACATCTAAACATCTTATAGACATCATTTACTGAAATGGATATTTGCATTTCCACTTATTTCAAGCTTCCAAGGTATGACAAGAAAGCCAAGGCAGTCTTTGCAAAAAAAACAAAAACAAAAAACAAAAATACACCTGTATGGTTCTGGGACCATAACCTCCTGCTTATTATGTAATTGCATTTTCTACGTAATTTGCTATCTAATTGGGCATATAAATTTAGTTGATTCATTTGCATGTATAATAATATAGTTCTATGAAAATCTCTTTAAGATGTTCTGTTCACTCTCTCTGCCTCTTATTCCAACCTACAAATTATACCGTGGAGTGAGGAGTCTAGGGGTCAGATTTGATTTTGGAATAATTTTATAATTCTTCTCACTATGTTGAATGGAAGAATCAAGCAAAGAAGGCATTTTATTTGCAGCATAATTTGTAAGCAAGAATTAAACATGCAATTACTATTTGAGTAATTGATAAAAGAAAAAATAACGTGTTTATCTACAAGACTTTGAATAATTATATGACTTAGCTTATATATCTGCAAGCAAAAGAGGGAAATTGTGTAAGAAAATTAGTGACTCTTCCCCTTCTTTTTATCAGTCAAGTTTTGATTCTATATGTTTCTGATATTATTTATCTTCCTCTTTCTCTTTCCGTTTGTGTGTTTCTCATTTACTCTCTGTCTCAGTCTCTTTTTCTGGATTTCACTCTGCTTCTCTGTCTTTTTCTCTGTCTCTGTGTGTCTCTCAGTCTGTGTCTTTCTCTTTCTCTCTTTAACTCTGTATCTTTCTTTCTTTCAGTCTCTCTCTCAAATTCTGTGTCTGTCTACGTTCCAAATGCTGTGTTTCTCTATTTCTGCTTCTTTCTGTCTCAGTTTCTGTCTGTTTTGATCCTGCATTTGTTTCTCTGCTCTATGTGTCTCTGTCTGTACCCTCTACATCTCTCTCTGTCTTTCTATCTTCCAGCCTCCACCCCATCTCTCTCATCATATTGTATTTCTTTTTATCTTCACTATTAAGAATTGAAACAGACACAGTAGAGGTAGCACTGTTGTGAAAAGAGCCCTACTTTTGGAATCAGAGTGCCTGAATTCAGATCATTGTCACTTCTTATCTGTACTATTGCAATACTTTAACTGATTTCACTATCTCCAATTTCTCCTTTCTCCAATTCATGTTTCTCAAAGCTAACAAATAGATATTCCTACAAAAGTAACAGATCTGGCTATTTATTTTCCTGCAAAAACAAAACAAAGCAAAACAAAACTTCTTTGGCTGTTATTGAAAACTCTTCACATTCTGACTTCAGCCCATCTTTACAAACTAACTACACAGATAAGCATTCAGGTTTAGAATGCTTTCCTTCCACATCTCTGCTTCAAAGAATCTCTAGCTTTCTCATCTCACAATCTAAAATGCCACTTCATTCAGGAAACCTTTCCTAATGCCAATAGATCTCACTACTCTTCTCTCAATTGCTATGCCTTATTAGTTACCTATAATTTATTTGCTCAACTGAGAAAATATTGTATCTGTCCAGTAGAATATAAGCTCAAGCAGAGTCATGATAGTGAAATAAAGGTAGGGACTTACCTGATCTATCCTCCAAGTACTTCCAAATAATGTCTCTAAAGAAATTCTGGAGTGGCAGAACCAACAAAGACATCTTATAAGATCTGCAACAAATGCCTGTTGAACTAAGGTGAGAGAGGAGCACAGTTTAGCATAGTCCATGAGAGCATTGACTGGGCTCCAGCAAACCAGAAGATCTCAGGGTGACTGTTACAATGATAGCAGTGGTGGTTTCCAGACTTCTGAGCTCCCAGATAAGAAAGTCCACTTAGAAGGTCAGCTAAAAGGTTAGTAGCACCTGGGTGAGAGTGGAGCACAGTCCATAACAGATGCAATTAACACAGTACCAGTTTCAATAAACCATAAGTAAACCTTGAGAGCTACTGAATCAGCAGTAGCTATTTCTGGTTCTCAGCCCACAAATGGTGAGGAGGTTGAACTGGCTAGAAGGAGATTAAAGGGATCTCTTTGCTAGCATTGGAGTAGGACTCTATTGCCTTATCCATACTCAGATCTTTGTCATAGTCTGGAGTGGTATTTAAGAGGGCAGTAAAGGGTGAGGAGTAGCACTAGCACACAAAACTTGCAACCAAAGTGCATCAAGGACCCTCCTCATAGTGCCAGAAAATAGTGCCTATTTAGTGCTCACAGATCAGACCACAGGCAAAGAAATTAGTAAACTCATCTGTTTAGATCATAATACCTTGGAAAACCTGAAAACTTATAAGTCTCTAGAAGTAAATCTGGTAACAACTGCACCGAACCCCTGAAATTTAGGACAATGCACTCACCATGCTAGAAACAGAAACCTACTTTAACAAATACTTAAAAATCCAATGAAAATGATCCAACAATAGAAAAAATATTCTGACAAATACAAAGTTATTGTGGTGATATGGAAAACCAAAACATGTTATCAGAAGATAAATTCAAAGATTTAATATTAAAAGCCTGCAAGAAAAATAGGAAGTGGTCTCAGACATTGGGAGAGCTCAAAAAATATTTTGAAAATCAATTAAAAGAGGTAGAAGAAAAAATGGGGAAAGAAATGACAGTAATTCAAGAAAATCCTGAAATTGAGTCAACAACCTGGTAAAGGACACACACACACACACACACACACACACACACACACACGTATGTATGCACACAAACAATGAAGAAAATAACACCCTAAAAAACAGACTAAGCCAAATGGTAAAACAAATTCTAAAAATCAATAAGAAGAATATATTAAAAACCAGAATGGGCTAAGAAGAAAAAAGGTGTAGGAGGAATAAGCAAATGAAAAGAAAAAACTTTTTAAAAAGTAGAAATGAGTAAATAGAAAAATAGTATAAAAGCCCACAGAAGATAATAATTCCTTAAAAATTATAATTGAGCAAATGATGCCATTGACTTTATAAGAAATCAAGAAACAACACCAACTGAATGGGGGGGGGGGAGGGATGACCAATTAAAATAGCTCATTGGAAAAACAACTAACCTGGGAAATAGATCCAGGAGAGATTATATAAAAATTCTCTAAAATTTTAAACTATCTAAAATTGAATTTGGATATCTTTAATTCATGGCCAAAAAAATAAGCAGTTTACACATCATCTTTCAAGAAATTGCCAAGTGAAACTATTCTGATATTCTTGAAGCAAAGGGTAAAATAGAAATTGAAATAATCTACCCATTATCTTCGGGAAAAGATCCCAAAATGAAACCTCCAAATAATATTATAGTCAAATTATAGATAAAGGAGAAAATATTGTAAACATCCAGAAAGAAATAAATTAAATATTGCGAAGTGAGTTAACACAAGATTTTATAAGGCTTAGAATATAATATTTCAGAGGACAAATGAATTAGGATTACAACCAAGAATCATCTACCCAACAACAGTGAGTGCAGTTCTTCTGAGTGAGGGGGAGATATTCAACGAATTAGAAGACTTAGAGGCATTCTTGATAAAAAGACAAAAACTTAATATAAAGCTGACTTTCAAATATAAGACTCAAGAAAAGCATAAAAAAGGGGACAGAGTCAAGATAGCAGAGCAGAGGTGTTATGGAAAATTATGGTAAAATTCAGTTGCCCAGAGAAATTCGTCAACATTGTATATCGATTTCATATTAGAATGCTTTCCTGGATTCCAGATAATGGACAATTCTCTCATGCCCCCCCAATCACCAATGGAGAGAAACAAGGATGTGTGCTTGCTCCCATGGTTTTTAGCATGATGTTTTCAGCCATGTTGCCAAATACTTTCAATGAGGATGAAGACAGTGTCAAGGTCAGCTACCACACTGATGGTAAATTCTTCAATTTGGAGGGAAAGTTGGTGCATGATTTTCTGTTTTCAGATGATTGTACACTCATATAGACTCTGAAGCTGAAATGCAACAAAGTTCAGATCAATTTTTTACTGCTTTTCCTAATTTTGGCCTAATAATTAATACCAAGAACACACAAGTGCTCCATTAGTCACCACCACATGATCCATATCTGGAAAGATGTGTTACAGCAGAAAGAGAAGTTTTGAATGTGGATAAATTCAGTTACCTGGGTAGTGTACTTTCCAGAGGTGTACACATCAATAATGAAGTAGACACCTGCATTGCCAGAGCTATCTCAGAGTTTGGGAGGCTCCAAAGGAAAATATGAAGAGAAAAGTTATTAAACTCATTACTAAGCTGAGCTGACCTCATTGTTGTATGCCTGTGAAACAGTGTCATTCTACCAGAATCATGCCAGGAAACTTTTATTTGAATTGTCTTAGAATGATTCTGAACATCACCTGGCAGGATAAGTTACCAGACAGTGAGGTCCTTACTCGAACTAGATTGCCAAACATTTAAACTCTACTTCAGAGAGTGCAACTGCAATCGATTGACCTCCCTTTTCGAATACAAAATGTCTTCTTGCTACAAAAAAGAGACTATTTTATGGAAAACACACAAGGCAAGTATTCACGTGGTGGTCAGAAGAAGCAATACAAGGGCATTCTCAAGTTCTCTCTCAACAACTCTGGAATTTATTGTGTGACATGGCAGATACTGGCATGGTGTGACCACATCAGAGAAGGTACTATGCTCAGTGAGTAAAGCAGAATTGAAAACACAAGATGCATAAATTTAGAGTATCTGTCCCACATGTTCACACTGACTCTTTGTGCCCGACCTGTGGTAGAGCATTCCAAGCTCATATTGGTCTTTTCAGACCCAGTTAGACACATTGAAACGTGTCCTTAGCATAGTAATATGATTTTGGTCCTCTTTGAGAATGAAGGACTCAACCAATTAGGCTGACTAAACGCTTGAAATACGGCAGGGTCTTAATATATTTTTTTTTTAAATTGTCTCTCATTTTAATGATTTTTCTTCCAAAATATTACTTTTTTTCATTCTCTGTAAGTTGAGCACTATAACTTCATTTAATTTACTATTTTGTTTTTTTCTCAACTACATGTTAAGAAAAAAATATTTATTTTTATGAGCTCTTGAGTTTCAAAATATTCTTTCTCTGTCCACATCTTCTCTTCTTTTGACAGTGAAAGACAGTTTGATATAATTTGTACATGTACCGTTGAAAAATATTTTCAGGGGGCGGAGCCAAGATGGCGGAGTAGAAGGACGCACGTTTACGAGCTCCGAAACCAAAGCCCATAGAATTAATGTAAAAAGAGTCCCCCATAGCTTCTGGGTGAATACAAGGTGTGCAGAAGCAGAGTGGAAGAGATTTCCGTTCCAGGGAGCCCTGAAAACCCGTCCCCAGGGTCCGGCGTGCTCCGGAAAGTAAACCCGACCCCCAGCGCTGCCCTGGCCGAGGCCCCAGAGAAGCTAATCCGAGCAGGCTTCAGAGATGGAAGCTCCAGCAGCCGGGAAAGTCCCTCCGCCCACAGAAGCTGCAGGTCAGTGAGAAAGAAAGCCGGGCTGAAGGAGAGGGGAAGCGGGGCGTCTCCGTGACTCGGGCCCCCTCGGGAGGAAGCGGCGGTGGCAGGGACGGGGGCAGGAAGCAGCGGAGGCAGAGGTGTGGGCGGCAGCTGGGGCGGCAGCGGCCCAAGACTCAGGAACCCCCCAGCAGCAGGCAGGATCTTCATTACGGAAGATTCCCGCATAAAACCTGACAGAGCTGAGCCTGGAAGACGGCCCTGCCCCCACCCCACTCTGTTGCTGAAGGCTTCTGCTCGGGACCTCCAGGGGAGCTGAGATTGGGAGGTGGGCCCCCCACCTCGCCCCCACCTGCTCCATTCCTGAAAGTCTCTGCATAAAGCCCCCGAGGGATCAGTCTCGGAGGCAGCCCTGGCCCCACCCCAGCACCTGAACTAAAGCTCACTGATTGACAGCCAGCAGGAGGAAAGCCCATTTAAATCTCAGAGGACAAGCACTAGCTGGGCGGATCCAGGCGGGGGTGGAAAGGAATCTCAGAAGTCAAGTAACTGGCTGGGAAAATGCCTAGAAAAGAGAAGAAAAATGAGACTTTAGAGAGTTTTTTCCAACAAATGCAAATGATCCCGACCTTCGGATCTGACGAAGATGAGGACGTATTCTGGCCATCAGGGAAAGACATGGAGGGCGGGGCCTCAGTACCCCAGACACCCCAGGGGGGTGGTGGGTGGGCTCAGGCCCTGGAAGAGCTCAAAAAGGATTTTGAAAAGCAAGTTAGACAGGTGGAGGAAAAACTGGGAAGAGAAATGTCAGAGATGCAACAAAAGTATGAAAAACAGGTCAATACCTTGGTAAAGGAGACCCAAAAAAATTCTGAGGAAATTAACACCTTGAAAAATAGGCTCACCCAATTGGCAAAGGAGGTTCAAAAAGCCAATGAGGAGAAGAATGCTTTCAAAAGCAGAATGATCCAAATGGAAAAAGAGGCTCAAAAGCTCACTGAATTTAATAGCTCTCTCAAAATTAGAATGGAACAGATGGAGTCTAATGACTTTATGAGAAACCAAGAAATCACCAAACAAAACCAAAAGAACGATAAAATGGAAGAGAATGTGAAATATCTCATGGGAAAAACAACTGACCTGGAAAATAGATCCAGGAGAGACAATTTAAAAATTATGGGACTACCTGAAAGTCATGATCAAAAAAAAGAGCCTAGACATCATCTTCCACGAAATTATCAAGGAAAACTGCCCTGACATTCTAGAACCAGAGGACAAAATAAGTATTGAAAGAATCCATTGATCACCACCTGAAAGAGATCCAAAAAGAGAAACTCCTAGGAACATTGTGGCCAAATTCCAGAACTCCCAGCTCAAGGAAAAAATCTTACAAGCAGCTAGAAAGAAACAATTCCAGTACTGTGGAAATACAATCACGATAACTCAAGATCTAGCAGCTTCTACATTAAGGGATCGTAGGGCGTGGAATAGGATATTCCAGAAGTCAAAGGAACTAGGACTCAAACCAAGAATCACCTACCCAGCTAAACTGAGTATAATACTTCAAGGGAAAATATGGTCTTTCAATGAAACAGAGGACTTTCAATCATTCTTGATGAAAAAACCAGAGCTGAAAAGAAAATTTGACTTTCAAACACAAGAATGAGAAGAAGCATGAAAAAGTAAACAGCAAAGAGAAGTCTTAAGGGACTTACCATGAGTGAACTGTTTACATTCCTACATGGAAAGACAATATTTGTAACTCTTAAAACTTTTCAGTGTCTGGGTAGTTGGTGGGACCACACATACACATGTACACGCATGCACACACATACACACATGCACACACATACAGAGATAGAGAGCACAGATTGAACTGAATAGGATGGAACCATACCTTAAAAGAAACTAGGGTAAATGGTGAGAGAGAAATGTAGGGGGAGGGAAAGGGAAGGGGGTAACTATATGTCATTTAAGAGGCAGGTAGGAGTTTTTCTTAGTGGAGGGAAAAAGAGGAGAGCTGAGAAAAAAAAAACAAAACAAGAAGTTTACCCTCATCACATTTGACTAAACGAAGGAGTGAAATGCACACTCATTTTGGTATGAAAACCTATCTTACAGTATAAGAAAGTGGGGGAGAAAGAGATATTGCAAGGGGGGGGGGATGATGGAAGGGAGGGCAAAGGGAGGAGGGAACAATTTGAAGTCAACACTTGGGGAGGGACAGGATCAAAAGACAGAAGAGAAACAATGAGGGGCAGGTTAGGAGGGATGGTAATCCAGTTAGTCTTACACAACACGACTATCAGGGAGGTCATTGGCAAAACTACACAGATATGGCCTATATTGAATTGCCTGCTGTCCCAAAGGGAATGGGTGGGGAGGGAGGGATGAGGAGAATTTGGAACTCAAAGTTTTAGGAACAACTGTTTAGTATTGTTGTTGCAACTAGGAAAGAAGACATACAGTTAAGGAGGAATAGAAAGTCATCTGGCCCTACAGGAGAAAAGAGAAGATGGAGAGAAGAGAAGGGAGAGATGACAGAAGAGAGGGCAGATTGGAGATAGGGAAAATTAGATTGTTTGGGGTATTGGGGTGGGGGGAGGGGATAAAAGGGGAGAAAATTTGGAACCCAAAAATTTGTGAAAATGAATGTAAAAAATTTAAATAAACAAATAAATTAAAAATAAAATTACAAAAAAGAAAAATATTTTCATATTACAGTTGTGAAAGAAGAAATATCAAAATAAAAAAAATGAGAAAGCATAAAAGAAATGAAAAAAAATACATACTTCAATCTACATTCCATGTCCATCAGTTTTTGGATAAAAAACATATGGATAGTATGGTCCTTAGGGAGTCCTTGGCACTTATCTCTGATCATTGTATTACTGAGAAGAGTTGAGTCACATAATTGATTATCACATATTTTTTCTGATACTGTGTATAATGATTTCCTAATTCTGGTCATTTCAATTTACATCAGCTCATTCAAGTTTTTTCCATGTTTTTTCTCAATTTTTTCCATTTTAATGCTCTTTTTTTACAATAATATTCCACTACAACTCATTCTGCTTTGCCCCAATAGGTGAACACCCCTTCAATTTCAAATATCTTACCAACACAAAAAGAATTGCAAAAAAATGGTTTTGTACATGTAGGTCCCTTTCCCTTATTTATGTTCTCTCTGGTTATAGACCTAGCAGGGGGTATTACTGGATCAAAGAATATGCACGATTTGTTGCCCTTTGACCATACTTCCAAATTGTTCTCCAGAATGGTTGAACAAGTTCACACCTCCACCAACAGTTTGGTTAGTTTTCTCAATTTCCCCATATTTTCTCCAACATTTATCATTTTCTGTCCTATTAGTCAATATGATAGTTGTGAGGTAGTCCTTAAGATATTTTAATTTACATTTTTTTTAATCAAAGGTGATTTTGAGTCCTTCTTCATATACTTATAGATAGATTTTATTACTTTATCTGATAACTGCCGGTTTCACATCTTTTAACCACTTATCAATTGGGCTTTTTTATAATAATGTGACTCAGTTCTCTACATATTTGAGAATGAGGCCTTCAGGAGAGAATGTTAGGTATCAATATTGTTTTCCAGTTTTCTGCTTTTCTTCAAATATTCATTGCATTGGGTTTGTTTATATAAAAATCTTTCAATTTAATACGATCAAAATTATTTATTCTGCTTTTCAAAATGCTCTCTATCTTTTGTTTGATCATGAATTCTTCCCCCTCCACACACGATAGATCTAACAGGTAGGCTACTGCTGGTCTTCTAATTTCATTGTTCCATTATCTATGGTACCTTTACTGTGATGTAGTTTCTTTCTTTATCTAGTTTAGCAAGGTCTATTTTTTTGTTTTAACTTTGTCTGAAGTCAGAATTGCTCCCCCTGTTTTTTGTTTTCCCTTTCTTCAACTGAATTATAATACACCTTTGAAGTTAATTTTTTTTTAATTTTATCAATGTGTTCTTTCTGGTCATTTTTCACTTTTCTTTGAGGAATTGACCATAGATGTTTTGACATTATTTTCCTCTTCTGAGTTTGCATCTTGAATGTCTTCCCTGTCCACGTAATAACTTTCTAAGATCAGATTATTTGTTGTTGTTTTCTGCTCATCTTGTTTTTGGCCATAGTCCTTTCTTTTAAAGTTGAGTTCTGCTCCCCAGGTAGAAGAAGCACTGTCTCAGGCTTCGTGTGACAGTGGCTGCAGCCCCTGGTTCATTCCCTTGTATTGCATTGATGTTGCCCTCAGCCTCTGGGAGAAATCTGATGCTTTGCTTAAGGGTTGATGTAGAGGGGGCTGGTGGTACTGGAGGACATAAGGGTCTAGCTACTTACCTGGTGATGAATTCGGATCCTTGTGGTAGTGTCTGGTGTGTGCTGAGGTCCATACTGATGTTCCTATTTTTTCCCAGGGATACACCGAAGCACATGGAGGTTCGGCCTATATTCTTGTCATTCTGGAGAATGCCTGTTTGCCCTAGGCTACAGAACTTGATGATGCTTGGAGCTGGAGTCTCTTTATTTATCTGGTTACGTTAAAGCACATAGGGTGGGGATGTCCTGGTATTGATTTTTACTAGATCCACCAAACTGACTCTCAGGATCTCCATCTGGTTTACTGAGGTGACTTTTGCTGTTGGTTTGTTGGGACCCTTCCTATTCTGGAATGTGCTCTCCCTTTACCTGAGTGAGATGAAATTTTTTTG